>CM062804.1:440026580-440421904 GCA_031772625.1 Pinus tabuliformis | reverse complement strand
TAAGAAATAGAAGAAAAGCAACAATTAACATAACTCTACGCTTCCCCGGCAACGGCGCCAAAAAGATGGTGGGCTCCAGTATTGTAGCAATAATGCTACAACTCCTGGAGCTTCCTATCTCTAATTTTATCAACCCGGTAGTTCGTACAAACTTGGAAGCGACGGTGCTGTATGCACAAGTACTAGCTCTTGTCGCAGCTGTCACTTGGTCAGCTGGCACAAGTCCGCTAGGGCTCAAGCCAACTTCTATATGCTCTCAGAAGAAGCTTTCTAAATGATGGACGAAGGCTATCTCAAAGGAAATTAATCTACTTTGCAAAAATGAACTGAAAGCCAACCAAAACATGGAAACCCTAGTAAACCCTAATCTGACTAGTTTAACCTCTATGATGCAATAGTGAGAGTGCAAACTTCTAGAAATGATGCCATTACTGCTAGTGATATGAAATGCATGAACTTAAACTACTTCCATTGAAAAGAACATTGTTTTTGTATTTTTGCTTAAGTGGTTGGAGTGATTATGATTTTGTTTCTTATTAGGGTTTGGCTGTGCAGAGGTGGTGCGAAGGGAAAGAAAGCTTGGGAAAGGTCAGGAGGGCTAGGAGAGGTCCCAGGGATCCCTAACATCATTCCACAGGAGTCCACAACGTTCAGATGCTCGGCAACCGAGTTTGCAGGCTTCTACAGGATGTCTGCAGGGGATCCTACAGGAAACTCAGGAATTCTACAGGAAGTCTGCTAACTTCTACAGGATGTTCTACCGTGGGAGTTTTTGGTGATGGTGAAGTGATGGAGCGGTATGGGTGGATGGGTAAGATGGAGATGGAGCTTGTGATGGCTCAGGGGCAGAGAAATCAGATGGAGAAAGAGTGCATAAGTTGGTTGGTGGATAGAAGGATGGAAGCAACGAAAGGTCAAGAAAATGGAGCTACGTGGGCAATGAAAGAGTTGGAAGGTAAACGAGCTGAACAGAGGTCGAGTAGGTGGCTTTAGGCGTGGTTAAGAAGAAGAAGAAGGAAATGGATGATGCTGAGCAGTGTAAATAAAACAAATTGCTTATGTCTTGCACCAAAAACGAGAATTCATTAACCTGTGCTACCTGTGCTATTAAACCAATGAACAACAATGTAAATCGTGAAGAGAAGTCGTGCATGGAGTTGGAATGAAGAAGTATGGCTCAAGATCAGAGTGCATGGATGGATCTACAATTAAAATGACTGTGTTGCAGCTTGCATGAAAGTAAAAAGACTGACTGCGTTTTTTTGGTGGTTGGTACAGACTGCACCCCAATCTCTAAACAGAGATGGCAGTGAAGGCACTATCAACCTTTTCTGGAGCTCCAATGAATTACAATCCTCCTATTCTAATCTAAGCAACTGAAAGCAATTTAACCATAAGCTAATCCTACTCAATCTCATTAAAGAAATCAAATCAGCAGACTGTGTTTTCGAAATGCATGTCAAAACAAAGAAACAAAGTGCTGAAAAGAAAGGCAAATAACACTACAAAGAAGAGGAGGTCTATTGCTCTCAGGTTGGGCCCTAACCTGAGAGCTATAGCTCCCTTAAAAACTCAGAATTAGATCCAAATCTGCTTGCCTTTATTCATAATCAAGAGTCTAATGTCATGCCAAAACTGGCTTACAAAAACAAACACCGAGCTGTAACTCGTGCTCAGAATTACAATAGTAATTCAAAAGTTCAAAAAGCTCCTATCAAAGGCTACGGCCTTCATATTTATACACAATGAAGATCAAGCTGGCTTCCTCCATTCGTGGAGCTTGGCTGTCCAACTGAAAGTTAAACTGCTGATCCTGTAGAATCCGTTGGCTGCCTTTAAGCTCGGTGGGGAGAGCTGTTGGAGCTCGGAGTTAAGGTGAAAATCACGAGGAAGGTCATCAAGACTGTGGACAACCTCCCTATGAACCCGCAATGTCACCTTTGCTGTCTCCTTGTCTCCATTTGCGTGGTCTTTGCTCCTTTAATGCCAAAAAACCTGAAATCATCATGTATTAGCCACATAGATATAATGCCTGCCCTTCTTCCTACAAATAACACGAATATACTAAGAAATGAATGCATAAGTGATAAAAGATGAATGGTTGAGCAAGGTAAGTAGGCCAAATGAGCCCAAATTGTACCAAAAATTGGGGCTCATCATCACCCCCCAGCTAAAATATTTGCTCATCCTTGAGCAACTTAGTCCAAATCTTCATCCTTCATTGCTTTTACTGCTTCCCTTACATCCCAAGCCTCTGTGGTAGTGTCCTCCTTGCTGATATGAAACCCAGCTTTCCTGTTCACCTCTTCCCATTGTTCACTGTCATCCTTCTCTGTGCTACCTTCAGCCAATCCTAGCAGCAGTGGTGGGCTGAGTTTAAGGCCAATCCAGCTGGCCTGGAGGCTTTGCATGGATTTCTTGTAAAGGTCTACCCTTACCAAAGCTTCCCTCATCCGAGTTGGGGTATGGTACTCTCGGATCTTCAAACTGTGTGCCAAGGTATTCCATCTGCGTGTGCATGCTTGGGCAGCAGTTTCTCCTAACAGTCTTTCCATGTCTTCAAAATGAGCTATGGCTTGGGCCTGTTGGTCCATAAATCTCAAGGAAGCTGTGGGATCAGTAGACAAGTGTTGGTGTGCTGAGATGAGTGCCACTGGATCCTCTGGTTCTGCTCGAATGAACAATGGCTCGTTCAATTCTCGGTTCATGACCGATTTTGCTTTAGCTGCTCTTTGATCCTCATGGTTCAACCATGAAGCGAACGCCATCAATTGCATATCTCCCAAGGCAGTATTGGGATCCCAGGAAACTTCATTAGGCAAGGCCAAATTGTGGAGGTAGAACTCTGCTAATTTGGCTTATCTTCTGACGAACTAGTACTGCACAACTCAGAAAATTGCTGTGGGTCCTGGATCTGAGAAATACCTCTTTGTGCCAGGGTATTTATTTGGAACTGCAGCCATTGGTCTTTCAAATACAAACCATAGGATTTTGCAGGTTGTCTGCACTGTATTGCCTCCATGGCCCAACTGGCCATGCAGGCAATTGTGCTTCCTTTTGCTGCAGCTGTTCTTTTAGAGCTTGCACTTCAATTTGTGCTTGCTGTTCTGCTTCCTGTAGAAGTGTCATTGGCTCCTCAAGACTGGTGGTCAGCTCCTTTTTGCCTTGTTGTTCTTCTGTGGTGTCTTTGAGGATGTACCTGCCCCTGCCCTTAGCTCCTGTAGCTGCAATCTCAGCTTCTGGTTTTCTTCCTGTAGAAGCACACGTTGGCAATTAGCCACATGTTTAGCCATGGCGAATTCACTCCTGACCTCCTTGAGTTGCTCTTGTAAGGGACCTATGTCCGCCACACCCTTTGACTTGGCGATCTGCATCCATGTGTGGGTACGGACTCTTTCTTCTTCTAATGCAAAAAATAGGGGTACAGTAAATTTTTGCGGTATGATTTTGCCCGCCTCTAAAAAGGTGTAGTATGAACTCAGACTAGGCTGAGGGCTGGGCTCTGGTATATGTTCTTTTTCTGCCTCTTTAGGTGGCTCTATCTCACCCTCCTTTGGTGGTGATGAGGGTCCTTCTCCTTCCCTCTTCTCGGTTTCCTGTAGCCGGGCCAGAGTGTCCTGTAGAACATTTTCAGCCTCCTGTAGCCGAGCTTTTTCAGTCAACAGGTCTAACCTTTCTTGCCACGTATTTTTCTTTGGCTCCTCCTTCTCATAGGTGACTGTTATCCTTGAGGGGGACTTTTCCTTGGGAGAAGCAGGGGTATCTTCAATGACAATCGGGCTGCTGGACGAGGCTGTGGTTTGCCTGTCTTTATTCCGACACTTCTTCGAGCTTTAAAGTATAGAGGGGTCTCCCTCTTCCTTTCTCTTTTGGCTTAGGTGGCGTGCTGAGGGAAGCCAGCACAGCTGCTGCCTCTCTCTCACGAATATCAGCCTTCTTCTCCTTGGGTTCCACTTTGTCAGGGCTTCCTGTAGAAGACCCTGTTTTTAGCAATTTTCGGGCTTCCTGTAGAAGACCCTTTCTCTGTTTTCGGGCTTCCTGTAGAAGCCTGTTTCTGCTTTCCTGTAGACACAGGTGTCGCCACCTTGGCTTGCTTTGCTGCATGGGTTTTGCTTTTTGGTTTGGTTGCGGGTGCTGATGAGGTACTTGGGCTGATGTGGACCATCTCAGCTTTGTCCGTTCTGCTCTGCAACCTCTTCTCTCTTGCTGACAAGATGGGTGTGTCACCTTTTTCTTGTCATCCTTTTTCTCATGCTTCTTCTTTTGTTCTTTCTTCTGCACTGTGGTCGGGTCTTCTTCTGGCTTGTTTCCTTCTTTCCCTCGGCCACTGATTCTTTTTCCTCACTGCTGGAGGAACCACTTTCTTCAGTCAGCATCCTTATGTCTCCGTCTCTTGTCAAATTCCTGAATGCTTCCCATGAGAGGGGAACCTTATATGAATGAAGCGCATCCTCCACAAGAAGTTTGATCAATCCATGGTGGGCTACCTGATCTGGTATGCCTTCTTTTAGCTTTGTGGCACACTCAATTAGAGACTGTAGCAGGAAATAAGGGATGCTCAGTTTCTTTTCTACAGGAAGATCAATCCGGTGCCTCAATTCAGTGAGCAACCGAAAGTGATACCCGTACACGATGCTATAACGGCCTTCACAGGTTATATACTTCATGATCTGTAGGCTAACTTCATTCCATGGTGGCAACAAGCTTGTTCTACGCACCCCATTTTTGTCCTCCGAGAATTCCTCCTCAGGTGGAAAGAATTCTTTCTTGGCCTGCTGGCTCAACTTCCTTTCTTCCTTATCCCATGGCAGACCCATTGGAAGTTCAGTAATTCGACTGATATATTGCGGGGTGAGCTTGAGGCTTAGGCCCCTGAAGTTCACTGTGGCCAGTGTCTTGGATTTCGGCCTCAGAGCCTGCAAAAATTCTTCTGCCACTTCATCGTCGTAACCCTGCAATTTTCACAAAAAGATATCCATTGAACCGTGTGAAGAGCTCCACCACCTCCTGGTTTTCCCTTAACTTGGTTGAATCAGTGGGTTCCCGTCTAATAAACCCACCCGGCATGATAAAACTGTTGCTAGAGGTGGCGAATGCGGAAGAAATTTAGCTTATTGGACAGAGCGTAGAGTTACGCTTCTGTTGTGCAAATAATCCACAAAACTTATCCCTGAGGAACTTAACACAGTTTAATTCACTGACATCCTGTAGAATGACAGTATAGGCACAGCAGACAACAATTTCACCAATTTTCTATGACCAGACTGTGGACGACGATTCTGCCACCTTTAAAACCAATTGCATGAAGAGTTCAGGGTTACCTTTTTAATCTGCCACCCTTTTACGTGAGGCACCCCCCTTCCTGTAGAAACTGCGTTCCTGTAGAAACAACGTTCCTGTAGGAGCAGCGCGCGATTTTCGGGAAAGACTGCAGTTGGTCTGCGCTCTGGGTGTGCTTCACAAGCGTTCTGATAGCCAAAGGCTCGGCGTATCGAACTGCAGAAGATCAGGATAGCCACTCGAGTTCAAAATGGTGGTTGATAAATGCATGAGGGCAATCTAGCCGATTAGATTTTGAATCGGCGGAATCCGTGGCGCGGGGTGAGCTGTCCCCGCCGGACCGTTGGGCGACGTCATCCCATCATTTGCCTGCGAGTTCCTTGCTGCCGCATCAATTCCCGCAGATCTGCCGCCGCCTCTTCTGTTAAACTTGTTTTTTTTCGACGGGATTGCTCTCACGTGCGTGCTGCCCATTCTTTTTGTCATGGCCGCCACCAAAAATCCAACTAGACCATTAACTGGCCGACGTGGCCGGCCAAATGGCCATACGGCCGCTCAACCCATTCACCTTTACACTTTGCAATCAATTCAAAGTAAAATTCATGCAATCTGATGGAAGGAAGGGTCGAGACACTTACTTGCGGCTGCACTGCACACGATGTTTCGGTTTTGGACGCTGATGAGTGGATTTACCTGCTGCTGGCGAACTTACACAGGCCCGGAGGTTCATGTTTACAGGCTGCCGACGATGGATTGGATGCTTTGGCTGCATGCGTCCCGCGTTAATTGCATATGGCCAGCGCTGTGAAGGTATACGCTCTAGCGGGCTTAACTGTTACAGGACTCCCGCGGGATGTCTTGTAACAGTTCTTCCTCCTTGGGTGCATGCTGCACGACGAAGGATCTGGCCTCACGATCACGCTCCCGGAGCTTCTGGATGACTGGGATGAATATGGTGTGAGATCTCCAGCGTTTTTTTCATTTGAAATTTGCTTTTTCTTGAGGACTCATCGATCTGCTTTGCTGGTGCAGGTAACTTCGTTGCATGTCGACAAGGATGGCAGGACGAGGTGACAACAATGTGCAAGGGAGATAACAATAGCTTGCATGCGTCCAAACCGATCCTTAGTCATTAGATCTCCTCACAAAATGGATTCTGGGCCGTTCTGAGCTTCTACAGGAAGTTTCCTGTAGAAATACAGAGCTTCCTGTAGAAAGGCTGCGCTTCCTGTAGAAAGTCTGCACCTTCCTGTAGAAAATCTGCATCTTCCTGTAGAAAATCTGCGTCTTCCTGTAGAAGACTCAAGCTGTAATAAAATTGCACATACCTTGGAGAAAATGAGTATTCTTGGAGGAGGTGCTGGTGAGATGTCCTGACTGCATGATAAGGATCCTTGGCTTTGAGTTGAGAGGCTCCCTCTCCTCCATAGAACACCTGCAATCTGCATGCAATTTCACATGATAAACTTGTTGTCTTTGTCTTTCTTGTTTTTTTTTTTTGAAAGATAACAGGGGCGCCTCAATGAGGTTTTCACCCTTGCCATCTGCCCTGAGCGCCTCAGAAAGGTTTTCACTCAAGGATCTTTTCCAAATTTTTCTCTTTTTTTTTTTTGAAAGACAATAGGGGCGCCTCAATGAGGTTTTCACCCCTACCACCTGCCTTGGGCGCCTCAGAAAGGTTTTCACCCAAGGATCTTTATTTATTATTTTTTTTTTTTTTTAGATTCTTCAGGGTATGCCCAAAGCAGAGGCAGAACCCTTCTCTATGACCAACACTGCCTTCTCCATAGTTTTGATGAACTCTTGTCTTGAGAGAGGCTTCCTGTAGATCTTCAATCGATGCCCATTGACAAGCATGGGGATGGCTTCCTCATCAATGGTCCGAATAAGAACAGATCCATTGTCATGACATTTTTCCACTGCATATGGCCCTAGCCATCTGGTTCTCAGCTTCCCCTTGAAATCTTTGTATCTGGAGTCATACAACAAAGCCCAATCTCCCGCTGAAATTGCTTGTCATGGAGATGTTGGTCATGCCACACCTTTCTCTGAAGTTGAACCACTTCTGAGTGAAGGAGGGCCTGCATTCGGTGCTCATCCAGTCCATTCAGCTGCAATAACCTTTCTTGTTGTGCATGGCTGAGATCTAGGTCCAGCTGAGCTGCCATCCTCAAAGTGTTGTATTCAAATTCAATGGACAGCAAAGCTTTCTTTCCATAGACCAGCTCATAAGGTGTGAAGCCGGTGGTGGTCTTCCAAGTGGTGTTGTAAGCCCATGTGGCTTCAACCAGGCGATCTGCCCAGTCCTTTCTGCTGCTGCTCACCACCTTAGTCAAGATCCCTTCTAATGCTCTATTGGTGACTTCCACCTGCCCATTTGCTTGAGGGTGATAGGGGGTGGAAGTCCTATGCTTGATCTTGTGATGAGCTAGTAGATCTTCAACCAGGTTGGAGGTGAACTGGCTCCCTTGATCGGTGACCAGCTCTCTTGGATAGCCAAACTTATAGAAGATGTTTTCTCTAAGAACTCGACCACCTTTTCTTCTGTTGCTGCTTTGATTGCTTTGGTCTCTGCCCACTTTGTCAGGTAGTCAGTGCACACAATGATGTAAGACCTTTGCCTCGAAGGAGGGTTGATTGGGCCCACAAAGTCCATACCCCACTTCTCAAATGGCTCAAGAGTCACCTGAGGTTGGAGAGGCATCTCATCCCTTTGGGTCGGTTTCCCCATTCTTTGGCATTGGTCACACTGGCTGACATATCTTCTGACATCTTGATGAAGTGTGGGCCAATAGTAGCCTGCCTGCAGGATTTTGAAGGCAGTTCCTCTTTGCTGCAAAATGTCCTCCACAAGGCCCATCATGACAGGTGAGGAGGATATCAAAGACTTCCTCCTCCCTTACACAACGCCTTAAGATCTGATCGGGGCCAAGCTTGAACAGATTGCCCCCGATCCAAGTAAATGAGGCACTTTTTCTGATGATTTTGCTCTTCTCTCTTGAAGATAGGTGCGGAGGGAACTGTGCTGAAACAAGGTAGTTTGCTATATCAGCAAACCATGGAGAGAGTACTGAAATAGCAAACAGATGTTCATCGGGCATCTGGTCATCCACTGTTCCATCCTCATCTGCAGACAAATCCAATCTAGATAAAAAGTCAGCAACAACATTTTCTCTACCTGGTTTGTCAACAATGGTCAAATCAAACTGCTGCAATAAAAGTAACCATCTAATAATACGAGCATTCACATCTGGTTTATTCATTAAATATCTAATTGCAGCATGGTCAGTATGTACAAATGTTTGATAGCCAGTGATATAATGTCGGAACTTGTTTAGTGCGCATGGACCACAGCCAAGAATTCTTTCTCGGTTACAGTGTAATTCAGCTCAGCCTTGGACAAGTTTTTGCTAACAAAGTAAATGGCATATGGAAGTTTTTGCTCAACTTGTCCTAAAGCTGCACCTATGGCTTTGTTCGAGGCATCAGTGTGGATGTGGAAAGGTAGGGCCCAGTTTGGACCTCTCAGGATTGGGGCTGACACCAACTTGTCCTTTAATTCATTCAAAGCCCTCTGACAATCATCAGTCCATTTAAACTCCACATCTTTTGCCAACAGGCCAAACAATGGCGAGGCTAGCTTGCTGAAGTCTTTAATGAATCTCCGGTAATATCCTGCTAATCCCAAGAAACTCCGAACATCCCTTACCTTTTGAGGAGGTGGAACCTTCTTGATGAGAGCAATTTTGTTAGGATCCACCTGTAACCCTTGGCAAGAGATGGTATGGCCTAGCACGGTCCCTTCAGTCATTAGGAATTCACATTTTTCAGGACTAAGGGACAAGTTCATCTCAATGCATTTGGTTAGGACTTTTCCCAGATTGGACAATGCTTCCTGGAAGTTGGCCCCATAAGGAGTGAAGTCATCCATATAGATTTCCACTGCATCATGGACCAGCTCCGAGAAGATGCTCAAGACAGCTCTCTGGAAGGTAGCAGGAGCATTGCATAGCCCAAAGGGAAGGACACGGTAGGCAAAGGTACCCCAAGGACAAGTGAAGGTGGTCTTATCTTGGTCTTCCGGGCTGATTTGAATCTGGTTGTACCCGCTAAACCCATCTAGGAAAGAGAAGAACTTCTTTCCTGCTAGTCCATCCAACACTTGATCTATGAAAGGTAGAGGGAAATGGTCTTTCTTGGTAGCTTTGTTCAGTTCTCGGTAGTCCACACAGATTCTCCACTTCCCATTTTTCTTGGGAACCAAGACCAGAGGGGACACCCACTCACTATCTGAGATGGGGTAAATGAATCCGGCATCCAACAGTTTTTGCAATTCTTCCTTGACAATGTCCTTAAGGGCTGGATTCATTCTCCTCTGAGGTTGCCTAACCAGCTTACAATCCTCTTTGATGTATATGTGATGGGTACAGACTGAAGGATGGAACTCCTTTCATCTCCTTATAGCTCCAAGCAAAAGCATCTAGGTGACTGGCCAACAGGCTACACAGCTCCTTTTCCTGAGAAGGAGATAGGGAGGAGCTGATCTTTAACGTTCTCTCAGGGCCGAACTCCACATTTTTGACTCTGGGAGTGACAGGGTTTGTTGTACAAAGATCCACTAAGGTGCTGGCTTGGGCATCCTCCACCAATTTTTCTAAGGATAGTGCACTGGAAGGTGGATTCTGGATCAAGGTCTCAATCAAGTCATCCTCGGTTGGGGGGTCTCTTCTAGTGGTATCTAGGGTGCACAGAGGTGCTGAGTACACCTCGTCTTCCTCTCCTTCCTCCAACCAGGGTGGTAAGTCATGCTCTAAGAGGGTTGGGCAGGAGGGTAGAGGACTAGCTGCTTGGACATAGGACCATTTTTGATGGTCATGTTTCCTGCACGACAACTTATGTAAGCATCTGCAGTGGCTAACCAAGGCCTTCCCAAAATGAGAGGATATCCAGTAAGCTTTGCCTTTGGTTGCAGAACCAGGAAGTCTGCAGGGTATTCCCAAGAGTCAATAGAGACCAAGACATCCTCCACAATCCCTTCAGGAGTCACGGTGGAGCGATCTGCTAGTTGCAGTACTGTCGAGGTCTTCCTCAAGGAACCCTGAAGATTGAGTTTGAGCATGGTATCCCTGGTCATCACATTAATGGCAGCCCCCAGATCAATCAAGGTGTGAGGTATGATGGTGCCATTGATGTGGACATCTACTACAGGACTCCCAGGATCTAGATACTTTGGGCAGATGACTTGTCCTAGCATAAGGTCAGACAGTTGTCCTATGACATTGATGGTTGAAGCATCTTTCTTCCGCCTGCCTGGGTGTTTGAAACACTTTTCCTTAACCAGTTTGTTGTATATTGGCACATCCTTGATGGCTTGGAGAAGTGGTATTTTCACACACAACTGCTTGAGCTCACCCAGAAGCTCATCCTCCTCTGGGTTGGGTTGTGTGGTGGCTGTTAGTCTCTCAGGAAAGGGTGGAATAGCCTTTGGTTCACTTTCCTGTTTATCTTCCTCATCCTCTGGGGGAGGAGGTTGGCGATCTGGAAGAGTCTTGCCAGATCGAAGATTGATCTCCTGGATCTCCACAGCATAGGTAGGGCATGAGGTTTCCCCAGTGTATACCTGCTGGGCCTGTCTATTGTTGGGGTTCGGGTTCGGTTGAGCAGGTATTTGAGGTTGCCTTGGAGGAGCAGGAGGTAATGGCTGAGGTTGAACTGGTGGTGGAGGCAAAATGGCAGGAGGAGTGTTGTATTGGGGCCTCCACCCCGACTGAGGTGCATTCCACTGAGGCTGTGGCTGGGCATGTGAATGATATGAATGAGAAGCAGGTTGAGTAGGGTACTGAGGTGGATAAGACCATGGAGGAGGCATGGACCAGGAAGGATGAGCAGGGGACCCCAGGAAGGCATAGGAGTCGATTGGTTGGGGCTGTAATAAGCTTGAGGTGCCCCTTGCATTCCCTGCTGATAAGGTCTAGATCCTTGTGGCCTCCTTTGGTTGATGAAATAGAGAGGTTCAGTGGGGCTTCTGTCCCTTGGTACATGGCTTTAAACCCAGGTAAGGTTGGACACTGATTTGTGGGATGGTCCTCCTCACAAACGAAACACACTTCAACCGAATGCAATGGGCATTCGTTCTTAGGGTGTCTCCTTGTGCACCTAGGGCAGAAGATAGCCAAGGCTCTCTCAGCTTCTTCTTCTTCTTCTGCTGGATCCTGAATGTGTCCAGTTGCATGGAAATGGTCTGTCTCACCTCACTCTTAAGATCTTCTAATTGATTTGCAAACTCATGTTTGGAGAAAGGAATACCAGCTGAGGGGAGGTTTCCTCTTCCTCGTTTCCGAGCTGCCCTGGAGTGGTTTCTAAACACAGTCTTGATGTCCTCATAAGGCAGTTGGTAAATATCCCCCCCAGCTAACATGTGAAGGGTATCTAAGAGGTCTTCAGGGACTCCTCGGAGCAGAACCAACTTGAGGGATTCAGGGTCAAGTGTGCACCTGGCCCGCTTATAGCTAAGTTGGAACCTTTCCTCATAATCCTCTAAGGACTCATCATTTCCCATGGTCATCCGAAAGATTTCTCCCTTGGTTTCCTTGGACCTACAGTAATCCCGGTACTTGGTATTGAAAGCTTGCTGCATCTGAGCCCAAGTAGTGATACTATTCCCAGGTAAGCCCATGAACCAGCGTAATGCTGCATCCTTAAGAGTTGAAGGGAAGAGTTTCAGCTTCTGCTCATCTTCAGTATAGTCATAGGTTCTACAAAGGACAGCGAACTCAAACAGGAAGGTATCAGGATCTTCAGTAGTCAGCCCATGGAAGTGAGGTAAAGCGGAGGGGCTAATGTTCTTCATTTTCATCTCTCCATTGGTCTCTCGGATGGGGAAGGCACCTTCTATTCTCTCATCTTCTCCTCTATTGTCAGCCATAGCTTCAGATGGAGTGGTCTCTAACTCTTCTTCTTCTATAGGATCTTTGTATATCTCAGGAGGTTCACCTATAGGTTCTTCTGGGTCACTGTCACCAAAGAAGAGAGAAGGGTGACTCAGTGATGTGGTGGGGGTATTGGGTAGGAATTTGCCTGTTTTATCTTGGTTCCTACGAGGCATGAAATGGAAAAGACCTTTTTTTTTTTTGATTGCTTTTGCTTTTTTCTTTGGTACCTGCAAAACTGAAACAGATTGATCTACAACTAACTATATTACTGAAGTGAAGATGCAGAATTGAATTGAAAGCAGGAAAGAACTAGTCTACTTTGCTCAAATGAAATTGCAGGAATGGAAATGCTAATCTACGCTTGCAGAATTGAAATTGCGGAATTGAAATGCTAATCTATGAACGCAGGAAGTGCTAATCTATAAAGCAGGAAATGCTATCTATGAAAGCAGGAAATGCTAATCTATGAAAGCAGGAAATGTCTATGCTACTTTTGCCGAATGGAAATGAAATAAACTACTGAGCAGAAGGCAAGAGTAAGAAAATAGAAGAAAAGCAACAATTACTAATACTCTGACGCTTCCCCGGCAACGGCGCCAAAAAGATGGTGGGCCCCAGTATTGTAGCAATAATGCTACAACTCCTGGGGCTTCCTATCTCTAATTTTATCAACCCGGTAGTTCGTACAAACTTGGAAGCGACGGTGCTGTATGCACAAGTACTAGCTCTTGTCGCAGCTGTCACTTGGTCAGCTGGCACAAGTCCGCTAGGGCTCAAGCCAACTTCTATATGTTCTCAGAAGAAGCTTTCTAAATGATGGACGAAGGCTATCTCAAGGAAATTAATCTACTTTGCAAAAATGAACTGAAAGCCAACCAAAACATGGAAACCCTAGTAAACCCTAATCTGACTAGTTTAACCTCTATGATGCAATAATGAGAGTGCAAACTTCTAGAAATGATGCCATGACTGCTAGTGATATGAAATGCATGAACTTAAACTACTTCCATTGAAAAGAACATTGTTTTTGTATTTTTGCTTAAGTGGTTGGAGTGATTATGATTTTGTTTCTTATTAGGGTTTGGCTGTGCAGAGGTGGTGCGAAGGGAAAGAAAGCTTGGGAAAGGTCAGGAGGGCTAGGAGAGGTCCCAGGGATCCCTAACATCATTCCACAGAGTCCACAACGTTCAGATGCTCGGCAACCGAGTTTGCAGGCTTCTACAGGATGTCTGCAGGGGATCCTACAGGAAACTCAGGAATTCTACAGGAAGTATGCTAACTTCTACAGGATGTTCTACCGTGGGAGTTTTGGGTGATGGTGAAGTGATGGAGCGGTATGGGTGGATGGGTGAGATGGAGATGGAGCTTGTGATGGCTCAGGGGCAGAGAAATCAGATGGAGAAAGAGTGCATGAAGTTGGTTGGTGGATAGCAAATGGAAGCAACGAAAGGTCAAGAAAATGGAGCTACGTGGACAATGAAAGAGTTGGAAGGTAAACGAGTTGAACAGAGGTCGAGTAGGTGGCTTTAGGCGTGGTTAACAAGAAGAGGAAGGAAATGGGATGATGCTGAGCAGTGTAAATAAAACAAATTGCTTATGTCTTGCACCAAAAATGAGAATTCATTAACCTGTGCTACCTGTGCTATTAAACAAATGAACAACAATGTAAATCGTGAAGAGAAGTCGTGCATGGAGTTGGAATGAAGAAGTATGGCTCAAGATCAGAGTGCATGGATGGATCTATAATTAAAATGACTGTGTTGCAGCTTGCATGAAAGTAAAAAGACTGCGTTTTTTGGTGGTTGGTACAGACTGCACCCCAATCTCTAAACAGAGATGGCAGTGAAGGCACTATCAACCTTTTCTTGGAGCTCCAATGAATTACAATCCTCCTATTCTAATCTAAGCAACAGAAAGCGATTTAATCATAAGCTAATCCTACTCAATCTCATTAAAGAAATCAAATCAGCAGACTGTGTTCTCGAAATGCATGTCAAAACAAAGAAACAAAGTGCTGAAAAGAAAGGCAAATAACACTACAAAGAAGAGGAGGTCTATTGCTCTCAGGTTGGGCCCTAACCTGAGAGCTATAGCTCCCTTAAAAACTCAGAATTAGATCCAAATCTGCTTGCCTTTATTCATAATCAAGAGTCTAATGTCATGCCAAAACTGGCTTACAAAAACAAACACCGAGCTGTAACTCGTGCTCAGAAATTACAATAGTAATTCAAAAGTTAAAAAAGCTCCTATCAAAGGCTACGGCCTTCATATTTATACACAATGAAGATCAAGCTGGCTTCCTCCATTCGTGGAGCTTGGCTGTCCAACTGAAAGTTAAACTGCTGATCCTGTAGAATCCGTTGGCTGCCTTTAAGCTCGGTGGGGAGAGCTGTTGGAGCTCGGAGTTAAGGTGAAAATCACGAGGAAGGTCATCAAGACTGTGGACAACCTCCCTATGAACCCGCAATGTCACCTTTGCTGTCTCCTTGTTTCCATTTACGTGGTCTTTGCTCCCTTTAATGCCAAAAAAACCTGAAATCATCATGTATTAGCCACATAGATATAATGCCTGCCCTTCTTCCTACAAATAACACGAATATACCAAGAAATGAATGCATAAGTGATAAAAGATGAATGGTTGAGCAAGGTAAGTAGGCCAAATGAGCCCAAATTGTACCAAAAATTGGGGCTCATCATCACTCCCCAGCTAAAATATTTGCTCATCCTTGAGCAACTTAGTCCAAATCTTCATCCTTCATTGCTTTTATGCTTCCCTTACATCCCAAGCCTCTGTGGTAGTGTCCTCCTTGCTGATATGAAACCCAGCTTTCCTGTTCACCTCTTCCCATTGTTCACTGTCATCCTTCTCTGTGCTACCTTCAGCCAATCCTAGCAGCAGTGGTGGGCTGAGTTTAAGGCCAATCCAGCTGGCCTGGAGGCTTTGCATGGATTTCTTGTAAAGGTCTACCCTTACCAAAGCTTCCCTCATCCGAGTTGGGGTATGGTACTCTCGAATCTTCAAACTGTGTGCCAAGGTATTCCATCTGCGTGTGCATGCTTGGGCAACAGTTTCTCCTAACAGTCTTTCCATGTCTTCAAAATGAGCTATGGCTTGGGCCTGTTGGTCCATAAATCTCAAGGAAGCTGTGGGATCAGTAGACAAGTGTTGGTGTGCTGAGATGAGTGCCACTGGATCCTCTGGTTCTGCTCGAATGAACAATGGCTCGTTCAATTCTCGGTTCATGATCGATTTTGCTTCAGCTGCTCTTTGATCCTCATGGTTCAACCATGAAGTGAACGCCATCAATTGCATATCTCCCAAGGCAGTATTAGGATCCCAGGAAACTTCATTAGGCAAGGCCAAATTGTGGAGGTAGAACTCTGCTAATTTGGCTTTATCTTCTGACGAACTAGTACTGCACAACTCAGAAAATTGCTGTGGGTCCTGGATCTGAGAAATACCTCTTTGTGCCAGGGTATTTATTTGGAACTCCAGCCATTGGTCTTTCAAATACAAACCATAGGATTTTGCAGGTTGTCTGCACTGTATTGCCTCCATGGCCCAACTGGCCATGCAGGCCAATTGTGCTTCCTTTTGCTGCAGCTGTTCTTTTAGAGCTTGCACTTCAATTTGTGCTTGCTGTTCTGCTTCCTGTAGAAGTGTCATTGGCTCCTCAAGACTGGTGGTCAGCTCCTTTTTGCCTTGTTGTTCTTCTGTGGTGTCTTTGGAGGATGTACCTGCCCCTGCCTTAGCTCCTGTAGCTGCAATCTCAGCTTCTGGTTTTCTTCCTGTAGAAGCACACGTTGGCAATTAGCCACATGTTTAGCCATGGCGAATTCACTCCTGACCCCCTTGAGTTGCTCTTGTAAGGGACCTATGTCCACCACACCCTTTGACTTGGCGATCTGCATCCATGTGTGGGTACGGACTCTTTCTTCCTCTAATGCAAAAAATAGGGGTACAGTAAATTTCTGCGGTATGATTTTGCCTGCCTCTAAAAAGATGTAGTATGAACTCAGACTAGGCTGAGGGCTGGGCTTTGGTATATGTTCTTTTTCTGCCTCTTTAGGTGGCTCTATCTCACCCTCCTTTGGTGGTGATGAGGGTCCTTCTCCTTCCCTCTTCTCTGTTTCCTGTAGCCGGGCCAGAGTGTCCTGTAGAACATTTTCAGCCTCCTGTAGCCGAGCTTTTTCAGTCAACAGGTCTAACCTTTCTTGCCACGTATTTTTCTTTGGGCTCCCCTTCTCATAGGTGACTGTTATCCTTGAGGGGGACTTTTCCTTGGGAGAAGCAGGGGTATCTTCAATGACAATCGGGCTGCTGGACGAAGGCTGTGGTTTGCCTGTCTTTATTCCGACACTTCTTCGAGCTTTAAAGTATAGAGGGGTCTCCCTCTTCCTTTTCTCTTTTGGCTTAGGTGGCGTGCTGAGGAAGCCAGCACAGCTGCTGCCTCTCTCTCACGAATATCAGCCTTCTTCTCCTTGGGTTCCACTTTGTCAGGGCTTCCTGTAGAAGACCCTGTTTTAGCAATTTTCGGGCTTCCTGTAGAAGACCCTTTCTCTGTTTTCGGGCTTCCTGTAGAAGCCTGTTTCTGCTTTCCTGTAGACACAGGTGTCGCCACCTTGGCTTGCTTTGCTGCATGGGTTTTGCTTTTTGGTTTGGTTGCAGGTGCTGATGAGGTACTTGGGCTGATGTGGACCATCTCAGCTTTGTCCGTTCTGCTCTGCAACCTCTTCTCTCTTGCTGACAAGATGGGTGTGTCACCTTTTTCTTTGTCATCCTTTTTCTCATGCTTCTTCTTTTGTTCTTTCTTCTGCACTGTGGTCGGGGTCTTCTGGCCTGTTTCCTTCTTTCCCTCGGCCACTGATTCTTTTTCCTCACTGCTGGAGGAACCACTTTCTTCAGTCAGCATCCTTATGTCTCCGTCTCTTGTCAAATTCCTGAATGCTTCCCATGAGAGGGGAACCTTATATGAATGAAGCGCATCCTCCACAAGAAGTTTGATCAATCCATGGTGGGCTACCTGATCTGGTATGCCTTCTTTTAGCTTTGTGGCACACTCAATTAGAGACTGTAGCAGGAAATAAGGGATGCTCAGTTTCTTTTCTACAGGGAGATCAATCCGGTGCCTCAATTCAGTGAGCAACCAAAAGTGATACCCGTACACGATGCTATAACGGCCTTCACAGGTTATATACGTCATGATCTGTAGGCTAACTTCATTCCATGGTGGCAACAAGCTTGTTCTATGCACCCCATTTTTGTCCTCCGAGAATTCCTCCTCAGGTGGAAAGAATTCTTTCTTGGCCTGCTGGCTCAACTTCCTTTCTTCCTTATCCCACGGCAGACCCATTGGAAGTTCAGTAATTCGACTGATATATTGCGGGGGTGAGCTTGAGGCTTAGGCCCCTGAAGTTCACTGTGGCCAGTGTCTTGGATTTCGGCCTCAGATCCTGCAAAAATTCTTCTGCCACTTCATCGTCGTAACCTTGCAATTTTTCACAAAAAGATATCCATTGAACCCGTGTGAAGAGCTCCACCACCTCCTGGTTTTCCCTTAACTTGGTTGAATCAGTGGGTTCCCGTCTAATAAACCACCCGGCATGATAAAAACTGTTGCTAGAGGTGGCGAATGCGGGAGAAATTTAGCTTATTGGGACAGGGCGTAGAGTTACGCTTCTGTTGTGCAAATAATCCACAAAACTTATCCCTGAGGACCTTAACACAGTTTAATTCACTGACATCCTGTAGAATGACAGTATAGGCACAGCAGACAACAATTTCACCAATTTTCTATGACCAGACTGTGGACGACGATTTTTCCACCTTTAAAAACCAATTGCATGAAGAGTTCAGGGTTACCTTTTTAATCTGCCACCCTTTTACGTGAGGCACCCGCCTTCCTGTAGAAACTGCGTTCCTGTAGAAACAACGTTCCTGTAGGAGCAGCGCGCGATTTTCGGGAAAGACTGCAGTTGGTCTGCGCTCTGGGTGTGCTTCACAAGCGTTCTAATAGCCAAAGGCTTGGCGTATCGAATGGCAGAAAGATCAGGATAGCCACTCGAGTTCAAAACGGTGGTTGATAAATGCATGAGGGCAATCTAGCCGATTAGATTTTGAATCGGCGGAATCCGTGGCGCAGGGGTGAGCTGTCCCCGTCGGACCGTTGGGCGACGTCATCCCATCATTTGCCTCCGAGTTCCCTTGCTGCCACATCAATTCCCGCAGATCTGCCGCCGCCTCTTCTGTTAAACTTGTTTTTTTTCGACGGGATTGCTCTCACGTGCGTGCTGCCCATTCTTTTTGTCATGGCCGCCACCCAAAAATCCAATTAGACCATTAACTGGCCGACGTGGCCGGCCAAATGGCCATACGGCCGCTCAACCCATTCACCTTTACACTTTGCAATCAATTCAAAGTAAAATTCATGCAATCTGATAGAAGGAAGGGTCGAGACACTTACTTGCGCGGCTGCACACGATGTTTCGGTTTTTGGACGCTGGTGAGTGGATTTACCTGCTGCTGGCGAACTTACATAGGCCCGGAGGTTCATGTTTACAGGCTGCCGACGATGGATTGGATGCTTTGGCTGCATGCGTCCGCGTTAATTGCATATGGCCAGCGCTGTGAAGAGTATACGCTCTAGCGGGCTCAACTGTTACAGGACTCCCGCTGGATGTCTTGTAACAGTTCTTCCTCCTTGGGTGCATGCTGCACGACGAAGGATCTGGCCTCACGATCACGCTCCCGAGCTTCTGGATGACTGGGATGAATACGGTGTGAGATCTCCAGCGTTTTTTTTCATTTGAAATTTGCTTTTTCTTGAGGACTCATCGATCTGCTTTGCTGGTGCAGGTAACTTCGTTGCATGTCGACAAGGATGGCAGGACGAGGTGACAACAATGTGCAAGGGAGTTAACAATAGCTTGCATGCGTCCAAACCGATCCTTAGTCATTAGATCTCCTCACAAAATGGATTCTGGGCCGTTCTGAGCTTCTACAGGAAGTTTTCTGTAGAAATACAGAGCTTCCTGTAGAAAGGCTGCGCTTCCTGTAGAAAGTCTGCACCTTCCTGCAGAAAATCTGCATCTTCCTGTAGAAAATCTGCGTCTTCCTGTAGAAGACTCAAGCTGTAATAAAATTGCACATACCTTGGAGAAGATGAGTATTCTTGGAGGAGGTGCTGGTGAGATGTCCTGACTGCATGATAAGGATCCTTGGCTTTGAGTTGAGAGGCTCCCTCTCCTCCATAGAACACCTGCAATCTGCATGCAATTTCACATGATAAACTTGTTGTCTTTGTCTTTCTTGTTTTTTTTTTTTTTGAAAGATAACAGGGGCGCCTCAATGAGGTTTTCACCCCCATGCCATCTGCCCTGAGCGCCTCAGAAAGGTTTTCACTCAAGGATCTTTTCCAAATTTTTCTCTTTTTTTTTTTGAAAGACAATAGGGGCGCCTCAATGAGGTTTTCACCCATACCACCTGCCTTGGGCGCGTCAAAAAGGTTTTCACCCAAGGATCTTTATTATTTTTTTTTTAGATTCTTCAGGGTATGCCCAAAGCAGAGGCAGAACCCTTCTCTATGACCAACACTGCCTTCTCCATAGTTTTGATGAACTCTTGTCTTGAGAGAGGCTTCCTGCAGATCTTCAATTGATGCCCATTGACAAGCATGGGGATGGCTTCCTCATCAATGGTCCGAATAAGAACAGATCCATTGTCATGACATTTTTCCATTGCATATGGCCCTAGCCATCTGGTTCTCAGCTTCCCCTTGAAATCTTTGTATCTGGAGTCATACAACAAAGCCCAATCTCCCGGCTGAAATTGCTTGTCATGGAGATATTGGTCATGCCACACCTTTATCTGAAGTTGAACCACTTCTGAGTGAAGGAGGGCCTGCATTCGGTGCTCATCCAGTCCATTCAACTGCAATAACCTTTCTTGTTGTGCATGGCTGAGATCTAGGTCCAGCTGAGCTGCCATCCTCAAAGTGTTGTATTCAAATTCAATGGACAGCAAAGCTTTCTTCCCATAGACCAGCTCATAAGGTGTGAAGCCGGTGGTGGTCTTCCAAGTGGTGTTGTAAGCCCATGTGGCTTCAACCAGGCGATCTGCCCAGTCCTTTCTGCTGCTGCTCACCACCTTAGTCAAGATCCCTTCTAATGCTCTATTGGTGACTTCCACCTGCCCATTTGCTTGAGGGTGATAGGGGGTGGAAGTCCTATGCTTGATCTTGTGATGAGCTAGTAGATCTTCAACCAGGTTGGAGGTGAACTGGCTCCCTTGATCGGTGACCAGCTCTCTTGGATAGCCAAACTTATAGAAGATGTTTTCTCTTAAGAACTCGACCACCTTTTCTTCTGTTGCTGCTTTGATTACTTTGGTCTCTGCCCACTTTGTCAGGTAGTCAGTGCACACAATGATGTAAGACCTTTGCCTCGAAGGAGGGTTGATTGGGCCCACAAAGTCCATACCCCACTTCTCAAATGGCTCAAGAGTCACCTGAGGTTGGAGAGGCATCTCATCCCTTTGGGTCGGTTTTCCCATTCTTTGGCATTGGTCACACTGGCTGACATATCTTCTGACATATTGATGAAGTGTGGGCCAATAATAGCCTGCCTGCAGGATTTTGAAGGCAGTCCTCTTTGTTGCAAAGTGTCCTCCACAAGGCCCATCATGACAGGTGAGGAGGATATCAAAGACTTCCTCCTCCCTTACACAACGCCTTAAGATCTGATCGGGGCCAAGCTTGAACAGATTGCCCCCGATCCAAGTAAATGAGGCACTTTTTCTGATGATTTTGCTCTTCTCTCTTGAAGATAGGTGCGGAGGGAACTGTGCTGAACAAGGTAAGTTTGCTATATCAGCAAACCATGGAGAGAGTACTGAAATAGCAAACAGATGTTCATCGGGCATCTGGTCATCCACTGTTCCATCCTTATCTGCAGACAAATCCAATCTAGATAAAAAGTCAGCAACAACATTTTCTCTACCTGTTTTGTCAACAATGGTCAAATCAAACTGCTGTAATAAAAGTAACCATCTAATAATACGAGCATTCACATCTGGTTTATTCATTAAATATCTAATTGCAGCATGGTCAGTATGCACAAATGTTTGATAGCCAGTGATATAATGTCGGAACTTGTTTAGCGCATGGACCACAGCCAAGAATTCGTTCTCGGTTACAGTGTAATTCAGCTCAGCCTTGGACAAGTTTTTGCTAACAAAGTAAATGGCATATGGAAGTTTTTGCTCAACTTGTCCTAAAGCTGCACCTATGGCTTTGTTCGAGGCATCAGTGTGGATGTGGAAAGGTAGGGCCCAGTTTGGACCTCTCAGGATTGGGGCTGACACCAACTTGTCCTTTAATTCATTCAAAGCCCTCTGACAATCATCAGTCCAGTTAAACTCCACATCTTTTGCCAACAGTCAAACAATGGCGAGGCTAGCTTGCTGAAGTCTTTAATGAATCTCCGGTAATATCCTGCTAATCCCAAGAAACTCTGAACATCCCTTACCTTTTGAGGAGGTGGAGCCTTCTTGATGAGAGCAATTTTGTTAGGATCCACCTGTAACCCTTGGCAAGAGATGGTATGGCCTAGCACGGTCCCTTCAGTCATTAGGAATTCACATTTTTCGGGACTAAGGGACAAGTTCATCTCAATGCATTTGGTTAGGACTTTTCCCAGATTGGACAATGCTTCCTGGAAGTTGGCCCCATAAGGAGTGAAGTCATCCATATAGATTTCCACTGCATCATGGACTGGCTCCGAGAAGATGCTCAAGACAGCTCTATGGAAGGTAGCAGGAGCATTGCATAGCCCAAAGGGAAGGACACGGTAGGCAAAGGTACCCCAAGGACAAGTGAAGGTGGTCTTATCTTGGTCTTCCGGGCTGATTTGAATCTGGTTGTACCCGCTAAACCCATCCAGGAAAGAGAAGAACTTCTTTCCTGCTAGTCCATCCAACACTTGATCTATGAAAGGTAGAGGGAAATGGTCTTTCTTGGTAGCTTTGTTCAGTTCTCGGTAGTCCACATAGATTCTCCACTTCCCATTTTTCTTGGGAACCAAGACCAGAGGGGACACCCACTCACTATCTGAGATGGGGTAAATGAATCTGGCATCCAACAGTTTTTGCAATTCTTCCTTGACAATGTCCTTAAGGGCTGGATTCATTCTCCTCTGAGGTTGCCTAACCAGCTTACAATCCTCTTTGATGTATATGTGATGGGTACAGACTGAAGGATGAACTCCTTTCATCTCCTTATAGCTCCAAGCAAAAGCATCTAGGTGGCTGGCCAACAGGCTACACAACTCCTTTTCCTGAGAAGGAGATAGGGAGGAGCTGATCTTTAACGTTCTCTCAGGGCCGAACTCCACATTTTTGACTCTGGGAGTGACAGGGTTTGTTGTACAAAGATCCACTAAGGTGCTGGCTTGGGCATCCTCCACCAATTTTTCTAAGGATAGTGCACTGGAAGGTGGATTCTGGATCAAGGTCTCAATCAAGTCATCCTCAGTTGGGGGGTCTCTTCTAGTGGTATCTAGGGTGCACAGAGGTGCTGAGTACACCTCGTCTTCCTCTCCTTCCTCCAACCAGGGTGGTAAGTCATGCTCTAAAGAGGGTTGGGCAGGAGGGTAGAGGACTAGCTGCTTGGACATAGGACCATTTTTGATGGTCATGTTTCCTGCACGACAACTTATGTAAGCATCTGCAGTGGCTAACCAAGGCCTTCCCAGAATGAGAGGATATCCAGTAAGCTTTGCCTTTGGTTGTAGAACCAGGAAGTCTGCAGGGTGTGCCCAAGAGTCAATAGAGACCAAGACATCCTCCACAATCCCTTCAGGAGTCACGGTGGAGCGATCTGCTAGTTGCAGTACTGTCGAGGTCTTCCTCAAGGAACCCTGAAGATTGAGTTTGAGCATGGTATCCCTGGTCATCACATTAATGGTAGCCCCCAGATCAATCAAGGTGTGAGGTATGATGGTGCCATTGATGTGGACATCTACTACAGGACTCCCAGGATCTAGATACTTTGGGCAGATGACTTGTCCTAGCATAAGGTCAGACAGTTGTCCTATGACATTGATGGTTGAAGCATCTTTCTTCCGCTTGCCTGGGTGTTTGAAACACTTTTCCTTAACCAGTTTGTTGTATATTGGCACATCCTTGATGGCTTGGAGAAGTGGTATTTTCACACACAACTGCTTGAGCTCACCCAGAAGCTCATCCTCCTCTGGGTTGGGTTGTGTGGTGGCTGTTAGTCTCTCAAGAAAGGGTGGAATAGCCTTTGGTTCACTTTCCTGTTTATCTTCCTCATCCTCTGGGGGAGGAGGTTGGCGATCTGGAAGAGTCTTGCCAGATCGAAGATTGATCTCCTGGATCTCCACAGCATAGGTAGGGCATGAGGTTTTCCCAGTGTATACCTGCTGGGCCTATCTATTGTTGGGGTTCGGGTTCGGTTGAGCAGGTATTTGAGGTTGCCTTGGAGGAGCAGGAGGTAATGGCTGAGGTTGAACTGGTGGTGGAGGAAAAATGGCAGGAGGAGTGTTGTATTGGGGCCTCCACCCCGACTGAGGTGCATTCCACTGAGGCTGTGGCTGGGCATGTGAATGATATGAATGAGAAGCAGGTTGAGTAGGGTACTGAGGTGGATAAGACCATGGAGGAGGCATGGACCAGGAAGGATGAGCAGGGGGACCCCACGAAGGCATAGGAGTCGATTGGTTGGGGCTGTAATAAGCTTGAGGTGCCCCTTGCATTCCCTGCTGATAAGGTCTAGATCCTTATGGCCTCCTTTGGTTGATGAAATAGAGAGGTTCAGTGGGGGCTTCTGTCCCTTGGTACATGGCTTTAAACCCAGGTAAGGTTGGACACTGATTTGTGGGATGGTCCTCCTCACAAACGAAACACACTTCAACCGAATGCAATGGGCATTCGTTCTTAGGGTGTCTCCTTGTGCACCTAGGGCAGAAGATAGCCAAGGCTCTCTCAGCTTCTTCTTTCTTCTGCTGGATCCTGAATGTGTCCAGTTGCATGGAAATGGTCTGTCTCACCTCACTCTTAAGATCTTCTAATTGATTTGCAAACTCATGCTTGGAGAAAGGAATACCAGCTGAGGGGAGGTTTTCTCTTCCTCGTTTCTGAGCTACCCTGGAGTGGTTTCTAAACACAGTCTTGATGTCCTCATAAGGCAGTTGGTAAATATCCCCCCCAGCTAACATGTGAAGGGTATCTAAAAGGTCTTCAGGGACTCCTCGGAGCAGAACCAACTTGAGGGATTCAGGGTCAAGTGTGCACCTGGCCCGCTTATAGCTAAGTTGGAACCTTTCCTCATAATCCTCTAAGGACTCATCATTTCCCATGGTCATCCGAAAGATTTCTCCCTTGGTTTCCTTGGACCTACAGTAATCCCGGTACTTGGTATTGAAAGCTTGCTGCATCTGAGCCCAAGTAGTGATACTATTCCCAGGTAAGCCCATGAACCAGCGTAATGCTGCATCCTTAAGAGTTGAAGGGAAGAGTTTCAGCTTCTGCTCATCTTCAGTATAGTCATAGGTTCTACAAAGGACAGCAAACTCAAACAGGAAGGTATCAGGATCTTCAGTAGTCAGCCCATGGAAGTGAGGTAAAGCGGAGGGGCTAATGTTCTTCATTTTCATCTCTCCATTGGTCTCTCGGATGGGGAAGGCACCTTCTATTCTCTCATCTTCTCCTCTATTGTCAGCCATAGCTTCAGATGGAGTGGTCTCTAACTCTTCTTCTTCTATAGGATCTTTGTATATCTCAGGAGGTTCACCTATAGGTTCTTCTGGGTCACTGTCACCAAAGAAGAGAGAAGGGTGAGTCAGTGATGTGGTGGGGGTATTGGGTAGGAATTTGCATGTTTTATCTCGGTTCCTACGAGGCATGAAATGGAAAAGACTTTTTTTTTTTTTGATTGCTTTTGCTTTTTTCTTTGGTACCTGCAAAACTGAAACAGATTGATCTACAACTAACTATCTTACTGAAGTGAAGATGCAGAATTGAATTGAAAGCAGGAAAGAACTAGTCTACTTTGCTCAAATGAAATTGCAGGAATGGAAATGCTAATCTACGCTTGCAGAATTGAAATTGCGGAATTGAAATGCTAATCTATGAAAGCAGGAAATGCTAATCTATGAAAGCAGGAAATGCTAATCTATGAAAGCAGGAAATGCTAATCTATGAAAGCAGGAAATGTCTATGCTACTTTTGCAGAATGGAAATGAAATAAACTACTGAGCAGAAGGCAAGAGTAAGAAAATAGAAGAAAAGCAACAATTACTAATACTCTGACGCTTCCCCGGCAACGGCGCCAAAAAGATGGTGGGCCCCAGTATTGTAGCAATAATGCTACAACTCCTAGGGCTTCCTATCTCTAATTTTATCAACCCGGTAGTTCGTACAAACTTGGAAGCGACGGTGCTGTATGCACAAGTACTAGCTCTTGTCGCAGTTGTCACTTGGTCAGCTGGCACAAGTCCGCTAGGGCTCAAGCCAACTTCTATATGTTCTCAGAAGAAGCTTTCTAAATGATGGACGAAGGCTATCTCAAAGGAAATTAATCTACTTTGCAAAAATGAACTGAAAGCCAACCAAAACATGGAAACCCTAGTAAACCCTAATCTGACTAGTTTAACCTCTATGATGCAATAGTGAGAGTGCAAACTTCTAGAAATGATGCCATGACTGCTAGTGATATGAAATGCATGAACTTAAACTACTTCCATTGAAAAGAACATTGTTTTTGTATTTTTGCTTAAGTGGTTGGAGTGATTATGATTTTGTTTCTTATTAGGGTTTGGCTGTGCAGAGGTGGTGCGAAGGGAAAGAAAGCTTGGGAAAGGTCAGGAGGGCTAGGAGAGGTCCCAGGGGATCCCTAACATCATTCCACAGGAGTCCACAATGTTCAGATGCTCGGCAACCGAGTTTGCAGGCTTCTATAGGATGTCTGCAGGGGATCCTACAGGAAACTCAGGAATTCTACAGGAAGTATGCTAACTTCTACAGGATGTTCTACCGTGGGAGTTTTGGGTGATGGTGAAGTGATGGAGCGGTATGGGTGGATGGGTGAGATGGAGATGGAGCTTGTGATGGCTCAGGGGCAGAGAAATCAGATGGAGAAAGAGTGCATGAAGTTGGTTGGTGGATAGCAGAATGGAAGCAACGAAAGGTCAAGAAAATGGAGCTACGTGGACAATGAAAGAGTTGGAAGGTAAACGAGTTGAATAGAGGTCAAGTAGGTGGCTTTAGGCGTGGTTAAGAAGAAGAGGAAGGAAATGGGATGATGCTGAGCAGTGTAAATAAAACAAATTGCTTATGTCTTGCACCAAAAATGAGAATTCATTAACCTGTGCTACCTGTGCTATTAAACAAATGAACAACAATGTAAATTGTGAAGAGAAGTCGTGCATGGAGTTGGAATGAAGAAGTATGGCTCAAGATCAGAGTGCATGGATGGATCTATAATTAAAATGACTGTGTTGCAGCTTGCATGAAAGTAAAAAGACTGCGTTTTTTTGGTGGTTGGTACAGACTGCACCCCAATCTCTAAACAGAGATGGCAATGAAGGCACTATCAACCTTTTCTTGGAGCTCCAATGAATTACAATCCTCCTATTCTAATCTAAGCAACTGAAAGTGATTTAATCATAAGCTAATCCTACTCAATCTCATTAAAGAAATCAAATCAGCAGACTGTGTTCTCGAAATGCATGTTAAAACAAAGAAACAAAGTGCTGAAAAGAAAGGCAAATAACACTACAAAGAAGAGGAGGTCTATTGCTCTCAGGTTGGGCCCTAACTTGAGAGCTATAGCTCCCTTAAAAACTCAGAATTAGATCCAAATCTGCTTGCCTTTATTCATAATCAAGAGTCTAATGTCATGCCAAAACTGGCTTACAAAAACAAACACCGAGCTGTAACTCGTGCTCAGAAATTACAATAGTAATTCAAAAGTTCAAAAAGCTCCTATCAAAGGCTACGGCCTTCATATTTATACACAATGAAGATCAAGCTGGCTTCCTCCATTCGTGGAGCTTGGTTGTCCAACTGAAAGTTAAACTGCTGATCCTGTAGAATCCGTTGGCTGCCTTTAAGCTCGGTGGGGAGAGCTGTTGGAGCTCGGAGTTAAGGTGAAAATCACGAGGAAGGTCATCAAGACTGTGGACAACCTCCCTATGAACCCGCAATGTCACCTTTGCTGTCTCCTTGTCTCCATTTATGTGGTCTTTGCTCCCTTTAATGCCAAAAAACCTGAAATCATCATGTATTAGCCACATAGATATAATGCCTGCCCTTCTTCCTACAAATAACACGAATATACCAAGAAATGAATGCATAAGTGATAAAAGATGAATGGTTGAGCAAGGTAAGTAGGCCAAATGAGCCCAAATTGTACCAAAAATTGGGGCTCATCAGCATCCTCATGATTAGATGAATCCAGTAGAGGGGTAGATGAAAGTGAACAAACTCATCCTCTGTGTTTCCGGAAAAGACAGATGAAGGATCAAGTGGGTCTTCAATGAATAACTTATCCTCTCCATTGTCAAATTATGGATTAGCATTCGTGAGTCTTGTGAGTGATCAACAATGGGTGCATCCATGGATGAAGACACACATGAAAAATCATGGATGGCAGGTTCACCAAAGAGGCTAGGAAAGAATGAAGGGGGCTCGAATGGAAGGGAGTCATCCTTTGCCGAGTGTTGATGTTCAAGCTCCCACTCATCCTCTCCATGAATGATAGCACATGTTGGTTATGTAACACCAACTCTGTCAATGGGTTGTTCCTCGTTCACAACAAGTGAAGAGTCCAGAATGGACAAAAACATGACAACATCATCCGGAGGAACACCTGAGTGCGAAGATGGAGGTCAAAAAAAAAAATGCATGTGATAACTAGAAGGAATCACAACCAAATTTGCGCAAAAATTGAGTGGAGTGATGTTGGGAGGGTGTGAAGGTTGAATAGGTGTACAAACATGATCCTCAGCATCACTGGGCGATGGTGGAACTGTTGAATGAGAGGGAGGTGGACAGTCCATTGAGATAGTGCCTGCTCCCACATGGGATTGCGCAGTTCCATCAACGAAGAAGGTTGAGTGAGGCTTGACATCAAGCTTCCTCTTGGGACGGGAAAATTTCTTAAGACAATACTCGAACCGGTCCTAGAGATAAGCGAACTTCATCTGGCTCCTCGGAGCTTGAAACTACAAGTCACGAAAGCGCTGCCAAAAATCAATAACAGATTCATGCGGAGCCCTCCGTTGCTGTAACAGTTTCCGGTCAAGATGGTCTGGATCAAAATGATGGAACGTGTTGGAAAATACTAAGAAGGGGGGGGTGAATCAGTATTCCTTAGCAATTAGCACTTTTAAATATTTTCATAGCATTAGTTAATCTTCAATTATTATTAACATTTATGTAGTAATAACAGTAGATAAAAGAACATAGGAGGCACAAATATTTTAGGTGGAAAACCCCCTCCAGGTCAAAATCCACCGAAAACGTTTCTAATAAATTCTTTAATCTTCAGCCCCAAATGAAATGAAATCAACAACTTCCTAGAATTCTAGAAAAGCATTCTTCTCCAGCTCCCACTGGATGGATGCTCCAACACCCAAGATTCTTCAGTAGTCAATTGAACGAATGCCCCAACAGCCAATGAGCTACAACTCACCCTAGCACCACCCTACCACCCCGAAGTTTTCACAAGTTTGAACTTTTTTGTGACTTCATGCACCAACCTAGCACCACCCTACCACCCTATAGAAGAATAAAAGAAGAATGGACTCCCGTACCAGAGAAAATTGTCCACTTTACAATGATATAGAATGATGTAGAAGAAGAAGACACACTAGACCATAACCCTGACTATGACACAACCACCTAATGATGATCCTAGATCTCCTGACACTGCCTCTTCAACTCTTGGCAGATAGACACTTGTACAACTTTTACAATGATGCTTTTACAATGACTCTATACAATGATACTTTTACAATGTTTGTATGCAGTGCTGCCCACTTGAAGACTTCATGTGGTGAACTTCTTGTTGCTGTTCTGCATCTTGATTGCTGCTATTGTCATGCTGCCCTTTCTCACTCTTAAAAACAATAGATTATGCATTGAGTCTTCTCTTGATGAATATATAGTACCTGCAAAAATTATTCAAGTAAATACCTATGACATGATAATAACAAAACTTACCTCATCCTGCAAAGCATATGTCAGTGCTAAACAAAGACAACAAATTAGAATACAAAGAACCTAATTCAATTAAGAGACGAATATGCATATACAGAAGATACTTACCTGTAGCTTACCTCTGCTGCATCATTTTGCTGCACCTTTCTCTTTGCTACCCTAGAAAGTCTTGGTCCTTTGCACCCCTTGACAACACTTGAACTAGTTTTTCTTGCCTTCTAGGAGCACGATATTTAATCTAATGTATCTCTGTGATTTCAGATCCCCAACATGCGATCTTCAGTCTTGTAGAAGCCCTCTAATTCTTCTTTCCAATGCCACAGGTCTGACCTGATTTGGACTCTTCAAGGTAAAGTTATGCCCAATCTCTCATAATGACCTAATTATGGACTAGTTCAGTAGAGTTAACTTGTACAGCGTGCCGCGTGTCACTGTTTCCTCCTTCGGCTATGAAATTGATACATAGAAAACCACAGTCCGTGCACTATCTGCCAATGTTTACAGAATTCCAATCCTCTTCTCAGATAGAGTTATGACGATTTTCCCAAGGTCACTTCTTTGAGATGAAATTCGGCATCCTGCAAAAACCATAACTTCCACAGATCATATCTCCGAAAATATAGCGAACAAATATATGAAATCTGGTCATGACATTTATTAGGATTTCGAATCAAATTGGTTTTCATTTTAGAATCTAAGACTTTGCAGAAATGAAGTTATAGCGAAAATGACATGATCACTACATTTGAGGATATATGAGATTTCTTTTTATAGAGTTGAGAGGGGCTTCTATAGAGAATGTTGGAGGGATTTTAGGAGCTTAAAAAATTATTAATTATTGACTATTCAATGACCAAAACCAATTATGAGTGCCATGCCACAACCCCATAGGGTTTTAGCCCACTAACTGGGGTTACTAACTTCAAACATGAATATCTCTCAAACTGTGAAGAATTACTTGGCGTGCCATATATCAACGGAAACATCTCGACGAGTAGAATCTATCTAGAATATCCTTGACTCAAAATAGAGTAAGTTGTCAAGTCAAAATTCCCTTGCAAGATCAGGTTATCCCTTGGTGCTTCTTGGGTTGACATCAATGACAACCTCAGATCATCTTTAGATCAACAATCTCCCCCTTTTGAGTTGATGGCATCACAAGTACTCCCCCTGTGATTAGGGCACCTCTTCCTACTATCTTCTCTCCCCCTTTGACATAAATGGAAAAGGGTAACTCTCCCTCAAACACAACCATCTTGTGGACCTATACACACTTCCACTCCTGCTTTATTTTATAAATAAGGAAAATCTAATGAGAACTTGAGAGAATCCCAAGATTCTGGCGAAGATATTCAAATGCTTCATGAGGTAAAGGTTCAGTGAAGATATCAACGGATTTTTCTTTTGTACCAACATATTCAAGCTTGATATTGTTTTCTGTGAACTGCTTTCTAATGAAATGATATTTAATCAGAATGTGCTTCGTTTTGGAATGCATCACAGGATTCTTGGAGATACTGATGGCGCTGGTGTTATTGAAAAATATGGGAATAGGCTCATCAAACTTGACCTGAAGATCCTGAAAAGTTTTCTTCATCCAGATAACTTGAGTACAACAAGCTGTTGCCGCAATATATTCTACTTCTTCTGTGGATAATGAGATTGAGGTTTGATTTTTTCTCAACCATGATACGAGGCAACCACCTAGATAGAATTCTACTCCACTAATACTCTTATGATCATCAATGCTTCTTGCCCAATCTGCATTTGTAAAGGCTTGAATAATGAGATTTTTTCCCTTGGGATACCACAAGCCATATTCTGTTGTGCCCTTTAGATATCGAAGAATTCTTTTGATGACAATAATATGTGATTCTTTTGGTGCTACTTGGAATCTTGCTACTTGTCTAACTGCTTGCATAACATCTGGCCAGGAGGCTATTACATATAGAAGACTACCAATCATAGATATGTACAACCTCTGATCCACATCCTTAGATGCGTCGTCTATGCTCAATTTGCAACCTGTTACCATCGGAGTAAGGACGGGTTTGCAATCTTCCATTTTGAATTTCTTGAGCATTTCCTTGATGTACTTGGCTTGACATATAAATATTCCTTTCTCTTGCTGAGATATTTGAAGCCCTAAGAAGTATGTCAACTCACCAAGTAAAGACATCTCAAACTCACTTTGCATCTTTGTAGCAAAGTTCTTACTTAGTCGATCATCATTTCTACCAAAGATTATATCATCCACATATACATCAATGATAGTTAAATTATCTTTATCTATTTGTACGTAAACATTGATATCAACAGTACCTTTCTTCAACCCTTGTTGACGTAGATATCTATCAAGACGAGCATACCATGCTTTGGGAGCCTGCTTGAGACTATACAGAGCCTTCTTTAACTTGTAAACATAGTATTCTTTTTCTGATATTAGAAAACCTTCAGGTTGTTCGATGTAAACTTTTTATTCTAATTCACAATTCAGAAATGCCGACTTAACATCCATTCGGTAGACTTTTATTTTTCTTGAACATGTATAGGCGAGAAACATCCGGATGGCTTCCATTCTGGAAACTGGTGCAAATGTTTAGTCAAAATAAATTCCTTCTACTTGTGCATATCCTTTGCAGACTAATCTTGTCTTGTTCCTAGTAACCTGTAATTCTTCAAATGTTTTTCTCCCCCTGAACCTTTAATGAAACTACCATCTTGTTCAAACTACCTTCCTATCAATTGTAGACTTGTGCCATATACTGCTGCATAGACTCCTCCTGTTTCCTTTTCCAGACCTTCTTATTCCTCAATCTCGAGCCATGTGCCCATAGTTATGACACTTGAAGCATTCAATGTTGTCCATAGGCGATTCCAATTTATATCTGCAACCACAAGCACTATGTCCATAGTTATGGCATTTGAAACATTCAATATTGGCCCATATAGCACGTATTCTCTTCTGAAAAAATCATTGTGGAACTTGTCTCATGATCCTGCAAACTTGCTTTCAGGGTTTTGTAGATAATGATTGTACCTGTCAAAAACTTCACAATCCCTAGCCATACGTCCATAGTTAGCACATAAAAAGCAATAACCACTAAATAAACGAACATACCTGGAAGATTTTTCATTCTTCTTTGGAGGCAATGATGTAGTTTCTTGTGGTCCTTTGTTCTTGATTGCTTTGGTCTTGTTCTTTGGAGTTGCAACATTCTTCTTTGGCTTTTCACTTTGATCAACTTCCTTCTTAGAATCATCCTGCGAAGCTGTGGAGCTTGTACCTTCATCAACTGGAGCTTTACCATCTTTAATTTCCTTCATTTTTGCTTCTTCATCTGTCGTATCTTGTAAGTATTCATTTTTGATCTCATCACGAGTTGCATCAAGTTATTCTTTCTTTTGAGAAAGATATTCTTGAAACCATGTTTTCAAGATCTTCCTTCTTTTTTCTGCCTCCTCAACCTGTAGCTTGAGAAGAGTGGTCTTCTCTACTTCTCTGTTGAGAACCTGTATCTGTTCCTTATGCTTCTCATTTTCAATCCTGAGCCTGCTTATTTCTATTGAAGATGTTTCTAATTACTTTTTCTTTTAGTCAACATTGGATATGTATCTTTGATCAGATTCCTTCCTTTCAAAATCTGCTTCCTGCATCTATTGTGTGATCCTCCTAATCTATGCAAATTCTGTGTCAAGTTCTTGTTGCTTCTGTTGGAATTCTCTCTTGAGGTCTCGTGTTGCTGTATTATTGATTTCTTCCAAATTCTTTTGAAGTGAATATTCAATACATTTGTGTTCTTCAACTTCAATTTTGAGACCTTGAACTTGTTATTCAAGAGTATTGGAATGGATCTTCTTAGCCTTGAGCTCTTTTATAAGCTTTATTGCCTCCTTAGAAAATTCTTCTATGGTCAACCCTTCTTCATCATACTCAAAAGGATCCGAATTTTCAATAACATCTTGACCTAGTTTATTTATTGAATAGAGATTATGAAGCTTTTCCCAAAGAGCTTTAGTTGTTGAACATTGACCAACTTTTGTTTTCACAGAATTTGGAAAAACATTCAAAATTACATTCATGGATTACTTCCATCCTGGATTCCCATATCCAGTAATTATCTGCATCAAAATCAGGGGTTGGTACACAATACTCACTTTCTTGAGATTTTGTTGTACCTATACCTTCCTTTGAAATCCTTCTAACCCACTTCTTTGACTTTCCCATCTCTATGCTTTGAAAATTGATTTCTAACGGTTAAGCTGTTACTGAAGGAAGCAAGATCTGATACCAATTGTTGGAAAATACTGAGGGGGGGGGGGGTGAATCAATATTCCTTAGCAGTTATCACTTTCAAATATTTTCATTTCATTAGTTAATCTTCAATTATTAGTAATGTTTATGCAGTAATAACAATAAATAAAAGAACACAAGAGGCACAAATAATTTAGGTGGAAAACCCCCTCCGAGTCAAAATCCACCGAACGATTTTCTAATAAATTCTTTAATCTTCAACCCCAACTGAAATGAAAGCAACAACTTCCTAGAATTCTAGAAAATCATTATTCTCCAACTCCCACTGGATGGACACTCCAATGCCTGAGATTCTTCGATAGTCAACTGAACGGATGCCCCAACATCTAATGAGCTACAACTCACCCTGGCATCACCCTACCACCTTGAAGTTTTCATAGGCTTGAACCTGTTGGTGACTTCATGCACTAGCCTAGCACCACCCTACCACCCTATAGAAGAATAAAAGAAGAATGGACTCTTGTACTAGGGAAAATGGTCCACTTTACAATGATATAGAATGATGTAGAAGATGAAGAAACACTAGACCATAACCCCAACTATGAAGCAACCACCTAATGATGATCCTAGACCTCCTGACACTGCCTCTTCAACTCTTGATAGATAGGCACTTGTACAACTTTTACAATGACTCTATACAATGACACTTTTACAATGTCTGTATGCAATGCTACCCACTTGAAGACTTCATGTGGTGAACTTCTTGTTGCTGTTCTGCATCTTGATTGTTGCTCTTGTCATGCTACCCTTTCTCACTCTTCAGAAAATTACATTATGCATTGAGTTTCTCTTGATAAATATATAATGCCTGCAAAAAGTATTCAAGGGAATACCCATGACATGATAATAACAAAACTTACCTCATCCTGCAGAGCATATGTCAGTGCTGAACAAAAACAAAAAATTAGAATTCAAAGAACCTAATGCAATTAAGAGATGAACATGGATATACAGAAGATGCTTACCTGTATCTTACCTCTGCTGCATCATTTTGTTGCACCTTTCTCTTTGCTTCCCTAGAAAGTCTTGGTCCTTTGCACCCCTTGATAGCACTTGATCTAGTTTTACTTGCCTTCTAGGAGCAAGATATTTAATATGATGTATCTCTACTATTTTAGATCTCCAACATGCAATCTTCAGTCTTGTAGAAGTCCTCTGAGTATCCTTTCCAATGCCACAGGTCTGACCCAATTTGGACTCTTGAAGGCAAAGGTATGCCCAATCTCTCACAATGACCTAATTATGGACTAGTTCAATAGAGCGAACTTGTACGACGTGCCACATGTTACTATTTCCTCCTTTGGATCTGAAATTGATAAACCAAAAACTACAGTCTGTGCACTATCCGCCACTATTTATAGAATTCCAATCCTCTTCTCAGAAAGAGAGTTATGACGATTTTCCCAAGGTCATTTCTTTGATATGAAATTCGGCAGCCTCCAAAAGCCCTAACTTCCACAGATCATATCTACGAAAATATAGTGAACAAATATCTTAAATTTGGTCATGAATTTCATCAGGATTTCGATTCAAATGGGTTTTCAAAATCTGAGACTTCACAGAAATGAAGTTATAGCGAAAATTCCACGGTCACTGAATTTGGAGGATATATGAGATTTGTTTTTATAGAGTTGAGAGGGGCTTCTATAGAGAATCTTGGAGGGAATTTAGGAGCTTAAAACATTATTAATTATTGACTATTCAATGACCAAAACCAATTATGAGTGCCATGCCACCACCCCATAGGGTTTTAGCCCACTAACTGGGGTTACTAACTTCAAACATGAATATCTCTAAAACTGTGAAGAATTACTTGGCGTGCCATATATCAACAGAAACATCTCGATGAGTAGAATATACATATAAGATCCTTGACTCAAAATAGAGTAATTTGTCAAGTCAAAATTCCATTGAAAGATCAGGGTATCCCCTGGTGCTGCTTGGGTTGACATCAATGATAACCTCAGATCATCTTTAGATCAACAAAACCTGTCTTCAATAAGATCACAAAAGTGCTCACATGAGTGCACGGTGTTAGCTGGTAGGCTGAGCACCCAACGAAATGGGGATTCACGAAGTGTGAAGTAGCAGACCAGCCTGTTCATCAGTAAACTCATTTTCCTCATAAATCATGGAAAGAAATTTATGTAAGTGCTCATGCCAGGCCACTTCGCCTTCACCATCATACGTATGAGTGGAAAAGAGATTGAAAAAATTCCCCAAGATGGAGACATCTTCACGATTCGAAAAACACCTCGAGGGAAGAAGAATGCAAGACTCCATGAAATATATGCAAAGGTTCAAAACTAGATGAGAGGACACTGCTTGTCATCAGGCCCTCCTTCTAGTGCCATAAATGTTGACGGTGCTGGACCCGCCAACATGTTAAGGGGATATCCCCAGTAAGAAGTCCCAATTAGACCTTAGACCGTTTGGTGTAGGAGTCTTAGCAGTGGGTCGTAAGGTAATGCCTTGACCATGATGTCACACAGAGGCATGTAAGATAACTCAGTCAGTAGCAAGGGTGTGACTAATGTAGTGAGTCAAGGAATGCGTATGAGAGGTTCCAACACTTCAAAGTGAGAGGAAGGTCAAGGTGAGTTCCAAGTTGAAAGGGATAAGTGCCAACTCGGCTAGGAACACACAAAAAAAAAAGGACATGCACAACTTCCGGCAGAGCAGTCGACACAGATGTGGCAGTCCCAACATATAAGGTAAGATAACACGAACAACACTCACGGATTAGTCTGAGATGAGTGTGACGATTGATATAACAAGGTTCAGAGAAAGGTCTGTCTGATGTTTGGCAGAGCAGTTGACAAAGACGGTGACAACATTAACAACATATGAAACACATTAACAACAAGATTCATATAATTGCATATAAATTAGTTCATATACAAGTACGTAAGTTAAACAACAAATATCATTAAGGCAACTAGACTGCAATAACAACATATGCATGAAAAGGACCATTGCATCCAACTCGTCTGCTAGCATGTGCATGGTCTTCTTGGGTATGGTTGAACTGGAAACACACTGATGCATAGTGTTCGTGATGATCTTCAAGTGTGTGTTGGTGGTCATGCACATCAACTTTCCAAAGTACATGTTCAGCCCCAGTTGGACCTGCTTCTTGTCTTCGCCTTGGTGAGTGTGTTGAATGGGTTGGATTGCATGCATGCACTCAACGACATGCATGCTGCTGGATCCCTGGAAATTTGATCAAAAACATTTCTCACCATGTTTGCTCCATTTTAGTTGCTGGGATAGATCCTTAACTCATACTGACGCAGTTTCATCTGCGAGTGCATGTTGCAGCCATTGCTGTTCCTGTTCCTACTGCAATTCATTTGATTGTCTGTGAAACTTCATGTTCTTCCTAAGTTGCTACTTCAACACATGTAACTCCTCCTTTGTTCCATCTTCTGCCTTCACGAAATATTCCTATCATGCCATCACTTCATAGCTTGAGTCTCCAAAGTTGCTTTCATTATCAGTGGATCTGCTTGATCTTGCAACTTTTCTCTGCCTCTATGTTGTTAATAACCTTCCTCTTGCATTCGCTAGATTTTCTACGTTTGTTGCATTCGGTATGATGCCTTCAACTGTTGTTCATGATGCTTCTCATTGTGATGCTGCTTCTTGATGTCCTTTTCCATGAACAACTTGATGTCTTTGTGAGTAGGTAATCCCATAGACACTTGATCAACTACATCCCCAAGCGTGCTCTGAACAATATCTTCATCTCTACTCTCTTGGAAACCATTGTACCTATACTACTGAGAGGAAGATGAACACCTGCGATACCTGGAGACATGGAAACACTCATAAAAATCAATATGTCAGTCGAAAACCAAAATGAACATGAGAACTGACTTGCAACATACCTGGGTAAATGATCATGAAGGTTGCACAATTTCGGCTGGGAGGTCGGGAGACCGACTGCCAAGACTACATAAGGCACAGTCCAGCCTGCTGGGAGACTCACTGACTACTGGAGCTATGAAATATGCAATCCATTTGGGCAGTTAGTTGTTGATATTGTGCAATGCAGGATTCCAGCTGGGAAAGACTGCTGGCCGAGGGACAAATTTGCACAAATTGTTGGGCCAAGCAGCCACTAACCTCCATAAATGCGCAATTCATTATAGGAGGCTAGTTTTGGGCCAAAATTCGCAAGTCTGGAGAGGAAGGTGAGCCTTCCTTTCCCATATTGCGTAATGTAGCCTTGGTGAAAGCAGAGCCTAGGAAAAGGTTGGCTTGAATTGCCGCTGGGAAACTGAAAGCAAGTAAGTCAGTGAATGCATGGTGACACTAAGTGATAAATAGTGCATGTAAGACATGAATGGAAGATTTAGCAAACAGATCAACATGCATGTGGGTGAGGCCATTTGCCGGTTGGGTGAACGTCTGTGCAAAACAGTTTCATGCATGTGACAACAGTGAGATAAAAATGAAAATTGAAACAGATCTAGGACAAGTTAGAATACATGTAAACGACATTAGACGTTCAAATAAATCAAGCAAACAACACTCACACAAGCGAATACACAAAAAATGATAGAAATGCAGCACAAGGCATGGGAAGTGAGCTTACCCCAAAACAGTTGAGATGAATGTGCCGACTGCTCCTAGATGTGATGTGGGATGTCAGAGCTACAAGGTTGATGTGAGGAATGAGCTTTGCAACATTCGGTTGATGAGCTTTGATAACATCGGGGTTGTGACATGCATGCCACAAATATAAGGGAAGCATCACTTGGTGGGAGGTTTATGAATTGCTCCTTGCATGTAACCTCCAACTAATAAACATAGATCCCTGAGACAAGGGATGTCTTTGCTTGCTACCTTGGGAGAAGAAGCCTATGCATGCAGGTCTGTTTTGCTCAGTCCTGGAGGGAACTGGTTAACTCAGCTACACATGCAAGCGACTGCTCGACTGCTGGAGAAAAATGTGCATTTCTGGCTGTAAGCTGGGCTCACTGCCCAAGGGGATTGCGCAATTTTTGGGCAAAGAAACTGACAGCTACCCAGATTTGCGCAAATATTGGGTTGAACAACCTGTTGATGGGAAAAATTGCGCAAATCCTGTTGGGAGGGTTGGCTGGAAGGATTGCACAATCTTGCAGTCCAACAGGTTGTCAGAGGGAATTGCGCAATTCCTGGAGGGAAGGTTGGTTGCCCTCTGAGAATGCACAAATTTCACTGGCAAGCTGCTCATCCTACAACTGGGCCAAGTTTGGGTAAGCAACCTGTGAAGGGGATAGGTCAAACTGTGATCGACAGGTTGCCTTTGAGCAAGAAAGACATTGAAGCTTGAGGACTTGAAGAAGCAAGGAAAGTTGATGTGAAGGTTGGTAGGGAGGCTCCAAAATAAGCTAAGGAAAAATTTTGGAGGGTGGTTGTAGCTGCTACAACACTTGGCGACACATTGGTAGAACTTCAGCTCTTTAAATGGACCTTGTTCATGGAAAATAAGTCTAACGCCTCCGGAAGTATTGTTCAGTTCTCAGCTCATCTTGGCTTCACACTAGCTTGATGTAAGATGTAGCATCTTCCAGAATCTTGGTCGATTGACACACATTCCAAGCCAAGGAAACACAATTTTTTCGATTGGGGTTGAGGGGTATATAGGTGCACAAGCAGTATGGTCGTCGGAGTCTTAATTTCATCTCTGGTGTAGCTCCACTGACAGTAGGCTTGGACAGTACCTCGGTGGAATCACATAGGAACACAAGCATGGCTCCGCTACCAGCGAGCCTGGTCAGTACTCCAGCGGAGTTACTTGCATCACCTCCCTGCATAGGAATCCTTTCTCTTCTTCCGCCTTATTCATTTTTCATTTTGAATTTTTTGACTTTTCATTTTTTTTATTTTTCATTTTCACTGTACATAAAAATTAATCATTTCAGAGGCGGAAGAGGGATCCCGACTTATTGAGAGTAGAGGAGGTTGTTGCAACAGAGAAGTAGTTTATTATATCTCTGACATGCTTGCTAAGGTTTTCCCCTTCACCTTACTCTACTTGAGTGAGTTGAAAAGGGTTAACCCAAAAACAATCGATTAGAGAAGGTGACACTAGGTAGTGTGCAAGCGATGTGTTTACACCAAGGTTCACTTCGAAGAGTATGTATTTTCCTTCGATGTATCATGGAATAAGAGTAAAAATTTCATCATACAGAGGTAAGATGACAGATAACCAAGTAGTGATAGCTGTACAAACCCTCTTTTACTTTACCCAGCTCATTTCATGAGTCACACATGGTTTCATGTGAACTAACCTACAAACAAAACAAACAAACGAACTACAACAAAGCCAAGCAAAAGAAGAAGCAAAAATAAGAGAAAAGAAAGCAAACAAACAAGCAAGCAAAAAAACAAGAAAACAAAGCATGAAATCAAACAAGCATGCAAGCAAACATTACTCCTACTCCTACATTAACGGTGCATGGGCTTGATCAAATGTAGTGATACTTCCAATGTAGCCACCGACGCATTGGTAGACCCATGTGCGTGAAGGCTTGGTCCGCAAGTAACCCATTTGTGTGGAAGAACATACAAGAAAGATATAATAGTGAAGACAACCACACTTCATGTTTAAAAGTGCCCACGGGACATAAGTGAGTGCATGTGCATGATGGAAGGTCCGTGGAATTATCATGGCATTGTGTGACACTACATGCAACTTTGAATAAAAAGCACACTCTTGACTGAGACATGTAAGAAAATGAAAGAAACAAAAATAACTTGCGTCGTGAACGAGTGCTTGCAATGTAAGACTCCTCCAATGCATGAACAATGGGATCATGAAGTTCGAGTGGAGGAAGTGTGGTCTGTGTGGGAGATGGATCTTCAATGCATACAAATGAGTGATGAGGAGCCTTGGGTGATTGAACAGTTTCATGATCGGAAGTGAGACTAACCCCAAGAGAGCGAGGGCCTGACATAACCATCAGGTTGGGCTGAAGTGCCACGATAGCCTTGGGTGTCTCAACTTCATCATCAGGTAGATCATCATAAACCAGTGGCTTTGAAAGATCAACTGCGATAGATCCATGATCATGATAAAAAATGGAAGCAAATGGATCATGACTGCCACGATCAGAAAAATCAATGAATTCTGCGGCATCCTCATGATCAGATGAATCAAACAGAGGGGTAGATGAAAAGTGAACTAACTCATCCTCTATGTTTATGGAAAAGATAGATGAAGGATCAAGTGGATATTTAATGAATAACTCATCCTCTCTGTTGTCAAATGAAGGACTAGCATCCAGTGAGTCCTGCAAGTGATCAACAATGGCTGCATCCGTGGACGAAGACACACATGAAAAATCATGGATGGCAAGTTCACCAAAGAGGCTAGGAAAGAACAGAGTGGGATAAGATGGAAGGGAGTCATCCTTCACCGAGTGTTGATGTTCAATCTCCCACTCATCCTCTCCATGAATGATAACGCATGTTGGTTGTTCAACACCAACTCCGTCAATGGGTTGTTCCTCATTCACAACAACTGAAGAGTCTAGAATGGACGAACACAAGACAACATCATTTGGAGGAACACCTGAGTGTGAAGATGGAGGTCGAAAAAAGAATGCATGTGAGAAGTCGAAGGACTCACAACCAAATCTACGTGAAAATTGAGTGGAGTGATGTTGGGAGGGTGTGAAGGTTGAATAGGTGTACACACATGATCCTCAACATCACTGGGCGATGGTGGAACTGTTGAATGAGAGGGAGGCAGACAGTCCATTGAGATAGTGCCTGCTCCCACATGGGATTGTGTAGTTCCATCAATGATAAAATGTTGAGCAAGGCATATTTCTTAAGACAGTACTTGAACTGGTCCTAGAGATAAGCAAACTTCATCTGGCTCCTTGAAGCTTGAAACTACAAGTCACGGAAGCGCTGCCAAAAATCAATAATGGATTCATGCAGAGCCCTTTGTTGCTGTTACAATTTCTGGTCAAGATGGTATGGATCAAAATGATGGAACGTTTCTTCAATAAGATCACAAAAGTGCTAATATGAGTGCATGGTGTAGGCTGAGCACCCAACGAAATGGGGATTCGAGAAGTGTGAATGAAAGTAGCGGACCGCCCTATTCGTTAGTAAAATCATCTTCCTCATAAATCATGGAAGGAAAGTTATGTAAGTGCTCAGGCTAGGCCAATTCGCCTTCACCATCATATGTGTGAGTAGACAAGAGATTGAAAAGCTTCCCCAAGATGGAGACATCTTCACGATTCGAAAAACACCTCAGGGGAAGAAGAATGCAAGACTCCATGAAAGATATGCAAAGGTTCAAAACTAGATGAGAGGACACTGCTTGTCATTAGGCCCTCCTTCTAGCGCCAGAAATGTTGATGGTGCTGGACCCACCAACATGTCAAGGGGATCTCCCCAGTAAGAAGTCTTAATTAGACCTCATATCATTTGGTGTAGGAGTCCTAGTAGTGGGTCATATGGTAATTCCTTGATGGCGATGCCGCATAGAGGCAAGTAAGATAACTCTGTCAGGACCAAGGGTGTCACTGATGCAGTGAGTCAAGGAATGAGTATGAGAGGTTCCAACACTTCAAAGGGAGAGGAAGGTGAAGGTGAGTTCCAGGTTGAAAGGGATCAGTCCCAACTTGGCTAGGAACACACAACACAAAGGACATGCACAACTTTCGGTAGAGTAGTCGACATGGATGTGGAAGTACCAACATACAAGGTAAGATAACATGAACAACAGTCACAGATCAATCCGAGACGAGTGTGACGGTTGATATAACAAAGTTCAGAGAAAGGTCTATTTGATGTCTGGTAGAGCAGTCGACACGGAAGGTGACAACATTAACAACATATGCAAAACATTAACAACAAGATTCATTTAATTGCATACAAATTAGTTCATATACAAGTACGTAAGTTAAACAACATATATCATTAAGGCAACTGGAGTAGTCCAACTACAATAACAACATATGCATGAAAAAGTGCTGGCTTTTATTATATAAAGAAGTGTAAGTCACAATCATACAATACACCATGTAAACCTGCTAGCCCCATCAGTGGAACGTTACAGCCACATCCACCTGCTCTTCTAAAGAGATGTACTAGCTTCATGCAGTGGAGAAGCCAAGGCACATTACAATACTATCCAAGCCTTCTTCAAGATAATTTTAGTAGAATCTTGGCTGACCAAAAGCCTATACAAAGAGTTATGAGGGACTATATATAGCAAAGGGTGGGGTGACCCTTGACATTCCCCTTTGTGACTGTTCAACTACCCTCATGACTCTTCACCTACTCTATGACTGTTACATCCAATTGTTGACACTCGAATTACACTTGACATGAGTCACCATTACAATGCACATGTACTCATGTGAGACAACATGGCTTGAGCATGCCTTGCAAGGCATCACTGACACTCGGTTTGCTGTGATGAGACCAACTCTTTGACATGCTTGTGATAGTGAAGGTGGTGACCTGATGCCAAGCTTGGTCATCTGTGATGATGTGCATGCACCTCATGGTGACATCTTGCTGAAGCGAATTCTTGCCTCCGTGGCAACTGGTGCATTGATTCGACCCATTCATCCAACTCGTCTGCTAAAATGCGCATGGTCTTCCTAGGTATGGTTGAACCAAAAACAAATTGATGCATAGTGTCTGTGATGATCTTCAAGTGTGTGTTGGTGGCCATGCACATCAACTTGCCAAAGTACATGTTTAGCCCCAGTTGGACTTACTTCTTGTCTTCACCTTGGTGAGTGTGTTGAATGGGTTGGATTGCATACGTGTGCTCAACGACATGCATGCTGTTGGATCCCTGGCATGCCATCAACAACATTTCTCACCATGTTTGCTCTGTGTCAGTTGTTGGGATAGATCCTTAACTCATACTGGTGCAGTTTCAAAATTCCCTTGAAAGATCAGGGTATCCCCTGGTGCTGCTTGGGTTGACATCAATGACAACCTTAGATCATCTTTAGATCAACAAAACGTGTCTTAAATAAGATCACAAAAGTGCTCACATGAGTGCACGGTATTAGCCGGTAGGCTGAGAACCCAATGAAATGGGGATTCACGAAGTATAAATGCAAGTAGCGGACCAACTTGTTCATCAGTAAACTCATCTTCCTCATAAATCATGGAAAGAAATTTATGTAAGTGCTCATGCCAGGCCACTTCACCTTCACCATCATACGTGTGAGTGGAAAAGAGATTGAAAAGCTTCCCCGAGATGGAGACATCTTCACGATTCGAAAAACACCTCGGGGGAAGAAGAATGCAAGACTCCATGAAATATATGCAAAGGTTCAAAACTGGATGAGAGGACACTGCTTGTCATCAGGCCCTCCTTCTAGTGCCAGAAATGTTGACGGTGCTGGACCCGCCAACATGTTAAGGGGATATCCCCAGTAAGAAGTCCCAATTAGACCTTAGACCATTTGGTGTAGGAGTCCTAGCAGTGGGTTGTAAGGTAATGCCTTGACCACGATGTCACACAAAGGCAAGTAAGATAACTCAGTCAGTGGCAAGGGTTTGACTGATGTAGTGAGTCAAGGAATGCGTATGAGAGGTTCCAACACTTCAAAGTGAGAGGAAGGTGAAGGTTAGTTCCAAGTTGAAAGGGATAAGTCCCAACTCGGCGAGGAAAACACAACACAAAGGACATGCACAACTTCTGGCAGAGCAGTTGACACAGATGCGGCAGTCCCAACATACAAGGTAATATAACACAAACAACACTCATGGATCAGTTTGAGATGAGTGTGACGATTGATATAACAAGGTTCAGAGAAAGGTCCGTTTGATGTTTGGCAGAGCAGTCGACAAAGACGGTGACATCATTAACAACATATGCAACACATTAACAACATGATTCATATAATTACATACAAATCAGTTCATATAGAAGTACGTAAGTTAAACAACAGATATCATTAAGGCAACCAGAGTAGTCCAACTACAATAACAACATATGCATGAAAATGTGTTGGATTTTATTATATAAAGAAGTGTAAGTCTCAATCATACAATACACCATGTAAATGTGCTAGCCCCATCAGTGGAATGTTATAGCCACATCTGCCTGCTCCTCCAAAGAGATGTACTAGCTCTGTGCGATGGAGAAGCCAAGGTGCATTACAATACTGTCCAAGCCTTCTTCAAGATAATCTTAGTAGAAGCTTGGCTGACCAAAAGCCTATACAATGAGTTATGAGGGACTATTTATAGAAAAGGGTGGGATGACCCTTGACATTCCCCTTTGTGACAGTTCAACTACCCTCATGACTCTTCACCTACTCTATGACTATTACATCCAACTGTTGACACTTGACTTACACTTGACATGACTCAACATTACAATGCACATGTACTCGTGTGAGACAACATGGCTTGAGCAAGTCTTGCAAGAAATCACTGACACTTAGTCTGCTGTGATGAGACCAACTCTTTGACATGCTTGTGATGGTGAAAGTGGTGAGCTGATGCCAAGCTTGGTCATCCGTGATGATGTGCATGCACCTCATGGTGACATCTTGCTGAAGCGAACTCTTGCCTCCATTGCAACCGGTGCATTGGTTCGACCCCTTCATCCAACTCGTTTGCTAACATGTGCATGGTATTCTTGGGTATGGTTGAACTGGAAACACACTAATGCATAGTGTCCATGCTGATCTTCAAGTGTGTGCTGGTGGTCATGCACATCAACTTGCCGAAGTACATGTTCAGCCCCAGTTGGACTTGCTTCTTGTATTCGCCTTGGTGAGTGTGTTGAATGGGTTGGATTGCATGCGTGCGCTCAACAACATGCATGCTGGATCAAAGGAAATTCAATCAACAACATTTCTCACCATGTTTGCTCCATTTTAGCTGCTGGGATAGATCCTTAACTCATACTGGCACAGTTTCATCTGCGAGTGCATGTTGCAGCCACTGCTGTTTCTATTCCTACTGCAACTCATTGGATTGTCTGCGCAGCTTCATGTTCTTCCTAAGTTGCTGCTTCAACACATGCAACTCCTTCTTTCTTCCATCTTTTACCTTTGCGTGATCTTCCTATCACGCCGTCACTTCATAGCCCGAGTCTCCAAAGTTGCTTTCATTATCAGTGGATCTTCTTAATATTTCAACTTTGCTTCGCCTCTATGTTGTCAACAACCTTGCTCTTGCATTCACTGCATTCGGTATGCTGCCTTTAGTTGCTGTTCATGATGCTACTCATTGTGATGCTGCTGCTTGATGTCCATTTCCATGAAAAAGTTGATGTCTTCGTGAGTAGTAATCCCATGGACACTTGTTGGCTTGATGGGGCCTGACCCAGGTTCAAAAATGTTTAGCCAAACAAATCCCGAACTACCGGCCCTTTTGGACATAGTCCACGAAGTGCAGACTGAGGTCTCACCCGAGGTAGTAGGGGAGGGTGCTGGAACCAGGTTTCTTCACCCTAGGGATGTCTTGATGAGGTTTGGAAGGTCCGCGAATCGATCCCTCACGCTGCGCCACTTCCGCACAACCGTTTGTTCGGAGCAACTACCTTTGCGTGGCTTGAAGGACGAGCACGAATGCTCTTTACCCTTTTTGTGTTTAGTATTATTATAGATCTTGAATTAATTTAAGTAAGCACAATACTTGCAGTTACCAGTTAACATAAACAGATATGCGCGCAATCATAAATGGTAAACAGATGCATAAATAGAAACAGAGCAACAGACATGCAATATTCCAAAACCAACTTATCTTTATTAATGCTTTTTCCAGTTACAATCCACTTCTTACCCTGTGCACATAGCTACAGGCGTCCGCGCACACACCTGCGGACTCTACTAGGCCTCTGTGCACACAACTGCAGAGCCTCTTCTACTACTACGACCCGCGACTCAGACTTACAGACTTCGATCCAATATTACCTTCAGAAACCCATACACTTTAGATCCAATCTAAACTTAACTACCTTCTACACCTAGAGCCTCACTCTATTTATACATTCCTATGGTCCGCGGACCATGGGTAGGCTGACACATTATATTTCAGGTTACAATATTTTAGGGTGGACTACCCTTTGACTTGACTCATTACAACTCAAGTTCCACACACTTCGCGGAGCCTTTATAATATCAATACCCAAAATTTTGGGCTTTAACCCCCAAAATCGCTATGCGGGGGATCCGCTGCCCAAAAAGCCCCCAACACAATCATCTAACTCGTCCCGAGTCACTTGGCCAGTATGGTGATCTTTGCACATAGTTCATCTAGCAATCTCTGCGTTTCCCAGACATCTGCCACACATGCCTCCGCCGTCTGTTGTATCAAATGTGTGTGACTCTCTGATGCATCATTGTCAAAGGCCCCCTCTTGCCTTTTCGCATATGCGTCCTGCATCTGGGCCTCCCTAATCTTGGCCAATCACTGGGTAAGGACGACCGTCTATACGGTCCCCTGAACATTGTCATAGGCCTACTGCAATTCTCGTGCTTCTGTCTCTAACTGCTATAGTGTTGGGTCCTCTTGCAATGAAGTGAGGGTGACGAGTGACTGGTCCAACAATCCTGTGTAGTCCTGGACAAAAAGCTCTATTTCTTTTAGCCCTGATTGAATTGCTCGGTGGTGCTTCTCTCTGAATTCCTGGGGTGTAGAGGACGATACCTTCATTTGCATCTCCATGATTTGTAGGTTCAGCTCCAACTGGACCTTCGCGGCCTCCTCTTGGGTCTTGCGGACTCTAACTTCTAGTTGATGAGTTTTTTCCATGGTGGGGAGTGCCGCTAGCATGGCCAATTTTGGAGTGCTACTATAGGCCTCTTCCATTGCCTGTTCTAGTCCCTGGTTTTGGGTGACCATGTTATCGCACTACAGGCTGAGCTGTTCTAACTTGTCCTTCTTCTCACTCAAGATTTGGAGAGCATGACCCTCCCTGGCGCGAAGCTCTGCCGTTACCCCATCCTGCAGCTGGTATAGGGTTTCTCTAGGAAGGGTGGCCAAATTCAATCCCTAGCCCCTCATGTCCCCTTTGGCTTCTGCTAAGATAGCACCTTCTGGTAACACCAAAGTGTTCAATTTGCATGCGTGCACCATTTGCTCAGCTTCGACTATACCTTCCGCAAGGTGCGGTGTCATCACTCTTGGGGTTCGCACCTGTAATGCCTGCAACTGTGCTCTGAGTGCCCCCAACACAGTTGTCTGCTTCGTCATCAATTCTTCCAGAGCATCCTTAGTGACCTTGCGAACTGGTTCGCTACTGTCAATAAGGTCTCCTTCCACAGTCTTCGTTGTCTTTGTCTTTTTGCGCACAGGTGGTTGCTCTGGTACGCACGACCTCTTGAGTTGGGCCGTGCATTCCTGTATCTCCTCCACCCCTTGCATGTCCTATTCCGTGGACATTTCCTGACCTTCCTCGGTTTCCTCCATGGGCGTGGTGGTGGTTCGTACCATCTGATCTATTGTTGCCGCCTCATTCATCTTCCGCTACATTGCTGCGACTTGTTCCTGACGCTTTCTCTTCGCCAGCTTTGCGACATGCAGTTTGGCCTCCTTCTTCTTCTGTCGTGTTGTGAACTTTTCTAGTTCTGCCAAGTCTAGGTCACGCCACTACGGAGACCATGATGCCATTACTTTGAATATCACATCATCTGTGGCAATGAACGATAGTTTTATCCATTCTCGGGCTGGATCCTTACGCGCTTGGATATACAAGTTATGCATATCCACCTTGAATTCTGCAGTGCCTTGTAAATTGTTATATACTGTCAGGGACAAGCGCAGCCGGTGATTGATCCATGTTCGTAAGCTTGCCTCTATGGATGCCCAAAATACTTTTATCTCCCGAATCTTCGTCACGTCTTTCATTGCCCAGAGCGAGGTATACCTCACGGCCTCGGGTAAGTTCCTTTCAATGGCTGGAAACTGTCTGGCCGCCGACAGCTCCCCCGCAACCAACAAGATGGATAATAGCAACCATGCATAGTGGAAGGTCTTACCCTGGTCCTGGGCTTCCCTATAATTCATCAAAAATTCCTTGCAGAGAAACTGTGCCCAGTTAAATTGGACCCCTTCTGCACACTGCTCGGCCACGCAATTACAGATGTTGGTACTTTGTCTACGCGGCGTTTCCTCATGAGCTTGCTGGCTAGCAGCTGGGTGGTGACGTGCACCCCTTGGTCCTTGATGCTTGCTATTACATACCCTTGCTTCCTCTTCTCTAGCTTATATTTGGCCTTCATAGCTTCTGCGAGGCCCAAGTCGCTACTCTTTCCTGCGATGTCTGCGGGATTGCTTCCTTTAATAGGCAATCATGTTATTCGGTGAATTAAATCAGCCGTAATGGGAATCGACTCTTCCAGCTAAAGATAACCATCATGTACCAGACGCAGTAGCTTCTTGATGACAAAAATTGTGACGGGTGCGTGGTGGTTGTGGGGTATCCACCGCAGATGGAGTAATCCAGCCATCTCCACACCGTGCAAACATTTCTGCTGCCGTAATTTTTCCGCGTCCAACTGTGGGAACTCCTCATTATCCGCGAGGTCCTAGTCTTCAAATTTTATATTTGGTACCCGTCCCAGCGGTGGTCCATCAAATCTTATCTCATTCGGAAGAAGCGGGGTCTGGAGCGCACTCTTCGTGGCCTCCAGGTCCTTTGGTATCTTGGCTGTCCCTTTCCATGGGGGAATGTAGGGGGGTAACTCTATCGCTGAAGGTGCTTGAGAGACATTTTCCGCCTCATCATCCTGTGCCTCAATTTGGGCTATCAGGGCTTGCAAATCTTCCTCCTCCTCCTCTGGTTTAGCGGTGATAGCTTTTCCCTTCTCTGTCATTGACAATTTATTAACTCTTGGGTTCTGTGGCGATACCCAGACTGGCCCCATTGGCTGTTTGGTTTTCTATGGTCGCGGTGTGCATCGAGACTTCGGTACCTCCGGTGCGCCTACTGCTTCTCCAAGCTCCTCCTGGGTCACCCGGGGTTTAGGGGTAACTTCCGTAAATCGTACCCTGGTTCTTGATGTTGTGTGGATACTGGATTCACTCGGTTGTGTACTTACGGGTGACAAGGTAACTCGGTGCTCACTGCTTTGTATTGGCTCAAATCTTAAACAACCAAGTGTTGCTCCGCAACTACCCCTCAGAATTTTATGGTAACTTTTGAATGTAAACTCAGCCATTCCCTCCATATCTGAGTCAGCAGTACCTTTTTGGCGGTAGATTGTCCCGAATCTAGCTTTTAACTCTTTCCTTAATGGCCCGCTGCCCACTCCTTTCTGCCTTAAATTAGATCTCTTGTCATGAACAGTGTTGTCAATGGTCACCTCCTAACCTAGCCGCGCAGCAGCGCAACTCCTTATGCATGACTTCGATCCCTGTGACACATTGGCTCTACGCGGAACCTCTTTTCCGCGCAGCTCTTCTGTAGACTTGTTTAGAGTCCCATGCCTTCTTTCAACTGCTTGAAGTGCTGAGACTGTGCTTCCTATAGATAGTCAGGTGGTCGCACTCCCAGTGCGAGGCTTCAATTTCCCTGCCAGCCCGGGCTGTGGGCACCCTTCGACTACCCCTACGTCCGGTAGTGTGTCGCGTCCTTTGTGGCATGGTACGCTCCCTTGTGTAGTAAGATGCGGTTGCAGCCATAATAGCAGGGTCGCAACTCTTTCTAATGTAGTAGTAGGGCTGGCTAGCCTCGATCCCAACATGCTTAGTTTCATGTGGCCTGCTTGCGTGACTTTGTTTTTCAGTTCACTAATTTCTTCATCCAGTATTGTACTTCTCTTCCTTAGTCGTGCCCACTCGTCATCGAGTTCACGAAGTCACATGCTCCCTTTCTGAAGGTCTTCTTGCAACTGCCTAATTCCTCTACCCAGGTCCTCACGTCCTGTTCCTACTGCAGTCTGGGGCCTCTCCTCTGTCTCCCTGGTTTCCTTCCTTCTAGATACCTTTGCACTTCGGTTTTTGCTTATGGTCCTATAGGCCCATCGAACTGCTGGTACGTGCAGGTCCCAATCCGTTCGTCCCGCCTGGTAAACTTTATTCATTATTCCATGGAGCTTTATGAATGCTTCGTTGCTGGGTATTTGCAGAGCATTGCTTTTCCTGTTGCTGCATCAGTTTCTGATTTTTGATCCTTAGCCTGTGCTGTGCTTGCCCAGCACTCGTCTGTACCCATCGACACAGGTGGGCGCAAGCTGTTTTGCCTTGGCTTCCTAGCTTGCTTTTGATTTTGGGGACTTCTAAATCATAAGTGCATCTGTCTTCTGCATTCATGCCAGTTTCCAATATTTTTCTAGTGTGCCTGCCACCATCGTGCGGGTGTCACGCTCAATGCCCATTCCATCGCACCGTACCTTTGCTGTTTTTGTACTGACCGCTCGGATTTGTCTAAGAATTCATCCACACCTGTCTCCCCCTTATATGTTGGGAGTTCCCTTGCTTCGGACCTCACGCACCGTAGCGACCTAACCATCATGTTGCAACTTAGTGTTGTTACTTCGTGCAACCGGTTTTTCTAGTGTTTGATTTCTTCATCTGAATCCGAAGTACATGAACTGTCGCACTCCCACGAGATTCTTCCATCTTTAGTCAGGTTCACGCGATCCTGGTCTTGTGTCGTTATTTGATAGATGCAATCTAGCTCATCGTCGCTGTCATCCTCATGCATAGGTTTGGTGTAGCGTGCCCCTTCAGCCGGATCGAGTGGAACTACTACGCGTAAGGACTTTTTCTCGAAAATCATTTTCCACTTCTTTAGGTTGATGACTCCATTCATATCCATGGCCTAGTCTATCCCTAACAACGTGGGGTAAGGGTTACTATCATCCATAATCTCTATTACCTCAAAGTCAATCTGCGTGCTTGCACCTTCGATATCCACTGTTATCCCTTGCAATCTTCCCATGGGCATGATCTTTTGTTGGTTCGCCATCCGTAATTGAATAGGAGACCACTGTAACGTAGGCCTGCCCATGCATTCCCAAGTCTGCTTTGGTAACACGTTCGCATCCGAACCCAAGTCGAGGACTACCTGATCCATCTCATATTCACCAATTTGCACTGTCAACTAGATTTCCCTCCCAGTGCGTAAAGCATGCTTTCCCATCTTTCGAACTACACGCGGTTCCCCTGATCCTGCGCACCTAGTGATCAACTCTTGGAGTCCTTTAACTGCCTTATTGTCTTGTAGCAGCTTCATGCATGTCTCTAAAAAGGTAGTAAGCATAGACGGATCCATTCCCAGTTCTAGTTGATCCTTACTACCTAAAGTAGAGGCCTCTTTGAGGCTCTTCTCAGCTTCCATAACCGTTTTCATTGTGCATTCCCAGTCAAGCTCAGATTCCCTCGTAGGGGCCTTGCGAACCCATGTACCGTCCTCGGGTTGCTTTCCCTTATCTTCCCCTGTAGTCGCGCCACTTCTAAGCACCATATTCACGTTGGGGTCTTCTTCGCGTGGTTCATACCTCATCATTTGGATATTCGGAAAATATACTGCTTCATGATCAAACTGATAACAATACAGACAACATGTTATAGTTGGATTCGTACAGTCACACACGTAGTGCCCGTGTCCTCCGCAATTGTAATAGATTAACTGTTCGCGCCCTCGTCTGGGTCCCATTCCTCCTCATCCTCGGCCTCGCCCTTCAAATCCCCCTCGCGTGATTGTTGCAGCTGGATCGAGGCCTCGCGTTTATGTCTGCATTTGATAAGCCAGGGTAATATCCATCATTAGCTCATAGCTCCAACACGTCCACTCATCGTGACCCATGGATCTATAGAAATTATAGTACAGTTGCTGCGGAGTCTGGGTATACTTCTGCAACAGGTGACAGTTGTCCATCAGGTGCTTTCCTCCCACTTGAAAAATCACAAACTAGAGTGCAGGTGCCACACTTGGCCCGGCTTGTGCCTCCGATCTCGATGGCATCGGTCCCCCTCCTGCCAAATAGTTCACGAATACAGGACAGTGATCCTTGTCATGACCCTAACTTTTACATTTTATACACCACACTTCTTTGCACGCCTTCGGCCGGGGCGCCCCATCCTGCTTCAAACTTTTCATCTATAAACATAGGGTTTGTAGTTGCACGTGGATTTGTTGGACTCCCAACCCTGGATCCTGTATCGGTGTTTCGTGCAACCTCATCACCATTTCCAATGCCTTCGCCTGGGTTGAGAGCTTCTGTTGCGACAGTACCATCCTTAGGTGTGCTGTCAAAGACACCACAAACCACATGCGGTGCTACGCATCTATCATGTCATATTAGCCTCGCGGATCGTACCTTTCAGCCTTTGATCCAAATCTCAGGGGGTTTCGCTTGGAAGCATTGTGATCTCCTTGAATCCGATGATCAACCGCGTCTTCGATTTCAGTTGGCTAAATTCTTTGTTTAATGCAATATGGATTTCCACTATTACGACATTCGGATGATCATTCAAGTGCTTGATATACCAAGTCAGCGCACGATCCTTCAACGCACTTACCAATGTGGCCTTCTTAATGTTATCATCCATAACCCTGTGTGCTTCCCATACTGCTCTTACTACAAACCAAAACTGATCTGGATCTTCGTTTCCTACTCCTCTAAATACAAGTAGCTTGATCGCACTCGCCATGCTAAACTGCTGGTTAGGCGGAGGTGGTGTGGGCGAGGACGGAGGCGAATGAGGTGATGTGGGTGGCGGCATACGTGGGGATGGTAACTGCGGAATGCGTTGCTTTATCAAACTAACCGCACTCCTTGGAGAAGCCCAAGTGCACTCTTCCTCACCCGCTCACGGAGGTGAAATTAAAGGACTGTTTCCTAACCCTTCAATACCTTTGTAGGCCTTTCCACTCCACGTCGTTCCACTCATTAATGGATTCGCATCACCTGTTTTTCACATAACAACATCTTAATCCAGGTATTCAATGATTTGATGTACTTACCTCGCGGTCCCTTGAGAAAATGTCTTTTTGCTTCGCTATAGCTAATAGTTGTGTCTATTGCAAATTCAATGATAAACCCTCCTAATGTCCGATCCAGCCAATGATTTATGGCCCACGAAATATTATCTTCATATGCCTCTAGCCTGGGCACCAACTCTGGATTCCACACTATGGGTTGATCAAGCTTTCACCTTCCCTGGCTGTTTGCTAGCGTTGCGATCCAATCATGCAACTCTGAAGAAAAAGACGCAAAAAAGATCTCATGAATTTCTGTATATACGTAGCTATCCAGCCACCTCTTCTCAGATATCTACGAGGTTTTGTTTTCTTGTACCATGAACTCGTGAAGCTTCTGATCCAACCAATCTTCAATCTCTTTCTTCGTAGGGTTCCAGTGTTCCGACATTAGACATCCCTTAGGCAGATCCCGGTCCCAGCAACGGAACCATTTGTTGGCTTGATGGGGCTTGACCCAAGTTCAGAAATGTTTAGCCAAACAAATCCGGAACTACCAACCCTTTCGGCAACAGTCCGTGAAGCGCGGACTAAGGTCTCACCTGAGGTAGTAGGGGAGGGCGCTGGAACCAGGTTTCCGCACCCTAGGGATGTCTTGATGAGGTCTGGAAGGTGTGCAAATCGATCCCTCACACTGCGCCACTTCCGCACAGCCGTCTGTTCGGAGCAACTACCTTTGTGCGGCTCCAAGGATAAGCACGAATGATCTTTACCCTTTCTGTGTTTAGTATTATTATAGATCTTGAATTAATTTAAGTAAGCACAATACTCGCAGTTACCAGTTAACATAAACATATATGCGCGCAATCATAAATGGTAAACATATGCATAAACAGAAACAGAGAAACAGACATGTGATATTCCAAAATCAAATTATCTTTATTAATGCTTTTTCCAGTTATAATCCACATCTTACCCTATGCACACAGCTGCAGGGGTCCGCACACATAGCTGGGGACTCTACTAGGCCTCTGTGCATATAGCTGCAGAGCCTCTTCTACTACTACAACCCGCGACTCAGACTTACAGACTTCGATCCAATATTACCTTCAGAACCCCATTCACTTCAGATCCAATCTAAACTTAACTACCTTCTACACCTAGAGCCTCACTCTATTTATACATTCCTATGGTCCGCAGACCATCGGTAGGCTGACACGTTCTATTTCAGGTTACAATATTTTAGGGCGGACTACCCTTTGACTTGACTCATTACAACTCCAGTTCCGCACACTTCGGGGAGCCTTTATAATATCAATACCCAAAATTGTGGGCTTTAAGCCCAAAAAATGTTACGCGGGGGATCCGCTGCCCAACAACACTTGATCGACTACATCCCCAAGCGTGCTCTAAACGGTGTCTTCATCTCTGCTCTCTTGGAAACCATTGTACCTAAACTGTCGAGAGGCAGATGAACACCTGTGATGCCTAGAGACATGGAAACACTCATAGCAAGAAATTTGTCAGTCAAAAACCAAAATGAACATGAGAACTGACTTGCAACATACCTAGGTAAATGATCATGAAGGTTGTGCAATTTTAGCCCGGAGGTCGGGAGACCGACTGCCAAGACTACACAAGGCATAGTCCAAGTTGCTGGGAGACTGACTGCTAAGACTACACAAGGCACAATCCAGGTTGCTGGGAGACTGATTGACTACTGGAACTGTGAAATGCACAATCCAGTTGGGCAGTTGGTTTCTGGGTTTGCGCAATGCGCGATTCCAGCTGGGAAAGACTGCTACCCCAGGGAAAAATTTGCACAAATTTTTGTGCCAAGCAGCCACTGACCTCCAGAAATGTGCAATCAGTCCATGAGGCCAGTGCTAGGCTAGAATGCGCAAATCTGGAGAGGAAGGTGAGCCTTCTTTTCCTATATTGTGTAATGCAGCCTTGGTGAAAGCAAAGCCCAGGCCAAGGTTGGCTCGACTCACCAACGGGTAACTGAAAGCAAGTAAGTCAGTGAATGCATGGCGACACTAAGTGATAGCAATAGTGATAAATAACACATGTAATACATGAATGGAAGATTTAGCAAACAGATCAATATGCATGTGGGTGAGGCCGTTCGCCTTTTGGGCGAATGTCCATGCAAAACAGTTTCATGAATGCGACAACAGTGAGATAACAACGAAAATTGAAACAAAGCTAGGAAAAGCTAGAATACATGTAAATGACAGTAGGCATTCAAAGAAATCAATCAAACAACACTGGCACAAGCGAATACACAAAAAGCAACAGAAATGCAGCACAAGGCATGGGAAGCGATCTTACCCCAAAACAACTAAGTTGAATGTGCCGACTGCTCCTAGATGTGATGTGGGATGTTAGAGCTACAAGATTGATTGAGGAATGAGCTCTACAGTGTCTGGTTGATGAGTTTTGATAACATCAAGGTTGTGACGCGCATGCTACAAATCTAGGGGAAGCATCACTTGGTGGGAGGTTTTTGAATTGCTCCTTGCATGTAACCTCCAATTGCTAAACATAGATCCCTGAGACAAGGGATGCCTTTACATGATGCCTTGGGAGAAGCAACCTATGCATGCAAGTCTGTTTTGCTTGGTCCTAGAGGGAACTGATCAACTCAGCTGCACATGCAAGCAACTACTCGACTACTGGAGAAAAATGCACATTTCTGGCTGTAAGCTGGGTTGACTGCCTAAGGGGATTGCACAATTTTTTGGTAGAGCAGCTAACTGCTACCCAGATTTGTTCAAATAATGGGATGAATATCTTGTTGATGGGAAAAATTGAGCAAATCCTACTGGGAGGGTTGGTTGGCAGGATTGCGCAATCTTGGAGCCCAGTAGGCTGTCAGAGGGAATTGTACAATTCTTGGAGGGAAGGCTAGTTTCCCTCCAGAAATGCGTAAATTTCACTGGGAAGCTTCTCAGCCTGTAGATGGACCAAGTTTGGGTAAGAAACATGTGAAGGGAAGAGGTCAAACTTTGATCGATAGACTGCCTTTGAGAAAGAAAGACACTGAAGCTTGAGGACTTGATGAAGCAAGGCAAGCTGTTTTGAAGGTTGGTAGGGAGGCTCCAAAATAGGCTAAGGAAAAATTTTGGAGGGTGGTTGTAGCCGTTACAAAATCGTGCTATACTTTATGTACCAAGACAGAACTCTATCCTGGAGCGCTGTGATAAGTTGGGCCTTTTCATATCATCATCATTAATCTACTGTGATTTCCACACAACTTCGATGAAAAACCATAATTGTTCAGGGTCTTCTGATCCCAGACCCCTGAACACATGCATTTTCACTGTATTGGCCATATTAAATTGTAGAGGTGGAGGTGGAGGTGGAGGGGGAGTGGATGGATGGGGAATCCTAGATGTACCTTGATTTCTTGACTGTGATGCTCCTATAAGTATACTAGGGTTACTCCTTTCTTCGTCACTGTCTGAATCACCTAATAGAGGGATGTAACTGATTTCAAATCTGTATATTTTCCCACTTCGTGTAGTCCCAAGCTTGCTTTTCTTAAACATCAATTCGCTCACATACACCCTTTTCGCACAATAACATTTTAATCCAGAGCTTTAATGGTTTCAAGAACTTACCTTGCGGACCTTCGAAAAATCTTTGCTCGACTTTGCTATAAGATACTGACGCGTCAATTGCAAATTCTGTGATGAATCCTCCAATAATTCTATCGATCCATAAGTCTACAACTCTTGTGATCTTAGTATCAGTCTCTTTGAGATTCTTTGCTAATTCTGGGGTCCAAACAATATTCTTATTGTGCTTCCAACGAGGATGACTATCAACTAATTTTTCAAGCCACTCATACAATTCATCAGGGAAAGAATATAAAAAGATCTCATTTTATTCTGTATAAATGTACCTATGTAACCAAGATTTTGTCGATAAGCGCAAATTTCTGTTTTCTTGTATTGCAAACTCGCTCTCCTTTTGTTGAACCCAATTATGAATTTCCTTCTTAGTCAAATGCCACATACACATCCCTCAAACAGATCCCGATCCTGAGAACAAAATAATTTGTTGACTTCGGGGCTTAAACCCAGGTTTTAAGTTAGACTGCGCTAACCAACAAAACCCTATACTACCGACCCTTTTTGTAACAACCTACGCAGGGCGGATCACAGTCTTACTTGAGGTAATATGGGGGGATGCTAGAACTAGGTTTTTGCATCTAGAGGGGGTATGAGTGTGGCTGGAGGATCTCTATTATTCTAGGGCTCAATCTGACCTTCGTGAGCCAGTAACTCCATAAGAATAGTTGTAAACAACTTTTGTAGTAAACAAATATATGGGCTACATGTAACTACTTTAGTATGCATCATTAAAACTAATAAACACTATTCAGATCTTCACGGTGCACTTTACATAGAAAATAAAGTATAACACATCACAACCATACATAAACTAATAAACAAGTAAATGAACCCAGATATGATTCAAAATATCCTTTTATTACTTTTATTCTTCAACAATAAAGACTTCCGACCCTGCACACTCAACTGCAGGGGCTTGCACACACAACTGCAGACTCTCCAATGTCTCCGTGCACACAACAACATGAGTCTTCCCCTTCACCTACTTATATAAGATGACAGACTCTAAATACAAGTATCAACCATCTGATTCTTTTTTTTATACAAGCTAAGACATCCTTTATATACTGATCTATTACAATACCATGGTTTACAAACCATTGGCAGAGCTCAAGATAATACAAAAACTAATGGGATTTGACCTTCCTAAAACCCCTCAACTCCTAATGACCTACACGCTATGTGCTTTTCTCCTTAAAATGCAGAGTCTTTTACAAAAATTAGTCAAAATTGTACCTAGGGGATCTCGTCCCAACAGAGGCCGAGGGAGAGTATGTCCCCTACAGATTTAGAAGCTCAGGCTACAAACTTTCGTGTCTTCAAGAGGAGGAAGAAGGATCCAAATACCACTACTAAGACTGATCCTCATGTAATAAATATTCAAGAAGAATCCTCAGAAGAAAAGGATTCATATGACCAAAGTACAATGGTTTTGACAGGTACTCCTACCACTTCTTTTCCATATATAGAGGAGACAACTCAGTCTGCTATCTCTTCGACATCTTAGATTCCAGCACAACAAATCATTTTTACAAGATACAAGGAAGTCAAGTTGAATAATGAAGATTTGAAGGCTTCAACATATTCAAAGTTTTGGAAGCAAAATGCAACTACCCAACACAGATTTCTATCTATATTTGACTTAGAAAAGGGGTAGTTCCAAATGGCCTTTTTGGAACCTACAGTGAGAACTCCTAGAAGTGCAGAAGATTACAAGGCTTCCATATTTTCCATTGATATAAAAAAGGTTCATGGTATCGATCAAATCGATTTTCATAAAAGAGTAGGTGAAATGAATTAATCAACACCATGGCTACCTCTAATTTACAAACATCTCTGAATAATATGGACTCACAGTTGAAGATTGAAATAATGTCTTCTCTAGCTAAAGACACCAGAATCAAAACTTTAGAATATTTAATTATCAAACTGGGATATGACCCTAGTGATGTCAAGGAAACTAAGGATATTATTAAAAAAAAATGCAGGTATTCAAGCCCTCAAGAAACAACTTAACCTTCCAACAATAGAGCACCCTCAGGCCAAAGAAGTAACCAATATGGAGATGGAAAAATAAAAATTGTTCAAAACAGTAGTTGAATAAAATGTTCAAATCCAAAAGATGGAACAAGACATGGAAGCACTGTTGAAGGAAAAGGAACAACTGGAAGCCACATGTACATCAATAGTAGGTACATAGACACAACATGAAACACAACAAACAACACAAGCATTAACTTCAGATTCTTCTGAGAAGCTAGCCCAAGATTTAGGAGAATTATATTTAACAAATAAGGAAAAGGAGAAGTTATCAACAACACTCACAAAGATGGAAGAAAGAAAGATCAAAGTAGACAATGCATGCCTAGTAGAGGTACAAAATAATTTTAAATTAATTTAACAAATTCAAAAATATGAAGATTAGTGCCTTACAACTCAAATATTAGCAGAAGCCAAGCACAACATTTGGCACACTATTAATGCAAATATTACAGAATTATGGCCATCCATTCAGATCATTTTTGAAAAAGAAGAGCTGGTGCAGAATTTTAAGGCAGTAATTGAGCAGACAAAAGTTGAAATTGAGCATAAACCAACAAAAGCACACATGATTATAAAAATGTTGAATTCCAAAACTAAAGATGAGCTTGAATAACTCAACATTCATGATAGGACAGATGCAATGATGAAAGTCAAAAGAGTGTTGACAAATAAAAATCTTATGGTGCAATTAGAAAATAAGTGCAAAGAATTGGAGTTACAGGTAAAAAGATTCAACATAAAATTTAATGTATTGCAAGAAAAAGAGCTCCTAATGGAAATTTGATTCCATTAGAAAAATATCAAGATCAATTATGTAATATTGCTGCAGATGCATCTAAATTTGCTAAAGTCAAAGGAACTATAAGTGGAGAAGATTTCATGGAGGGCCTACAACATGATCTCTTTATTCAACATGAAATTCATCATCTATTTCTGAATAAGCCAACTTTTGAGACATACACAGAAGTAGATGAGAGATTCAGGAACATGGTAAATTTTTCCATTCCGAGTGAAGAATGATGGGATAAGTTACTAGAGCTGGTTGAATAAAGATAAACATAAATCCTATAGTTTTGGCAACAGACAGGCAGAAGAAGAGAAAAAGTAGCTACAGTCAGCAACAATTCACTTCAAAGTCTGAACAAAAAATCAGAAATAGCCTAGATTTCCTATTACTTAGTTCTATTTTGGAAATATCTACATGTTTTTAGTAGATATTATTTTGTAATAAGTTTTATTTGAAGTCTGAATTTATTCGAGACAAAGTCTATAAATATTTTGTAAAAAGACTTAGTAAGGGTTGGATTATGTAAGAAGAAAATATTTTTCTGTAATTGTAAGCAGTGAAATACATTTGAAGTAATCAATTAAGCAATACAGAGGCATTTTTGTTTCAAGATTCTTGTGTCACGCAAATGGTGATGTCTTCGTTTTGTAAATTTGTTTCGTTTCAAGTTTCACATGAATGTTTTCCTTCCTAAATTGTTTACAAGAAGATTAATGGCCGAATTTACTTTCAGTACTCTGCTCTGTCTTGTTAAACAATATCAATTTTTTGTTTCTAATATTAAGTATAGAATTCATTTGTGTATGCACTATATTTAATTGAAATTAATTTTGATTCATTTCATTCACACCAAAACAACTCTACGAGATCCAGGAATTTGCCTACCTCACCCTATTTTATGCTCCTATGTTTATTTTAATTGATTGTGACTCCATGCCCAATGGTCTTCTATCCATTTTACACCAAAAATTTAAGAAATCTATCTTATCTTTTCAAACCTAGCCTAAAACCTAAACATTAAAATTAAAAATCATACAAAGAGAGCCCTCTTTGAAGCTGGAAGGGCTAGATCCCAGTTTTGAAAGTGGTTTGTGGTTACCTCTGTAGTTTCCTTTTCATCCTAGGAAAACTACGGAGTGCTAACACCTCTTTCATGGTTTTTGGACCTTTACATACCATTGGTAGTAATCCATGGTATACTATGGAATTGTTTCTCACGTAGTTTTCTAGATCAACGCAGTTCTCCTCTATCCCATATTTTATTTCTTACGTTACACAACATATCTCTCTTTGCAAATTGCACGCTCAATTTCCTTTGATCCATGCACTCATAACCAAATTCACATTTTCCATTTGTTTGAAACCTTATTATTTATAACTAGTGGAGTCCATGTCCGAATCTCCCTTTTAACCTTCCTCTAGTGATGAGTAATTAAAATTTTCTCCCCATAACCTGAGGCTGAGAACGTAGGCCTAAACCCCTTTGCTAACTTATCCAGGGCCTGATCAAAGTGTGTAACATTTACCTTGTTCACTCCCCTGGATGGACGTATAGAATGGATAACTCTTTGCATAGTGCAATCATGACATTATGGAACATTCACCTTTTTACTTGATAGTAGCATTAAATCCCAAATCTAAGAAGTTTGGCATCCGACGATTTCAAAAGTCCATGACCAATTCAATCTAGTGGATCACTGGATGGCCAGATGGCCTTTTCGTTCATATTCCAAAACTAAAAAACAATCAAATTTCCATAACACTACAAATCCTTGCAAAGAACCTCTTGGCATGAATCCTGAGGCTCACCACATCATTAGCTAGGTTGTTTCCATGTCACTCTTTTCCACGTATCATGCCATTTCATTTCCATGTGTCACTCGGAAAAAGGCCACTTGGACACCTAAAAATTCCAAATCCTCCTACCATGTGTCAAGACTACAAAGTGCCACGTCATCATCCTAAGGCAACCACTTCATCACTTGGGACGTATCATTGTCACGTGGATCCACATTTAACCCTGTACATAAATTACCTACAAATAGATTCTTAAAATATAAGAATATACAATGGTGAGAACATAAAACAAATATACACAGATATTTTCACATGGATCCCAAAACTGGGAATACCAGATTGATTTTTCCTTATATTCATTTCAATGTTCCAATATCAAGGTTAGTGGATTGGGGTTTATGAATGCTTTGGCATATATATATATATATATATCTATATCTATCTATATATATATATATATATATATATATATATATATATATATGTGTGTGTGTGTGTGTGTGTGTGTATGTATGTAAGTATGTATGTATGTATGTATGTAATATGTATGTATACATACATACATACATACATACATACATACATATATATATGTTGAAGGATTCATAAACCTCAACCTACTAACCCTGAATTAGAACATAACCGTAGTTCCCTTGATCGGTTCTACAAATATCATGGGAAAAAACTAACATTCCCAAAAACCATGCACAAAACCATGGTAGGTTGACCCACCATATTTTGGTCTGCCCCCCGTCCTTGGGTCCGCATAAAATAATTTTTTTCCTGGGACACTGCCCTAGAACTCGTGACACGTGGAAAGAATATAACACACACCCAACAATCACTTTGGATACTAGATTTATATATTAATTACTTCACATGTGTGAGCCTAATATGGATTTTCACCATTGGATCTAAGAAATCCCAACCATTTTATCCATCATGTGAAATAACACCCAAAAACTTCACGCATGAAGAGAGCCCAATGTAAATATGAGCTATTCGATCAAGTCATTATCATGTGTTGGATTCATCATATGGGTAAGATATTTTTAACCTATGTGGATGTTGTGCACTTGATGTGAATCTAAATCGTTGGATTGCAACTTTCTTTGCCATTGGATCCATCATGCACACAGGAGAATTTTAACCTATGTGCATGTTGTCCACCTGATGTGAATCTGAACCGTTGGGTTAAAACTTTCTCTTCCATTGGATCCATTATGTTCACACCCACACTATAACCTATGCATATATTTTGCACCTAACATCAATTAGAGTAGTTGATATTTGTTGGTGGTGAGGAATATTTCCTGTTATTTCATCATTTGGTTCCCGCGTCATGTTATTAGACCATTTACAACTCAGGCACATTATTATCAATTTGTAGCTTCACAAACTTACTCTGTAAGGTCATCTAATGTTCTTATATTCCCTCAATGGTTACCTTGTTCGAATTTTTTACCTGTCGAGCTGATGAGAATGTACTCTACATGATTTATGTGCTCGACTTGCTTGATGATGCTCAAATGTATATGAAACCTTCACCAAGTGGAACTTTGCCTATACTGCTACACTTCAAACTTAATTTTCTCCTATGTATGAGAGAGTTAAGTGTTACATACCATTGGAAATATTTTTGAAAGGGCTATTTAACTAGAAGCTTTTCATGCCCTTTTAGCTAGGATAATTATGGATAAAATTCCTTCAAGGATAGGCTACCGGGATACACATACAATACTTCAAGAAAAATACATCAATGACATCATAAGCTTACCCCATTGATAATAAAATCGATAGTCTCCCATAAACTTGACATCACATGACATCAATGACAACAAAAAGCTTCCAATAATCTCCCCCTTTGTCATTGATGGTAACACCACTAGACATTGTGGTCATTTATGGGTTTAGGGGCCTTGAATCACCCTATGAGGTTTTTGAAACTCCCACTAACTCCAAGAACTCTAAAGTTCCACGGTCTGCTCATTCTTCCTCTTGCTTTGAATTTCCAATGTTTACTCATTCCCCCCTTTGACGTCAATGACAAAGGGATGTAGATTCTTCCTCTCCCAATAAGGTTGTTAGGAAGCATAAATAAGTTGATTATACATTATGGTACACACACTACCTTACTTCTACTACTGTTCACTTATACCAGGATATACCAATAACTATTCCAAATGCTCCCCTACTTTAATATATCAGACTACTAACTATACTAGCTATTGAAATAAATATGAATGGAAACCTTTCATGTTTTGCGAGTAAATCTCTCCTCTGGATTACATCTTGGATTACCCCTAGACATATGCTTCCTTGATATTCCTTTTAAGAAAATTATGTAAATTTTAAAACTTTGGATGCTATTCCATTTCACAACTCCCATTGAGCTGATTTACATTTGATAAGAAACACTCTGTTTGATTTTCATTGTACCACATCTAATTACATGTTTCTCCTTTTATTTAATTTAGGTTAAATGTGGTGACTTATCCTTAAATCTAAGCTTGGGTGTCTGGTACCATCAATAATGCACCCTTGTGACACATTTAATGACTAACTTATTTTTAACTTCAATGCACTTTTGACTTGTCCTTGCCTCAAACTCCTACCAAGACTTCATTACTCATCATTGAATCATTTTATTCATTTTGAAACAACAATTTATATTCAAAGACAAAGTTATTTCCTTGTCATGGTATTTTACATAAATCTTCATACCTAGACATTAACATCATTCATACACCCATGCATTTCATTTACACTAGGAAATGAGATTCTTCTTTTGACATTTTACAACTTTTGAAATGGTGGGTTATCATTTCATAATTTTTAAAACAAACTTCACCCATGATTTTACTTTACATTTAGTACTCTTTTTAATAAAGTCACTTTTCAGAAATAGAATTCATACCTTTAATTCTAGAGGATGGAATTAAGTTGTCCAATTTAACTCAAAGCTTTGACTTTGACCCTCTTTATAACTAGCATTTTTGCATCACTTCATTAAAAAAGGAATGCACCAATGAACTAACCAAAGCTCTTGTTCTACCATTCTAGGCCTATTTTCATAGATTTATAAGCTCAAAGTTCTTGGGATGCAACAAGACATTGTTGATTACTTATGCACAATGAGATAAAGATAGAAATTTCACTTTTTGATTTTGAGATGATTCAATTCTAATTAACTCTACCATTGATACTTGTTTTCTCTTGATGCCTTGCAATAATTTAAAAAATAACAAGTGCTTCATCCACCAACCATTTGAGTCATTCTACAGTATAATAAACTAAATGATGACTAGTTCCATGACAAAGCTCCTTCTCTTTTGGTGGATTGGAAATATCTATGACCAATTCCAGGAAAATGCACCTTCACTTTTTCTCATTCTCCTCTTAATGTGAACAACATTTTTGTCTTCTGTAGTGAACCTTATGAATAAGGCATGATGTGATGGACTAGAGTTGGGTGTTTCTCTTTTTGTTGATAATGTGAAGGAGTGTTTGCCTTCAATCTATTATTGTTGTCTTTGCTTCCTTTCAGTGCAAATATAATATCTAAATTCTTGATTCCTTTTGCCACTAATTTTCTAGAGTCTTCCTTACTAATTCTACAACCTCTAGAGTTGAATCTTCATATCCTCTATCAACTATTTAACTTACAATCAAAATGTTGTGATTTAAACCTTTAACAAGTAGACCATTGTTATTAGTAGTCCTTTTATTATCAAGATTAACTTTTACTTTTCCCATTACTTTGGATGATGTAACATTTCCAAGAATAACATTTCCATCCTTGACCTCCTTTAGAGAGAGACATATGCTTTTATCTCCTGTCATATGATGAGAGAACCTACTATCTATATATCATTGATCATTTGTATCTTGAGCACATAAAAATAAGTTGCATTTCTCTTACTATTCTTACTTTCTTTTCCTGTCTCTGTAGTATGATTTCTATTAATAGCATTTGATTCTAATTTATTTTTGCTGATCTGAGGAAGTTATTTATGTTTGGTTTGATTTAAAGGATGTAACACCTTTTACTTTTATAATTATTTTCCTTTTGCCTAAAATTGTTACATATGTAGAATTCAACAATATCTAAGGAGGGGGAAAAAGAATTGTGTTTTCTGATGGCATTTGTTGGCTTGAGGGGATCTGACCTAGGTTCAATGTTAATTAGCCTAACAAATTCCTACACTACTGGCCCTTTTGGCATCATCCCGCGGAGCGTAGACCGAAGTCTCACCTGAAGTAGTATGGGGGGATGCTGGAACCAATTTTCCGTGCCCTGAGATGGTCGTGATGTCGTTTTATTCCCTTTATTCTTGCCTTCGCGCAGGTCACTTCACTCTAGGGCTTGCCAGATGAGCCCTCTATTCCATCCTTCAATACCTCTGTGAAAGGGTACGACTAACCTTCATGCAACCCTGTCCTTTGATTAAGATATTTTCGCGCTGCTAAGGCAACGTATTGCTCAGATTGTCAAGTTATCTTGAGAATCTTACTTATCTTATTAGATATTCACAGTTAGCACCGCGTAAACAAATATTCTTATATGCGTTCAGTTATCCAACATAATTATACACATTCGCGCACCATATAAGCATTATAAAGGAAATTCATACATAAAATGACAAGATGCATCAATCGGAACAAAGACACAGAAATTGCAGAATACTTCTCTTTATTGATATCTTCCAAGTGATTACAGACTCTATCCACCTTGCGCACACAGCTGGAGGGTCCTGCGCACTCAGCTGCGGACTTCTACTCTAGGCCTCTATGCACTTAGCTGCAGAGCCTCTACCTATGCTACGACCCAAAACTTAGAATTCTTACTTTAGAGCTATGAATCTTATCTTATGTGTCTCTAAAACTACTTAGAGCTTAGCTAAAACTTATACTTCTTACTTTAGAGCTATGACTCTTATCTTATGTGTCTCTAAAACTACTTAGAGCTTAGCTATTTTTATACAATCCCATGGTCCGTGGACCATGGGTAGATCTCTTATAGTCGACTTTACTTTACAAAACTAAGGGCAGATAAAACTTTATGACTTATAACACCTGCGCGCTCTGTGACAAAAAAATGTGGAGTTTTTACAAGTTTCTTACAAAATTTGACCAAAATATGGGCTTTTAGCCCCAAAACTTTTCTTTGGGGGATCCCGTTCCCAACAGGCCCAGACACAAACATTATGACTTGCCCTCGAGTCACTCAGTAGGCACAAAGATCTTTGTACGAAGCCCTTCTAGCTCGACTCGTATGACCAAAAGCTCGGCCGCACACTGAGCTACCACCTGCTTCGCGTCTTCCATTGTCTACTCGGTCACTGCTCTTGTGATGTCAGCCTGAAGCTTTTGTTACGTTTCCTGCAGAGTCGCAAGCTTGCCTTCAATATTTCCTGTCACTGCATAAGCCTCATCCAGCCAGGGCTTTAGTCTTGCCTTGAGCACTGCTTCCTTGTGCAGCACTACGTCCACCTGTTCCTTCAGCTACTTGGCCTCCTGTAGCTTGGCTAGTCTCTGTGTCAGCGCGACGGTTCATGCTGTGCCCTTAACCTCATCATAGCGCTATTGTAGCTCATGCGCTTTTGTCTCTAGCCTCTGTATATTGGGGTCCTCCTGCAAGCTGGTCAGGACCTCAAATGAATGTTCAAACAATTACGTGCAGTCTGCTATTGCACTATCCACCGCCGCTACTACTTATTTGATAGCGGTCGCCCACTGCTCCTTGACTTTTGGTGGGGTTGAAGGCTGGGCCTTCAACTGCAACTCCATAATTTGTAGGTTCAACTCCAATTGAACCTATGCCATCTCAGTCTAAGTGTCATGCACCCCTGTGGCCAACTTGCGGATGCATACCTTGACTAGATCCTCCTCTCGAATGTCCAACTTTGGGACCATTTGGCATGCCTCTTCAATGACCTGCATAATTCGCTTACTCTGATTGGTCGCCTCAGTCTCAATGGCGATGGAAACTCTATAGGGTCATCTGCTCATTGTTGACCCACTTTTCACTGATCACTTGGATGGCGTGGTGCTCTCGGGACCTCAACTCTGCAATTACTCCATCCTACAAGAGGTGGAGTGCTTCTCGCGGGAGCGCTGCCAGGTTCAACCCGACTTCCTTTAAGGCGATGACAGTGGGCCTGTTAGCCTCATTCTCTATGGTTAGTGCTCCATCCGGCAGCACTATCACATTGGAAGTCTTCATGCGCAGCATATTGGTAACCTCTAAAGTGATGATAGCTAGGTTGGTAGACACCGTTCCAACCTGCAAGGCATGGGTTTGCAGCTCCTGTAATCCTACTTAGATAGCCCCTACGATGATCTACTAGTGCTGTTCAAATTGTTGTAGGGCCTCCGTGGTGACATCCCTGACTGTGTCACCAATATCATGTAAATCACCCTCTGTTAATGTGATAGGGTCCAACGAGGTCTTGGTCACCTTTGATTTATTCCTGGGCACTTGATGCAGGTGGACGTCTCCTGAGGGTCCGCGCTGTGCTACTCATATGTCTCCTCCTCGGTCTTTGGTGAAGGCGACCTCACGCCTTTATCAGAGCTTTGCTCTGTCCCACCTGTCTACTTCCCTGTTTTTGTGCGGCCTTGTGCTCTGCTTGAGCCTTATCAACAACCTCCTTCTTCCTCTTTTCAGTCAGCTATGTCATTTTAAGCTTGACCTCCTCCTTTTTCTTCTGCGTGGCAGACTTACTTCCGCCCACCGCCAAATCTATTTTAGAGCGCCACTCTGCAAGCCATTGAACAAGCACCACATCAATGGCATCATCCGTATCCAGATACGACAAGTCATACCATTTCTGTGCAGGGTCCTTCTGCGACCTGATGGATACTCGATGGAAGTATGCCTTAAATTCAATGTAGCCCTGTAGGTTGGCATACACTGTAGGTGACAATCACAGCTTGCGATTGATGGCCATCCAAATGTTCATTTCCATCAAGATCCAAATGATCTTACTGTCTCTGACTCGTTGCATGTCCTTGGTCGCCCACAATGAAGCGTACTTCATTGCTTCTAGGAGGTTTGGCACGACCGAAGGGAACTGACTGTCCTCTGGCATCTCCCATGCTACTAGCACAATTGATAGCAAGAGCCACACGTAGTGGAATGTCTTGCTGAGCTCTTGTGCTTCGCGATAGTTTGACAGGAACTCTCTGCAAAGATAATCCAACCAGTTGAACTGGACTCCTTCAGCGCACTGTGCTGCGAGCGCAATGACAGGCACTGACACCTCATTGGCTCGACACTTCCTCATCACCTTCCCTGCTAATATCTATGTGAATACATTCAGAGTGGGGTCGTAGATACTGGATATATCATATCCCCACAGATTCTTCACCAGTTTAAATTTTTCCTTCATTGACTCCGGGAGGGCCTGTTCACCACCCTTTCCACCAAATATCACAGCTGAATTCTCTCCTACATATGGAAATCGCATTATCCGGTGAATCAACCTATCTGTAATGGGTATCGGCTCCTCTAGCCATAGACACCCATCATGCACCAAGCACATCAGCTGCTTGATGACCAAAACTATCACCGGGGTGCGGTTGTAGTGTGACACCCAAAGTAGGTTGAGCAACCCTGCCTTTTCTACTCCCTTGAGCCACCTCCGTGGCTCCAATGTGGTCATTCCTAAATTCGTATCAATGATGTGGCACATCAGCTGCTCAGTTGCCAGGTGTGGGAACTTCTCGTGGTCCACCAAGTCCCAGTCTTCAAGTTTCAGTAGTGGCACTCGTGCCAAGTGCGGACCGTCGAAAAAAATGTCATCCGACAGTAGAGGGGTTTGTAGGGGAGTCTTACTCTCATCAATGTCCTTCGGCACCTTGGACTTAGGCTTGCGTGGAGGGACATACTTTGGTAACTGAGTAATAGGGTCTGCACCCTGGGCTTCAACCTCCTCCACTTCAGCTCCCACATCCTCATCATCCATCGAGATTTCTTCAATGTTTTCCTCCTCTGGTTCTAAGTTTATGGCCTTTCCTTTGTCCTGTGCAGTAGGCTTCAACGGGTTTCTTCTTGGTGATGCACGCACCGGTATGGCAGGTTGCTTTCCTTTCTTGTCCTTCACGATTTCCTTGGTTGGGGTCAGCTTTGGTCTCGGTGTCCTCGACGATTTAGGGACCTACGCCAATACCTTGGCCACTTCCAGAGCAACTACTTCTGTCTCTATTTCCATTTCTTGTGCTGGCTCCTCTACTACTTCCTCGGTATTTATAATTTCTACGAGTGCCAACATAATGCTTTCTAATAGTGCTCATGTCATCTCTAGTAAGTTTGCAAATGCGGGAGTCTCTTTGAAAGTCTCGAAGAATTCTCGATTCATGGGTGCATGAGAGCTCAACAACTCAATTCTCAAAATTCCAAGTTTTTTTCGTTGGACAACCACTTGTAATTTATAGGGCATTTTGAATTCAAACCTAACTTTTCCCCCCAAATTTGGTCCATTAATGCCAGATTGGCGACAGATTTCCAAGGATCTGAGCCATAAATTTCATCTTAAATGCCGGTCACCCACTCCATTTGGTCGCATTTCAACTGTCAAATCATGAATAGTGACCTTAATGGCCACTTTCTGGCCAACTTGTGCGATTTCTCCCTAGGTAGCGCAGCTCCCTCCGCGCTGTCGCAGACCCTGTGACACTTCCTTGCTTCGCACCATCCTCAAATTGCGCAAATCCCCAACACAGGCAGTGTAGTTTATAGTCCCGCGCCTCCTTTCAACTACCTAGAGCGCTAAGACCATGCTACCTTCATCTAGTCACATGGTCAGACTATCGGTGTATGGCTTCAATCGACTTTCATTCACCTTTCTTGGGAAGGGATCTCCATTCAATTTTACCAGCTGTACCGCTCCTCCATCGGTAATCTCCTTAATGACATAAGACCCTAACCAGTGCATCCTAAACTTCCATGGAAATTTATTAAACTTACTATCATATAACAAAACCAGGTAATTTACATTAAAGGTGCACAACTTAATATTTCGATCATGCCATGCCTTTTTGTGTTGCTTTTGGACCTGTTAGTGAAATCTAGCTAGAAATCTCTTCCTCAATCTCATCCAGCTGTGCGAGCCTCTCCTCCAAGGCTCCGTTATATGTCATACCTGTGAGCACTGCTATGTATAGGCTAGGCATAATATATTCCATAGGCATTACCACTTCAACACCATAGACAAGCCTAAAGTGGGTTTGTCCAGTCAACTTCTTGCATATCGTTCGATAAGCCCATAGTACTGCAGATATGCATAGGTCTCAATCACTTTGCTGAGCATTATAGACCTTGGTCAGCGCATTTTTGTGCACTTTACTAAATGATTCCATCGTCCCGTTAGCCTGCGGGTGATAAGGTGTGCTCTTCTGGTGATATACCTGAAATTCCTTCATTAGCGCGCTAATCGTCTCATTCAGAAAGTGTGTACCGCGATCACTCATCAAGATCTTTTAACAACCAAAGTGCGTTACTACATGCTTAAAGAGGAACTTTGTAGCGGTTGCGCCTATTCAATCCTTCACAGGTTGTACCTCTACCCAACGAGTCAAATACTCCATCGTGTTGATAATGTATCTTGCTCCCATTTTTCCTTGGGGCTAAATGGGTCCCACAAAATCTATCACCCATTTCTCAAAGGGTTGCAACATCATTTGTGGATTCAAAGGCATCTCATCCCTCTGCAATGGCCTTCCAGTCCTTTGACACACATCACATGCTTTGCAATACGCTTTTGAGTCCTGATGGAGGGTTGACCACCACAAGCCCGCGCGTAGAATCTTCTAAGGGGTCGCGCTCCCTGCATAATGTCCTCCCACAATGCCCCCATGAGTGTCCGCAAGGATGTTTCTTCTTTCAAACTTAGGTACATATCATCACAATATCTCATCAGACCCCATTTTGTATAGATGCCCAGTAATGACAGAGAAATCTGCCACGCGCACCACTAATTCCTTCTTCTATTGGACATTGTATCCTTCCGATGCAGTCCCTGTCGTTAAGAAGTGTATTATATTGTCAAAATGACCATTCGTGACACGCACTACAAATAGACGCGCGTCAAGAAATCCTTCCTCCAAATTAGTGGGCTCTTCCCCTGTTTCAATGCGCGACAGATGGTTTGGTCCCACATTTAGTTGTCCATGCTTCAAAATAACTTCAAGATCATATTCCTGGAACAATAACAACCATTTGTAGATTCTCCCCCCCAACACAGGCTTATTGACCAGGTACTTCAGCACAAAGTGATCTGTGTACATCTTAAAATGGCTTCCCAACAAGTAGTGTTTAAACTTCTGGAGTGCATATACCATAGCTAACCCTTCGCACTCAGTGGTGGAATAGTTCTTATCTGCTTTAGATAACCTTATGCCTGCAAACACGATAGGGTGGTCCAAGTCTTCTCCACCAGCCTGTGTCAGTATTGCTCCCAGCGCTATACATGATGCATTGACATGTACATGAAACTCCTTCTTCCAATCCAGGAAGACTAGGATCGGCACAGTGACCATCTTTTCTTTCAATACATCCAGGCTCTTCTTACAGTCTTTGTTCTAGCAGAACATGACATCCTTCTTTAACAATTTCTCCATAGGCGTGGTGATCTAGGCATAGCCTTTGATAAACTTTCTGTAATATCTTGTATGTCCCAGGGTAGCACACAACTGTTTCACACTCCTCGACGCTTCCAAGTTTAGTATCACCACGATCTTCATGGGATCTACCATCAGTGCTTGCCTGAAAACTGTTGGTTGATAAAAGGTGCCTTTTAAAACTCCTAATTATCCCACATTAATTATCAATCCAGGAAAGATTTTCTATTTCAAGAGTGTACATAGTTTGTGGTGGCTATTTACTCAAGAGTAATGTTTCTAAATTATAGTACAGTGCTTTCAAATACAAGAGTAAATGGATGCTTTAAATAAAACTCACTTGCAATTAAAGGAAACTCAATGCTCTGAAACTAAATTATTTATTCAACAAAGTAACAACAATTATCAGTCAAGGATATAGTAGCAATAACTCATTCCTTGTTTAACTGATGTAAACTAAATCAAACATAAATAAGATCCTCAATTTGAGATCTTTGACAGTAATAGCCAATGTTCTTTATAGTTGTTGATATCACACACACCACACTAAATAACCAAATTGGAAATGACAATGAAGTAAATCAACAATACCACTACAGATTATGTAAATAAGATAATTTTGTTAACTGTAAGAATGCTAAAAGGCAAAACTAGATGATTGTAGAAGGTAAATGAGCAGCAAAGCTATATAATAGAAATGAACAACAAAGCTTATGTGACTGCAATGAATAGCAAAACTAAGTTACTGAAATGTGTTAGCTACCTATACCAATAGGTTTCATTTTTCATGATTGGCAGGGGAAGTGCCAATATGATCTACATTGATGATGCAAAGATCTCATATTTTTGGGGAAAACACATACCTACAGTTGGTTGATGCTGTCCTATTTCTGAATGGGTGATCCAACAGTCTAAGCTGGGTCATGCCATATTTCAATTTTTTGTTGTAGACTAGAGAAAGAAATCTGTCCAAACTGTTCAATCTTGACAGATAAGTAGTTAGGTAGAGAATGAAGGTTCCCAACTGTTTAATCTGGGGCCTTGGAAGTAATAAGGCTAGCCTTAGATAGAAAATCAAAAGGAAATGCCAAAGGAAAAGAAAAGGCACATGAGGGTTTGCAAGTCTAAGTGCACCCTCCTTGAAGTAACAAAAAAAATGCTAGGCAATAGAATGGGTAGGTAGATGGGGTTGCAGAAGCATGATTTCTTTCATATCACTGGCCTAAGCAAAGGAAACACATGGTGGCCAGTGCAGATCTTCCTATTCAGCAGTTTTGTAGCAACAAAGTGAAGCATGTCTAACCTCCCAATCATCCCCCATCAAACTCCTTGCTAACATCCCAATACCACCTTTGTTCATAAGGGAAGTCAAACTCTTTTGTTGATTCTTGTTTCATAAAGAGCCACATTTCTTGTGTAAAAATATTTTCATTTTGATCTACTCTCCTAACTAAGTTTGTTTCCTAAAAAACTTAGTCTTTGCTTCCTCTCTTCTATATCTCCCATCCAATACTAACTACTAACTCTATCTATACTTAACTCGCTATGTTCCCCCTTTCCCTATTACTATAGCACTATGGTGTATAAAAACCCCAAAAATATGTATATTCCCTTTCCCTTAGGTAATATAGCCTTATAGTTTCAAAGGGTGGAGCACCAAGAGATTTAGGCGCAAGTTGCAAAAAAGCGCCAAAGGTGAAATCTTGGGATTAAACCAAGATCTGCTTGGTTTAATAGCCTTAACCCATTTTTGTGAATAAATGCCAAAAACCCATTTTGCCTATAAAACGCTGCAAAAACCCATATTTTTCTTGATCTCCAAAGTCCCGCCCAGGTGTTGTGGGGAAAAATGCCTATGCAGGACGATCCTATCCACCTAAGGTGTGACAGTGCCTTAGCAACAAACAGAGATAGCTATTCTGGTTTCTTCCTTTATGAAATGTGAAAGAGGAGAGATCAATGGACTTACCGGTGTCTTCCGTTTGTCCCTCAATCCAGATCCTCTTCTCTTTGGGTGTTCACAGCTACTTGCCTCCTCGCTCGCCCAAGAGAACAACTACTTGATTCTTGCGAGATCACAAGAGAACAGCTACTTGCGACAAGAGAACAGCTACTTGTGACAAGAGAAGAACACAACACAAAGGCAAATATTCATATTCATAAATGATTCAGGATTAGAAGTAAATCAAATACACTAATGCAATCATACATCAAAGATACATCAGTATATAGGAGAAAACCAAGATAGCTTTATTGATAAATAACAAGGTTCAGGAAGAGATACAACCCAGAGGGCTCCAATCCAGCATCTCCTTCCCAGCAGAATGGAATTCCTATCTTCACCTCCCTTCAAAGCATTAAGCACCCAATGATTCCAGTCTCAAACCAACAGCAATTCTTTGCAATAACAAAATTCCAGCCCCTGGATCTCATGGAGGAGAGATCCATATATAGATGTTTGGAGAGAGGATGAGTCAGCTTGAGATCTGACTAGTGTCCTCTCCCTCTGTCAGTTCTTGATTCCACTTGGAGGTTCTTGCTTCCACTTGGAGATTTGGAACCTCTTACTCATCACCAGTCGAATTCCCTAAGGCATGTGTCATTTTGGAAGCTTCCTGGGTTTTGACACCTTGAGGAATGAACTTGCCACATGTCCAATCTCGCTCAGCGCAGGTAGCCAGTGTTGGAGTTGGCATTCAATGCAGGTAGCCAGTGTAGCCATTGACATTCAACGCAGATGGTCAGTGGAGCAGTTGACATGATCCTGAATTGACTTGTTTTTGAGCAGTTTCAGGTGGAGAACTTCTGTGAATTGCTGTGGTTTGTTAGCCTTGTTTCTCTAGGGGTAGGAACAACATGTTTAGGGACTTTGGATCCCTTAGATTATGGACATTTCATGCTCCATGCTGTAAGGCACAAAAATGTCTATAACACCAGGCGCGCTTCTCGATAAAAATCATTAATTTAATATCAGCGCCCCGCCGTATCGCCCGATCACATCAGTGCCCCGTCGACTGTCGGATCTGGGCCCTCCCATCTGACGGCTCCCTGCGATTTCGGACCGCTCCCGATGGCGGTATGTTACCTCCCGAAAAGTGTCAGAGGATGACGTCAGGGCTCGGCCACGCTTCGTCCCCAAATTGTATTGGGCGGCCTCCTACCAAAACCGCGCCCGTACCTTGAGCGGTCCGATATTACCGCTTACCGCTTTCGTTTACCGCCTGCCCACGTCATGCCCACGCCATGCCCACGTCATGACAAGTCAACCCCGCATCAGCGCCTAGCCCGCCATTGCTCCACTCTGTCCGCCACCTCATCAGTTCCCGTGGACCACTCACAGGCTGCCACGTCACCTTTCTGTACCCGACCCCACCCGATGACGTCATCCAAAAAACGCGCCAAAGCCCAAAATGTCCATATTTGGCCAAAAATCACGGTTTTTTCGCACTTTTTGACAAAAGACCACTGTGCTCCCTGCATGCAATTTCACGACCATTTCGCCGCCAACTTGCTGAAACTCACTCCAGAGCTGTGGCCGCCTACGAGTCAACTCGAACCGAGCCTCCACCATTGCACTGCTACCAGGTATTTACTACATTCTTCCTGCGCCTGGTCTATTCCGTTCTGCGCTGTTAAAACACCGTAAAACTGCCAATTTCACCGAGAAATTAAGCTACATTGCCCTGCAACTAAGTCAATTGCCCTCATATTAGCCAATTGTGCCCAGTTGTACCTCAGTTACCCTGTCGTCACTGCAAATCCTCCAAGTTTATATCAACCTGCTGCGCAAGCGTTGCATTTGCCCGCAATTCGCTAAAATTCTGCTTAAAACACACAAAAACCATGGAAACTCCAGTTGCATTGAATGTTACACCTTTAAATGCCCCACAAAGAGAGCTAGAGTGGCTGCCCTTGGCTGACAGAGACTACCAAATGGCAGAGGGGATCCCAGATTACAGCAAATACCACATTCATGTACTCAATGATCTTAAAGCCAAACATCTCAGTGGGAATGATATCCTAGGGATTTGGGACTCCAATTTGCCTATTTTCAATCTCCCTCAAGTCAATATCCTCCCAGATTTGATACATCGATGCAGTGCCAACTATGACCCATGTCAGAGAGCTGTCCTCAATCCCTCAGGCTCAGTTTTGTTCCATGTCACCCCTGAGGCCATAAATCAAATGCTGCACTTTCATACTACAAAGCCATTGACTCCTCTCTCCATGATGGACTTGATAAAGAAAGGAGGCAAGCTGTCCAGTGCCCAAATTTTAAAGATCAATCAATTATTCATTCAATCAGGCTCTGAAACTGTGAGGACTCCTCCCATTGGAAATGTATATCTCAATGAGTTGGGAAAAATGCTTGTGGATATGATTAGTTATGTCCTGGGATACAGAACATCTGAGGATGTTGATGAAACCATTCTAGCCATGATGTCTATCTTCTCCCCTGGAAAGCCTCCTGCTGTTCACTATGATTATGCTGCCTACATTGCCAATAAGATTCATGAGCAATTGATGAATCTAGAGAGGGAAAGGATATTTAGATACACTTCTTACATCTATCACTTGTTCCTATTCTATCAGCCTGATAGCTTCCCTATTACTCTCAAGAAGTTTGATGCCCAAGGGAACCAAAGGTCTGTAGTATTTTGGTCTTCAGTTTTCCATCACATATCTTTTTCACCATATAACTACTGTGAATTCATAGACCTGTTTATCCATCCAGCCATGTCCTTGCTGTTGAGTGCCCCTCCTCCAAGATTAACAGATGAGATGCAAAGAATCCTCCAGCTCTCAAAGGCCTACAACATTGGGGATTGGTACTTTTACCAACACCATACAGTGATCAGAATATATGGTTGTGAGTTAGCCCCATATAGGCTACCAAGATATGTCCCTATGAGACTCTTTGCCTTAGAGTATTTCAGACAGTTTGGAAATGCAGACATGGTCCATTTCCACAACAAAAATAAGAAGGTACAACTAAAAGTCAGAAATCAGCTAGGCCCATTCATTTATAATAAAAGAGAAGAGGCATGGCAAGAAGCAGATAAGATCCTGCAACGCCTCGGGTTGCAAACCAGTTTCCTCTGGATACCCTATGATCCCAATCATTTCATTAGTCTTAGAAGGGTCAAGTATAAGTTGGCTAGCTATGATCATGTCAGGCTGCCTCATATTGAAAAATATGCAAATCTGTTAAGATGGAAAGAGGGCACATTAGAAGAGGCAAGTACTAAAGAGGAAATACTACAAAAAGAAGCAAAGAATCTTGAGAAGGAAGCTGACTTGGAAAATTGTGGGCAGGTTTCCTCTTCTTATCAAATTCAACTTGGAGCAGCTGCCTCATCCTCTACAGCCCCCCAGCAGGCAGCTCAAACTACTCCTCTGGCAGCCAGCACAGGTAAAGGAAAAGAGATGGAGCAGGAGCAGCCACTCCCAACAGCAGAACAACAGAAAGAGCAGCCCAAACAGCAAGAAGAAATGGCTGAGGCCCCTATATCTACAGAGCAACAGGCTCAAGAAAGTGTGCCTCCAAGGCAGGAAACAGTAGTGGATGCCTCGGTGCTCCAAACTCCATTGAATGAAGAGAGAACCAGGAAGAGGGATAGACAGCAGGAAACTCCCCTCACTACATCAACAAGTCAACAAGGGGAGAAAAGGCAAAGATTAAATCCTCTTTCTAAAGAAGAGATGCCTATTGGGCCATCCATGGGTATGGGCCCCCCTAGCATGGAAGCATCAGCCAGTTCCTTCCAACAGGAACAAGAAAGAACACTTGGAGGAGAGGTCAGCTCCTCAAGCCAGCAAAGAAGGGCAGAATCCAGCATAAAGCAGCAATTCATTGACATTAAGAAGAGGAATGAGCCAGTTAGACTCCAGCTATACAATCACTTACTCAAAATGGCTCCCACAAACCAGCAGAGGCTTATGTCAGCATATGACATAACAGAGGGGAAGATGACTATGAGTCATTTCATGCCTACTATGTTGCAGCCACAGTCAGCTGCAGATTACATAAGAACCAACTTGGAAGTATTTGCAAAGGACATCCACCCAATGGACCAAATTGAGCTACATAAGCAAACGGGTGAGATGGTCTACTCCTCTCTTGCAGACAAAACCTTCCTTGCACACAAATTGCAAAATAGTCTCCATAATACCACTGCCCAATTAGAATTGGAGAAAGCATCCTCTCAAGCCAAAGACAACAGGATTAGGTCTTTGGAAGATATCATTATAGAGCTTGGGCATGACCCAAGTGATCCCAAAGCTGTGCAGGCATTACTAAAGGAAAAAGAGGCAGATATAGCAGCTTTGAGGAAGATGGTCAAAATTCCAGCAACCCTTCACCCTCAAACAGAAGATGTTGCTCAGCAGAGAAAGGACCAAGATGTAGCAGCCATGCATTACAGGCAGCCCTGAAGCAGAAAGAAGGAGGCCAGACATCTCAGCCCCCTCAGCCAGTGATTAACCTTGAGGAACCTCCTCAAATTATCAGTCCTCCCACAGAACAAACAGCTGGGACAGGCCCATCAAAATCAACACCAGCAACAACATCAGGACAGGCACCCAGCCTGGATATGCAAAATATGATGAAAGAACTTCAAGTTCTAGAAGCCCAGATGGTAGAACTAAATGAAGCCAAGGAAAAATTGGCTACACTTAATGAAAAGTATGATAAATCAAAGCAAACTGTAGCTGAAAAAACAAGAGAGGTAAAGGCTCTTGAGAAGAAGATAAAAGAACTGGAGAAAGAGCTCTCTCTTGATAAAGTGGTGGCTGAGATCAAGAAAGTCCTGTGGGCCAATATTGGTCAGTCTATAACAGATCAATGGCAATATATAGAAACCATTCATGAGCACATAGATCTCATAGGCAGGGCCCACAAGGAAAGTCAAAGAGCAAGGGCATCTCTAGGCACTATGCCTGAGATAGCCAATAGGATGATCAATGTCCTTAATAACCGTACAGGCCCCCAGCTGGCAGCAATGGGTATCTCCAACAGAACTGACACCATCTTACTAGTGAAGAGGGTGCTCACTTTAAGAAATCTTATGCAAACATTGGATAGAAGGTGCCAGGAAATGCAGATAGAGGTGAACAAATTCACAGAGAAATTTACAGCATTGCATAACAGAGGCCTTCCCAGCTTACTGAACAGTGCAGGAAGGTTACTATCCCATGAAAACTATGCCAAGAGGGTAAATACATTTGCTACAAATCAAATCACTGCAGCATCAAGTACCCCAGAGGAAACAGGGCCTGCATCTGGGCAGAGTCTCTATGACAGAATAGAGAATTTGTTTTTTATCATGAATGAGATTAGACATCTGTTTGAAGTGCCTCCAAATTACTACAAATATACTGAGGCAGATGAAACATTAGGCACAATTTTGAGACATCAGTTGCCTACTCAGGAATGGTGGACAAGCATGATACAGACATTGCTGTGAACAAACAGATTTTTCACCAAATTTTTGTACATCAAATTATAAGTCATCATGTTCAGAAAATTGATACATTCATTATGACTGGAGAGGAGTGGACAGAGCCAACTCAGCAGACAAATTTGGCCACTAAAGCAACACCGACAGATGCAGATGACAGGGCTGAGATAGTCGCACCTCGACCAAGCCATAAAGAGCATATCATTCAGAATTAATACAAAGTGCTCAACCGACTCAGTGGCCTCCAAAAGTCAAAAAGGTTTCTGACAGGACTGAAGGGTATTCATTGTATATTTAGAATAGCAATAACTTTTTTATCTGCTATTCTGAAAGTTGGTAAACGCAGTTATTGAGCAAATGACTCAGCGTTCAGATATTTTGTAAAACCGATTGTATATATATCCCCTCGCATAAGCTTGCTGGGGTTGTTGATTTTCTCTTCTGGAGAACTTATGCTGTAAATTTCAGACTTTTAATACAGGGAGCTGATGGAATTTCTGAAGTTCTGAGTTGTTTTGATGTGTTGTGGTGTGATTGCTTACTGCTACAGGATTCCTGCATATTTCATGGCACAATAAGTTTCCTGAACCTTCTTGTTATGTATTTCATTCTATCATAATCCGCTCATGCTCTATATTTCACAGTTTAATAGCACAGAAAAAGAATAGTTCAGGATTTGTTCATTAAATACCCTGAACTCAATCTATGCTGTTATGAATGTTTCCTCCAGTATTAGTTATGAAAGTGTAATTCTTAGTTGCTTCACCTTCAGACTAAAACTTCACAGTGAGTATTATTCAGGAATTCAAATCCGCTCCTGAGTGATATATCCCTTTCCCACATCACCAGCTTAGTGAAAGACTCTTAGTTGCCTCTCACTGGCTAGACATATTTCATCTTCACAATTTTAAGTTTGTTTCATGATATATCTATATGGCCCTGCAGTTTTAGCAATCTTACTCAATATCTCAAACAACCCATAATCACAGACTCCATTTCCCAATGGACTGAACCTTCTGAAGATCTCATCTCAGCTACTGGAAGACATCATTCAACCAAAACTTTAAACAAAACTCCCACCTCATAACTAGCCTAAAATCCTCAAGAACAAAGTTAAAACTAAAAGAGAGAGCCCTCTCTGATTACAGGTGGGCTAGAACCTGTAATCCAAAGCTTGGTTAGTGGTTACCCCAGCCGTATTCCCTCAGGAGTCAAAGGGAACAACCTGGGTGTTAACAAAATGAATAGCAAAGCTCTGTAATTAGAATGAACAACACAACAACATACTTGTAGAAAGCAATGATCTTGTTATGAGGGAAATGAACAACAACTCAATTCAATTGCTGAAGGTAATCATTAAACAAACCACACTTACAGAAATGAGAAATTAGGAAAAACACATTGTATGGTACAGGAACAGCAAGTAGATCCACCAGGAGCCGGGCCCTTAGCTGCCAGTGGATACCGCTAGATTACTTCAACAGATGGGAAGGAACAACAACTGCTTTTATATATTGATCATTGCAAAATCATTACAGCCAGTTCGCGCTCTGCTTCAACAACGAGAGTCAATGATAAACATTAAAATTTAGAATAATAATATTCTCTCCCTCTCCTCCTATCCTATCCTATCTATCTCTAATCTAATAATCCATCTAATTCCCCATAATTCCCCTCCCTATGCGTTGATCTCTATTTTCATTTAAATACATAGAGAGCAGAGAGCAGTTACAACAGAGATGATTACAATGTGATTCCCATTACAAAATTGGATTGTTCACAACAAATTGATCAACAAGATCATATCTGAAATATATTTCCATCAACATTCAACAGGAATAGCTCGAATTTGGTATTGCAACTGAGATAGTTTGGAAAATGTCCACAACATCGAATCTGAGAAAAACGTCTTCAGAGAACCTTCCGTTTCTCTTAATCTAGACCGAATTTGGGAAAACGGCTCATTAAAAAACTAATTTTTTCCGTTATGGACAAAACCTATGTTTCAGATTTTCCAGATTCTTCTCCATTTGCCCAAAACGTACAATACAAAATTGTCACTTCTCATTCCAACGAATTTATGAGTTGGCACATTTAATGATGAGCTAGAGATCAAATTTGCAACATGAAAAATATCTTGGAGGCTAAAATGGTGAGTGATGTTACAACCAATTTATTAATAAACCATCATTGGTAAAAACATGCATAATAATCAATTTATTAAAAATCAAGGAGAAGAAATAATGTTTATCCATAAGAGCATAAATAATTATAAGATGGAATTATATGATAAACCATGATAAATGACATGATAAAAAAGAGTAGAAATGGATGAAATAGGTGTTAAAAAGTGATAATAATAATGACATATTAATGGCCCAACATACCCCCACACTGAATATATTGCATGTCCTCATGCAACCCAAAACTGAATATATTGCATGTCCTCATGCAACCCAAAGACTCTGTGTTAACCAAGCAATAAAAAATTGGTCATCCCAACTCATGAAATGGATGGAAAAAATGAATTCTTCCTCAAATAATGAATATTCAATTTTAGCAATCTTGATGAAGGCGTAACAATTTTTACATTGACGTTCAACTTATGTGTATATGAAGTTGCAGCAAAATATGATACAAGTAATAGTAAACTTCATTAACCATTTTCTCAAAAACTACAAACCAGATATTGCTAAAATTTTGTAAGTAGATTTATAATATATTAATGCTTCTATGATCCAAAAATCAGATCGTTTTGATGCACAGATCATGAGATATAAACAAAATGGCTGTAGGTGATAGTGCATGATTTCCGAAATTTTATGAACTAATTTAACTTGAAATTATCTAGGTTTGTGTATTTTAATGATACGTCTGTGTTTTCCAGAAATCACAAGAATTGAGTTCATAGTTTTAAAAATATATGGAAATCAATTTCTGCACTGTATAAAAATGAAATTGTATGCCTTAAATGAGAAAGAAAGTAGAAAACATCCATCATGCGTAGCAATTCCTCCCGCAAACTGGAGAATCAGCATGCCTTCATGCAATGCTAGAAAATAAATTGAGGTGGCCACTACCATCTGTTGAATTCTATGCTTGGTGTAAAACAACATGGAATAAGGGAGGTGTTGAGAATGATAAAGAATATTAATGACATGGTCATAAGAAAGAAATGAATGAAAGCAACACTCCCCCAAACTGAAATATGATATGTTGCTGAAAAATGGGAAGTGGTAAAGATGTGGAATGAATGATGATAAATAATGCTCAATGGATTTTCATGAAATTCTCCTAAATTCGTAATAAATCAGAAAATTATGCTATTTTATCTCAAGTTTTACCTCCAAAAAGAAAAATGTGGAATGCCATGTATGTATTGGCATTTGTTGAAGCTGATATAAGCAGAGTTGATGTTGAAAGTGATGAAAAAGGTGGAATTTAGGAAAGCACATCATGTTTGAACAATTTTTCGTGTTCGCGAGTTGCTCAAGCCTCTTCTGTTAGTTGCAATAGTGTGGTCATGCTGCAAATAGAGTTTCCCCCCCATACTTGTTGTTTCCTATAAACAAATCACTATTTTGCATACAATGTTCTTGAATCCACAGTGTTAGTTTTGAATAGCAACAGAGAAGATGCATGGAAAAATTTCCATCAGAAAAACTTTTGGATACATGCAATACTAATATTTTGTCAAATCAACAAGTTATGGCAGAGTGTAGTAATATATCACATGCTATCCCATAAGCATATGGAAGGTGTTGTGTTGATGACAAGACAAGGGAATGAACAATACGACAGTGAATGAAGCAGAGTACACATATCAATAATAAGATGGCAAGAGGTATGGTTATAATGAGAGCAGAGTGTGTAAACATAGTTATGAATAAGAGATAGGACTCTTTGGATTGATGATAAGTTATGTGAAAAAGGAAAAGGACAACAATATGCAAAAAGATGCTTTGTTGATGGTAATCTAGTTGAAAATGATGCAATTGATTGGAAAACAATTTCTCATGCGTAAAGGTTCAAAACAGGGAAAAATTAAGGAAATAACTTCTCTGATAAAAAGAGAGAATAAGAAAAGGGTATTATAGTAATAATTGATGATAATATATAACTTCAATACCATAAGCAGAGCCTCTGTTGCCAGCAGGCATCCATAGCCCGGTAGGGTTTCTTTTTAACCCGTATGAGCCAAGATCCTCAATTTATAAATGGAGAATTCTAGTGCTGTTCTACAGAAGAGATTAGTGTGCTGGCATGGTAGCCAGATAATCACACTGCCATTCATTGGGATGTAGCAAAAGTGATTAGGCCGGCTCGTGATGTGACCTCCTGTTCCAAGTATATTTTGGCTATCCAATGGATCATAACCCTGATGTGGTGGCCATAGTGGGAATGTCACTTCGTTACAACCTTATGAACATGGTAGGCTGGCTTGTAATGAGACCCCCTATCCTCCATCTGCAAACAAAATTTTGTTGTTATTACACATTTTTATGATAAAAAGAGGGAGGCTCAATACTTCTTAAGAGTAGGGGTGGTGGAAGAAGTTGAACAATCAATATAAAAAAATATACCCATAATCTCATTGTGGAAGAAGTTGAACAGTCAATATAAAAAAAAATGCCCATAATCTCATTTATTACAGACAGAGAAGATTATAACTAGGAAGGGTGGAACCAGCATGGTATTAAGATGATTAATCAGTATCATGTACAACAAAAAATAGTGCAGTAAAGTAGTATATAAATAATTGCGTCCCTTTTGAAAATAATCTATCATCAAGGAGCTGTCATGTTAAAGATCAAAACGTGAATGATATTAACTCGCTTCAATAGAATCCATAATAAAAGTAGTGTACTTCATGCCATGACAGGGAATCAATTAAATTTGGTTGAGATGAACTAGGAATAATCCCACAAGAGGAAAGAAGGGTTGTTCTAAAAAATACTCCCAAAGTGTTGTTCCTTTGAAGAAACAACAAAAACACTCAAAAAGGTGTTGTTCTTTGTAGGGAACAACAAAGGAAAATACACGCAAAAGTGTTGTTCAGAGATATATGAGGAGACAAGGTATGATGGATTTCAGAAGGTATGAGGCTATTTCATATCATCAAACATCAAGTCTCCATCATTTGTCTAGAAGTCATTCCAAGGAACAAGCCATTCACCACACATAAGGGATGGTTTTTCTTCAAACTGTGTTTCTGGGCAAGAAAAGATGAATTTGAGAAAAGTGAGAGAGGTTTTTGTCCATCATTTACTTAAGAAGAAAAAACTCTTTTATTTTTTTCACAGGTTTCATGGTTTGGGAGAAATGTCGAAAACATCATTTGTCTCAGGAGGGTTAGTGCACCTCTAGAGTGACCTTGGTAAAATCAATTTTTCTCCTATATGAAATGACCAAATGACTTATTTGATGAGTCAAATTATACATATACACAAATAGATTTCCAATGAACTATCATGAGCTCAATTTAGAGTTGAGGAAGACCTTCAAAAGTTGATTGCAACATCACTATGAATTTCGGCAGCCTCATTCTGCATATTTTGACCGGTCTTGAGAGATTGGACTTTTGACAGGTCAAATGAACTCCAAATTGAAAAATTCAAGATGTTCTGGAAAGTAGACTTGATAAGCTTTCCAACGAGATATTGCATGCTCAATTTTGCTAAGGGAAAGGCCTCCAAAAGTAGGTGGAAAGCAGTGCTGTGCTTTTGACCAGTTTGCCCAAAATTGTTGTTCCTTTAAAAGGAATGGCTGCTGTTCCTTAAGAGGAACAATAGAAACACAAACACGTGAAACTACTGTTCCTTAAATGGAACGGTTGTTGTTCCTTAAGAGGAACAATAGCTGTTCCTTAAGAGGAACAAAAAAAATACAACATACGCAAAACTGCTGTTCCTTAAGAGGGACACCTGCTGTTCCTTTAGAGGAATAGCTGTTGTTCCTTAAGAGGAATAACAAAAATATAAACACGCAAAATTGCTGTTCCTTAAGAGGAACAAATACTGTTCCTTAAGAGGAACAATAGCTATTCCTTAAGAGGAACAACAAAAATAAAAACACGTGCAACTGCTGTTCCTTAAGAGGAACGACAACTGTTCCTTAAGATGAACAACAAAAATAAAAACGCGCACAACTACTGTTCCTTAAATGGAACCGCTGTTGTTCATAATAGCTTTAAGAGAAACAAAAGCTGTTCCTTTAATGGAATATCAAAAACACAAACACTTTATTTACAAACAGTATGTGAATAAATTAAGTTACAATAGCTATGATGTTATTTCCTAAGGCAAGGAAAATAATGATCTCTTTGAAAAATGTTTTGGCAGTAGAGACATGACATGAATCTTCAAATGGAAATCAATTCTTCATTTCTTCTATTATGAATCCGTTGGGTAATGAATTGGATGAAATTCCCTTGTTTCATTAAAATTTCTTTCAAGAATCGCTCGTCCATAAATTGACCTTCTTTATTCTCTTAGGACTTGCAAAAAAACGAGTGTCTACTTGCAATAAAACATTAAATCATGGAGAAAGAGAGGTGATCGGGCTCCCCTAATCTAAGAATTATGCAAAAAAAAAACAAGTAGTTACTCTGTATAACAAATCCACAGAGAAAATAACAAAGTAAAATTTATTTGTCACTTGCGGGAGAGCAGTGGCCAATCATGCTAACTTGCAGTGTTTTAATCACAACTTCTTTGTTTTTCATCCAAATTGAGTGATTCCAAAGCCATATGAGAGCTAATTCAAAGGTATATCTCCAATAGAAATAGGTTTTAAAAATTCAATGATATGATATGTCAATTTTAGTTAGAACAACCTGCATAACAGAGTCATTTTCGATTACCCCACTTAGAACAATAGTGGATATTTTAAGCATAGATTTTTCATTTGATGTTGGATTCAAATGATTCAAATTGGAAATGAAATTAGATTCATTTATTTATCTCCAATAGAAACATGTTTTGAAGAAAAGAATAATTGATAGGTAAAATACTCTAAGGAACAACCAGAAAAATAAAGTTTTAAGAGTGTTGATTTACGATAGATAGTTAGTATTTTTGTCATAACTTCCTCATACGATATCAAAAATGAGTGATTCAAATTACCTTGTAAACTATATTAATAGGGGAATATGCCATATAAATAGGTTTTCAAAATATGGTCATTTAGGCCTTAAAAAATGGACAGTCCCAACTCTGTTCTTGAGCTGCCTGCTAGACACCTTGTCAATGTTTTGGTCATAACTTTTTCATTTCCAATCCAAGTTGAGTGATTCAAATTGGGTTGGAAAGTAGACATCAAGGGCTACTAAGGATAGAAATATGTTTTAAAAGTATTTAATTTTTGTCCCTCAAAACATGACTGTTCCGGCTGTGTTTTCAGAAATTTCATCAAGCCCACAAGCCAAAAAAATATGATATTCAAGAATTTTTTCCAAAATGGTGATAAAAATGAATATGAATGTTTGTAGAACTGTTATTTCCATTATAATTCATATACATACACAAATGAATTAAAACATTTATCACCTATGTTGATTTCCACGGCGTGTTGCAAAAAAAAAAACTATTTTTACATTAAAAAAGTGTTTATTTTACTTTTTACACCAACTTGTTCTGATTTGAAAAATGAATATGATTACGTATAAGAGTATTTCCAATGGAACCATTTTCAAAGGCTTCAAAAATGCACATACCCAAATTTGAAAAATTCATGTTAATAAATATTAGGGTATGAGAAGCCAACTTCCCTTGAAAAAATGGTGTCAAAAATTGTTGAAGTATGGAGTGATGTTGCAAAAAAATTATGGAGTGAAACCAATCTTCAATATATCCTTTACTTTCTTGATTTCCCATAGCCATCATATCATGAAGTTCTTGAGCTTTTAAAATGACTTGTTGATGCATACTAGAAGAAACCTCATTTTCTTCCATAACTTCTACAATTTTTGAATTTGAAACATTCTGAATCTCATTGTAAGTTTTCTCCAATGGTGCATGTGAGATAGAATGGGTGGGAAGGGTGAGTAAATTTTGTAGTTCAACACTGTAAGCATGTTGTACTGGTTTATTATGGTGAGGGTGTGGAATGAGTTGAGCAGGAAATTGTGTACAGAATGGAGCATTTTGATGATGTAGTTGATTGGGTTGAGTGGATGATTTTGATAGGCAAGTAGGATGTTATGGAAGAGCTGGTGGAGAATATGGAGGATGTGTTTGTGCTATAAGATGAGGGAGAGTAGTCATGCCATCATAAGATGAACCATGCCAAACCTGTAGACAAGATTGGTGGTGCTTATATTGAGATTGACATGGTTGCCCTAACACATGAGTATTCCATAATGGATTATGCAAGTAAGAGAATGGAGAGGAAGTGTTTTGAACCATACCTGTAGGCCATGATTTCCATGGTTTTGACCTTGTTGCAGCTTCCTCATCTCTTTGATATGCTACTTCCATCCTAGATAAGGAAGAACAACTATCTATTGGATGCTCCTTTCGGTAATGAGGGAAAAACACTTCTTCAATTTCTTGATTTTTTTGAACCTGCAAAACATCCAATTTTGAATTTAAAGAGCTAATAAAATCAACTTTAAAATTTTCAAATAAAACATTGATTTCAGCTCTTATGTCTCCTGTTCTTGTAGCAGATTTGGAAAAGAAAGAACAAACGTCTCTAGAATTCTTACTAGCCTTGGAGATTCCTCTTGAATACCTTATGCACAATTCACAAACATCATCATATGACAACTGAAAAAAATCACCTTTTCCTATCAGATTTAAGAGTTCTAAAAATTCATCTTTGATTCCTTTGAGTAGGAGTGTTTTTAAGATATATTTTTTCAAATGCTTATGCTTTATTTTTGAAGTTTGCAATGAAATCACTCTACATAGTCCTCCAAGCTTTCATCTTCCCCTTGTATCATATCGAAAATATCTTTATTGGATTTGCAGTAATTTTGGTACTTCTTCAAGAATATGTTCTTCATGTCCTCCCATGTTTGGATGCAGTTCCCACCTAGGCTCATCAACCATCAGAGAGTTGCTACTTTTAGAGTAAGAGGAAACACTTTCAAACTTTGATTGTTAGTACAATAATCATATCCTCTACAAATTATTTCGAACTCAAATAAGAATATATCTGGATCTTCATTTGTCAAACCATGAAAATTTGGTAGAGAATATGGGGGAATTATGTGCATTTGTGTCACTCCTCCTAGATTTTTGATAGGAAATTCAAAAGTTGCAATGTGAGCCATTTCTTATCATAATAGAATATGTTCTTCATATGTTTCTTCAAGGCTCCTTCTTCAAATGCTCCTGTCAATCGGTTAGTGAAATGGGTGGTGCTTACATCACCACTTGAGTGAAATCATGAGATTTGTTTTTCAAAATTTCTATTTTTTTTCTTAGTCATTCACACAGAAATTTAAACATTTATTTCTATCCTAAGTTCTTTAATAATTCTGCTGGAAAGCGGGCGGGGGAGCAAGGCTTTTACGTGTTCTGTACGCAGGTTCTTACCTTCCATTTTTAATACCCAATTCTTTCCTAATAAGCACCCATCAAATGCACACTACTATTTAGAAATGGCTACACTCTCTCTGGCAGCGGCACCAAAATGTTGGTTGATAAAAGGTGCCTTTTAAAACTCCTAATTATCCCACATTAATTATCAATCTGGGCAAGATTTTCTATTTCAAGAGTGTACACAGTTTGTGGTGGCTATTTACTCAAGAGTAATGTTTCTAAATTGCAGTACAGTGCTTTCAAATACAAGAGTAAACGGATGCTTCAAATAAAAATCACTTGCAATTAAAGGAAACTCGATGCTATGAAAATAAATTATTTATTCAACAAAGTAACAACACTTATCATTCAAGGATATAGTAGCAATAACTCATTCCTTGTTTAACTGATGTAAACTAAATCAAGCATAAATAAGATCCTCAATCTGAGAGCTTTGACAGTAATAGCCAATGTTCTTTACAGTTGTTGATCTCACACACACCACACTAAATAACCAAATTGGAAATGACAATGAAATAAATCAACAATACCACTGCAGATTATGTAAATAAGATAATTTTGTTAACTGTAAGAATGCTAAAAGGAAAAACTAGATGATTGTAGAAAGTAAATGAGTAGCAAAGCTATATAATAGAAATGAACAACAAATCTTATGTGACTGCAATGAAAAACAAAACTAAGTTACTGAAATGAAAAACGAAGTTCTGTAATTAGAATGAACAGCACAACAACATACTTGCAGAAAGCAATGATCTTGTTATGAGGGAAATGAACAGCAACGCAATTCAATTGCAGAAGGTAATCATTAAACAAACCACACTTGCAGAAATGAGAAATTAGGCAAACCACATTGTATGGTATAGGAACAGCAAGTAGATCCACCAGGAGCCAGGCCCTTAGCTGCCAGTGGATACCGCCAGATTACTTCAATAGATGGGAAGGAACAACAACTGCTTTTATATATTGATCATTGCAAAATCATTACAGCCAGTTCGCGCTCTAATTCAACAACGAGAGTCAATGATAAACATTAAAATTTAGAATAATAATATTCACTCCCTCTCCTCATATCCTATCCTATCTATCTCTAATCTAATAATCCATCTAATTCCCCATAATTCCCCTCCCTCTACTTTGATCTCTGTTTTTATTTAAATACAAAGAGAGTAGAGAGCAGTTACAACAGAGATGATTACAATGTGATTCTCATTACAAAATTGGATTGTTCACAACAAATTGATCAACAATATCATATCTGAAATATCTTTCCATCAACATTCATCAGGAATAGGTTGAATTCGGTATTGCAACTGAGATAATTTGGAAAACGGCCACAACAGTGAATCTGAGAAAAATGTCTTTATAGAACCTTTCGTTTCTCTTAATATGGATCGAATTTGGGAAAAAGGCTCATAAGCAAAATAATTTGTTTCGTTTTGGACAAAACCCATGTTTCGGATTTTCCAGATTCTTCTTCATTTTCCCAAAACGTCCAATGAAAAATTGTCACTTCTTATTCCAATGAATTTTTGAGTTGGCACATTTAATGATGAGCTGGATATCAAATATGCAATATGGAAAATATCTTGGAGGCTAAAATGGTGAGTGATGTTACAACCAATTTATTAATAAACCATCATTGGTAAAAACATGCATAATAATCGATTTATTAAAAATAAAGGAGAAGAAATAATATTTATCCATAAGAGCATAAATAATTATAAGATGGAATTACATGATAAACCATGATAAATGACATGATAAATAAGAGTAGAAATGGATGAAATAGGTGTTAAAAAGTGATAATAATAATAATGACATATTAACGGCCCAACACAAGCCACATGACCTAGCAGGGTCCCAAAGGGAACACAAAACATACATTTCTTCAGGTTGAGCGCGATTTGGTATCTTCGACAGGTATCCAACATTGGCGCAAGCTTGCTACATGGTGCTTCACCAGCCCAAAGACAATCCAATCATCAAAGTATACTTCTAGGAAATTTTGAATAAACTCCTTTAACACAACAACAACTACGCGCGAGAAAATCGTAGGTGCATTCTTTAATCCAAACGGAATTACAGTGTACTGGAAACAACCCCACTTAGTCGCGAAGGTTGTCTTGCTCCTATATTCTGGTGTGATTTTGATCTAATGGTACCCCGAGAAACCATTAGTAAAGGAATATGCTTCCTGGCCACCTACATTGTCCAACACTTCATTAGTGAACAGAGTCGGGAAAGGATCATGTACGCAAGCGTCATTCAACTTTCTGAGATTCATGCATATCCTTATTTCATCCTTCTGCTTCTTCTCTTATACCACCATAGGGCTTACCCAGTCAGATTCTTCCATAGGCTCAATGATGCCTGCCGCGAGCATCTTGTCTAGCTCTAAGTGGACCTTTTCCTTATACTTCAGATTGAGACGGTAAGGCCTTTGCTTAACAGGCTTCGCATCAGGCTTCAACGTGATATTCATACCACTTAGGTATCTGATTATCCCCTTCACATCAATAAACTTGGTAGGGAATAAATCCTGGTATTCATGGAGTAATTCAGCGACCTTATCCACCATCATGTTGTCCCAGTAATCTCCAATCTTCGTGAATTTGGGTTCTGCCTCTGTACCAATGTTTACTTGTTTTGTTTTCAGCAGCGCAGTTATATCAGGGTTCTCAATCTGCGATCCTTGAATCTCGCGGTGACCTTCTGTTTCGGAATGCTGATGTTTCGCAGATCCTCATCCTCCTCTTCAGTGGTTACATTATAGCATTCTAGCATGTGACTTAGCTGAGTAGCCCACTCAGGCTGAATCAGGTCTAAAGGATCCTGCGGTATCCTAAAGATTGCTGCTTTCACCTCTTGTAGCGCCTCATCAATACTGTCAAACCCATCTTCAAAACTGAATTTCATTATGAATCCTTCGTGCAGAATATCCCATTCACCTGTACCATGGCAAAGCTCTATTTCCACATACCAATTCATCGGGATGATATCCAGTGTGTGACAAGTGCACCCATTCAGGTTGGGGCTTCTCTCCATAAGCCTGGGCCCATTTAGCCAAGTGCACATGCGAATCATCCTTCCCATAATACTTATCTATCATTCACATCTCTGGCTTCCCAAAGTGAGTTCTTATCATTCTCCTACATTCGTGCCAATCATCAAAGCTTTCCTTGTGCGTGCCCCACCACCTTGCGGGCGTAGTGTGCGGTGCCCAGTCCAATGCCTGGAAGCGCTACCTTTCTGGTACCTCCCTCTCAAATGCATCCAAAAAAATATCTACATCATTCAGGCCATCATAAGTAGGCAGATTTCTTACCTCTAACGACACATAGTGCAACGACTTGGTCATCATGTTATAGCTCAATGTAGTTACTTCGCGTAATTGATTTTTCTAGCACTCTAGTTCTTTATCAGAGTTCGAGGTACATGAACTCTCGTGATCCCATGTAATTCGTCCATCTGCTGTTGGATTCACCCAGTCTTGGTCTCGCGCTGTTATCTTATAGATATAGTCTAGATCGTCATTGCTTTCATAATCGCGGACTGGTTCAGTATAGCATGATCCCTCAGCAGGGTCTAGGGGTATTATTATGCGTAGTGTTTTCTTCTCAAATATCATCTTTCGCTTCTTTAGATTGATTATCCTGTTCACATCAATAGCCCAATCAATTCCAAGGAGCGCAAGATAGGGGTTGATGTCATCCACAATTTCTATTTCTCAAAGTCAGCCAGCATGCTCGCACTTTCAATATCCACAGTCACCCCCTGCAGACGCCCCATGGGGATGATCTTCTGGTTATTCACCATCCTTAGCTGAATTGGAGACCATTGTAGCGCGGGTCTTCCCATCTGTTCCAAAGTCTGTTTAGGTAGGACATTCACATCTGACCCCAGGTCTAAGATAACCTAATCCATCTCATACTCTCCTATCTGCACGTTCAGTCTCATCTCCCGTCCCATTCTTATTTTATGTTTACCTATCTTTCACACTACACGTGGCTCAGTCAGAGTGTTTTTGACGCACCTATTTATGAGCTCCTGTAGCCCCTTCATAGCCTTGCTATTGCACAGTAACTTCATGCAGGTCTCCAGGAAATTTGTAAGCATATAAGGATCCATCTCTATCAGGCTTATCCTTGCTTCCTGATGTGGAGGCCTTAGTGAAGCTCTTCTTCACTTCCATGAAGGTTTCATGTGCGCGCTCCAAATAAAACTCAACTTCCTTCGCCGGAGCTTTGCAAACTTATGTACTATCTTCTAGTTGCTTCCCCTTGTCATCTCTCATTGTGATTCCGCTCTGGAGCACTATATTCAAATTTGGATCCTCTTCGCATGGCTAATACCTCATCTTCTATAGGTTCTGAGTCGGTGGAGGTGGTAGCTCCCCTTTGTCACGTATCCTAGCTATCAGCGTAGGACAATCTTTCGTTTCATGATCAAATAGAGTGCAATACTTGAATGACGGACGTGTTGGGTTAGTACATTTGCGGGCATAATGTCCTGGTCCTTCGTAATTGTAGCATATCAACTTTCCTCAACCTCTGCCAGGTCCTCCTTCACCTCGGCTTTGTCCGTGCCCCTAAAATCCTGTCCGCACCATCCTCACGCTCTGGTCAGGGGGCCGCGTTTAAGCCTGAACCCTATAAGTGGGAGTTCTATCCATCATCAATTCATAACCCCTGCAATTACGCTCATCATTCCCTACCGACCTACAAAAGTTGTAGAATAGTTGCTGCGGTGTCTGTACAAACTTGTGCAACAGATGAAAATTATCCATGGCATGTTTTCCTGCTACCTAACAGATAACGCACCATAATGTAGGCCCCGCACTTGGTCCTGCTTGAGCCTCTAGCCTCAAAGGAATTGGTCCTCCTCCTGTAAGGTATTTCGCAAAGACTAGACAATGGTATTTGTCATGCCCCTGACTCTTGCATTTCAGACACCATACCTCTTCACGCACCTCTGGTAGAACTGTTCTGTCCTGCTTCAAGCTTTGCATCCCACAGTAAAGATTTTTCAACTGCGCATGGATTTGTTGAACCCCCAGATTAGGATCCTGCATCGGTGTTTCATGCAGCCTCATTGCGATCTCCAAGGTCTCTGCCTGAGTTGTTATCTTCTGCTGTGACAGCATAACCCTTAAGTGTGGCAGAAGTGAAGCCACAAACCACTCGTGACGCTGTCCGTATGTTAGGTTCATGTTAGCTTTGCAGATTGTACACTTCAACCTCTGATCGAGTTCCTAAGGTGTCTCGCCTGGTTACATCGCGATTTATTTGAACCCTACAATAGACTGTGCTTCAGATTTAGGCCTACTGAATTCTCTATTCAGTGTTTTCTGGATGTCTGCCACTCTAGCATTCAGGTTATCATTAGCGTACTTAATATACCAGGTTAGCGTGCGATCCTGCATAGCACTAACCAATGTCGCCTTCTTCATGTTATCATTTGTAACGCCCTGAGTTTCCCATATAGCTTTTACAACGAACTAGAATTGGTCCGGGTCCTCATTCCCCAAGCCTTTGAACAAAGGCAACTTCACTGAATTTTCCATACTGAACTGCGGTGGAGGTGGAGGTGGTACGGGTGAAGTCACAGGTGATGGTGGTGAAGTTGGAGGTGGTGTGGGTGGAGGTGGTATTTGCGGGAATCCTTGCCTTATTAATTGAATAACACTTTGTGGAGAAACCTGCGCTATTCCCTCTTCGTCACCTCGCGGAGGTGAAATCAATGGACTATATTTAGGACCCTTTTTTCCTTTGTTTCTATAAGTTTTTCCGCTTCGCGTAGCCCCAAACATTGAGGTAGCTGCATAGCACATTTTTCACACAATAACATTTTAATCCAGGTATTCAAAGATTTCATGCACTTTCCTCACAGTCCTTTTAAAAAGTGTTGCTCCGCTTTGCTGTAGCTGACTGAGGTGTCGACCACAAATTCAGTTACAAATCCTCCTATGACATGATTGAGCCAATGATTGACAACATGGGCGATCTTATCCTCCAATGCTTCCAACCTTCGCACTAGCTCTAGGGTCCACACAATAGGACCATCAAGTTTACACCTTCCTTGGCTCTCTGCTAACTTTGCGATCCACTCGTATAACTCAATCAGAAAGGAACAAAAAAAGATCTTGTGGATCTCTGTATACAGGTCCCTATCCAACCACTCTTCCTTTGTCAGTGGTGGGTCTCTGTTCTCCTGTGCTGCGAATTCGTGGATCTTCCTATCCAACTAGTCTCCAATCTCTTTCTTAGTCGGATTCCAGTGATACGACATCACGTATCTCTTATGTAGATTCTGGCCCCGGCAACGGAACCATTTGTTAGCTTGAGTGGGCCTGACCCAGGTTCAACGTTAATTAGCCATACAAATCCATATAATACTGGCCCTTTCAGGATCAGCTGGCAGAGTGCGGATTGAAGTCTCACCCGTAGCAGTATGGGGGGATGCTGGAACCAAGTTTCCGCACCCTGAGATGGTCATGATGTCGCTTTATTCCCTTTATTCCTGCCTTCATGCAGGTCACTTCACTCTAGGGCTTGCTAGACGAGCCCTTTATTTTGTCCTTCAATACCTCTGCAAAAGGGTACAACTGACCTTCGCGCAACCTTGTCCTTTGATTCAGATATTTTCACATTGCTAAGGCAGTGTATTGCTTAGATTGTCAATTTATCTTGATAATCTTACTTATCTTATTAGATACTCACAATTAGCATCACGTAAATAGATATTCTTATATGCGTTCAGTTATCCAACATAATTATACACATCTGCGCACCATATAAGCATTATAAAGGAAATTCATACATAAAATGACAAGATGGATCAATCAGAACAAAGACACAGAAATTGTAGAATACTTCTCTTTATTGATATCTTCCAAGTGATTACAAACTTTATCCACCCTCCGCACATAGCTGCAGGGGTCCGCGCACTCAGCTACAGACTTCTACTGTAGGCCTCTACACACTCAGCTGAAGAGCCTCTACCTACGCTATGACTTGAAACTTAGAATTCTTACTTTAGAGCTATGACTCTCTTGTCTTATGTGTCTCTAAAACTACTTAGAGCTTAGATCTTTTTATATAATCCCATGGTCCGCGGACCATGGGTAGATCTCTTACAGCCAAGTTTACTTTACAAAACTAAGAGCAGACAACCCTTTATGACTTGTAACACCTACGCGCTCCGTGACCACAGAATGCAGAGTCTTTACAAGTTTCTTACAAAATTTGACTAAAATATGGGCTTTTAACCCCAAAACTATTCTTTGGGGGATCCCGTTCCCAACAGAATTCCTTCCATAACCTCTAGAGTCGTTGCTTACAAATTCATTCCTTGATATTTTATATGCTCTCTTGCTTCTATTATTCAATAAACTTTGATTTTTTTCATAATATATACAGTTCAATGATTTATATCCAAAAATATTGCAAGAAAAACAATGGCCATAAAAAAATCTTTGATACCTTGGAGTACTTTTCCTTTGAGACATGAAGCTTCTGATTCTTTGATGAATTTGTCTTTGAGGGAGATGAAGTCTTTATGATTTATCACTTGATTTTTTTTGCTATTTGTATTGCTATTATAACCTTCCTTTCTTGATGCTGAGTTGTATTGTTGTCCTTTTCTTTTCTTTGTTGATGTTGATTCTTATTATTTCCATTGGTTGCATTGTTGTTAGGCCCCTTGATTGCTTCAATATAGCTGATTGGTTCTTTGTTTCCATCTTTCTTGGTTCTTGATTCTCCTTCATAGTCTAGATCAGTTTTGATTAGAGGAGATATTTGATTGCTAATAATACCATCTAGAATTTTAGTACTCCTATCAAGCTTCATATACTGATCTAGACTATTAATGGCCTTTTCTAGATGATTTCTCAGTGAAACAATCTTAACTTCTAGTTTCTCACAATGACCTTCCCATTCATTCAATTGGATAATTACCACTTCATTTACTCTTTTGAATTCTTCTTTTAGAGTCTTCAAGATAACAATTATTTTCTTTAATTCATCAAAGTCATGATCCTTGTCTTCATATTCCTACAACTATTCCTTTTGTCTCCTATTTGTTACTGTGAGCCTCTTAATCTCCTCTAGAGTAGAGATGAATTTCTTGGATGGTGTCATCATCGATGTCAAAGTTAGTCTTTGAACTCTTTTAATATACATCTATGTATTACAATAATTGAAAGTACCAATGGACAAGAAGCCCTAAAAGTGAGGAGAGGAAGCCCAAGTCTAGATGCCTTGCACTTGTTGAGGACAATGGATGTTAAGAATAATTATTTTGATTATGATATCAACATCATTTGATTTTGCTTGTCTAATATTTTGTTCTGATAGGTGGCATACCACGTGGGTCCACTCAGTTGAGGAGATATGTTCATTTAAGTTAGTATGCCCCAATGCATGGGCCTAGTCACCCAAAGCCAACACAATTTTTCTATATGAATTTCACTCAAGTGCAAATTAATTGATGATCCAACTGAAGGATGGTTGGCTAAGAAAAATAATAATAATACCAACCAGGGCCATATAGTTGATTACATATATGATAATCATGATTCCATAAAAGCATCAAATTGAAATGAAAAATTATGAATTATGAAATTGTCCATGTTTTTCTTGGTTATGGTTTGTTATTTGCAACTTCGTAGTTTAATTAGTGACTTGGCTTGATTCAAAGCCCTAGTTCGATTGATCCATGATAGCATAGACCTAAGCTTCAATGTATGGAAGAAATATGAATGTGTAATGAGATTTATGGATATGCGATTGAACAACAAGTTTTGATCTTGATTTGTTGCGAAATCCGTTTTGGTCTATTACAGAGATTGTTGATTTGGTTATTGCATACAATAGTGAAATATGTATCAATATTTTCTGCTCCATGTGTAATAAATCAATTTTAGTGTATGATTTAGTTTGTCTGTAATTGAATGATTTGAGTTTGAATATACCATGCACTAAATTGTATGGTGATTGTGTGGCCATATAGGTTGTGCAAATCACATTCTACTTGGTCTACACTAAGGATCGATCTAAGAACTTGTATTTTGAATTGATTCTATTGAATGACTAAATGTGTGTTTTTTGAGCATTCTGTATTTCTAGTGTAATGATGCAAATGATATGAATCTACATGTGGTTTGACAATGAAAGTATGCTATGTGATGTAAAGTGCATGATGCATTAACAACATAAGGACAAAGTGGAGTGTGAATAAAATAAATACTATTATACCCAGTTGATTTATTCTCCACATCTGTGACATAAAATATGCCATTATCCAATCATAGAGTTTATATTTAAGTCCAATAATATTGTGGTGGTGCAAACCTTTTGGGAAATAATTGGCAAATATATGATCTATCGTTTGATAATTCACATGAAACTTGTCCGATCTCATGGTGAGATTGCACCTACATTAGATGGCTTCACTTTTCAGGACTCTTTAAATTGACTCTAATAATATTTTCAGGAGCTATGAATTTGGAAGCATTGTAGAGCACGTGAAGTTGGATTTATTGTTACGATCTTTAGGAAATTAAGTGAGATTCGATAACAATCAACCACAAAAGCTTAAATTCAGAGACAATCAATAGCTTTAGGTGCATTATATAAACATAGTTTTTTACTTACACATTTATAGATAACTTTATGGAATTATTCAAAGGTCTCAATTTTGTTTATCCTGATCTTGATATGTCTGAGTCCCTTCAGAATTACGGAAGTGTCTTTTGGTTATGTTAGTCATACTCTCACAAGAAGGGTGCCACATGCGGTGCTAAATTGTAATCAGACCAGTTGGAGCATTGATACCATGAAGAGCTAAGGAATTCTAAAGTGATAGTGCTACTAGATTCTGTTTGTAGCAGAGAACATTTATTGATGTTATGCATAGATAGGTGTATGATGCTGCTAGTTTTGTTAGTAAGTATGTATTGTACTACTGTCGATGCACTCAATGTATGCTATTAAGGTTTGATAGAGAGACCCTTGGTCGTTGATCATAAGTTTCTAACCTTGTTACTTTGTAGAGAAGTACTGGATTTATATTGTGACTAGGGTTGAGATGTATCATTAATTATACATACATGATTGTTGAGTGAGGATGTATGTTGTAGGGCTAAGACTGGGTATATATTAACTGAATGCTACTGGGAGAGTTTGCATTATGGAGTTGGTTACTATGCTAATGGTTGTATAGTAGATATGTTTTGAGTGATGCTGCTATTGAGTTAGGATTCGTATTGTAGATAATTTTATGTTGATGTATTGTATTGATACTTATCTCAACCATAATATCAATACTACCAGGACTGTGACAATGTTGTGACTACATACTAGTATTGGACAAAAGTAGTGACAATTAAACATTGGTGGCTAAGCAACATAATCTATTCTATTATCTAATCCTTAGGGTGGAAGGGTGGTATAAGGCGGATATTGAAGTTTCCTTCAGGTCGGAGCTTGATAACACTTCATGGTGGCAGGGTGGTGCTAGGGCAACAACTTGATGCTAGAAGGGTGTTGGAACATCATTCCAATTGGAGTTGGTAAATTTAGGGTGTTGGCTTATCCTTTTAGTTGGAGCTGATAAAACCAAGGGGTTAGAGGCTCCTTCTAGTCATTGTTGGATAATATTGGAAGTTGGAGGTTCTTGTTGATGCAATATTTAAGATATATATTAAAATGTGTTTAATGGTTTTTCTCCCATAAGGCTTTCCACCTAAAGGTCTCTTGTGTATTGTTTATGATGTTATGAATTATTGAATGATGTTTTTAATATTTAATGTTTAATTGATATTATTAAAAGTTAAAAAGTGCCTAATGTTGGTTCATCCCCCTCTCAGTATTGGGAAATATTATAACAATTGGTATTGCTGGTTTCTTAACTATTTTGACGACTAAGGAACTATTAAGACAATATTAGTTGATGAATTAGTCCTCCTACTTTAGGCTAACTAGCTGGTTTGCTGTAGCCTTAGGAGGTATCCTCTGTAATTATAACTGAAGTATATCCTATTATACCTTTATGATTTGACGAGATTAATGATAATGCATGAAAAGGACATCAAATTTTAAGATTCCAGGTGTACTAAAGTATTAATACATACATCCAATAAGATATCAAGCCATATAAAAACATTAAAGGGCAATCCACAGATAATGCATAACAAGATAAACACACTTATTACAAACAAAGAAATAAAAAGAACTTTAAACGACAAAGAAATTTACTAAATATTACGTTTTATAATTAATTACTTACCAAAAACAAGGAATGAAATATACAATATCAAGTATTGTAACCTCATAAATCAATCTCCACAATAAGTATGATGAATTCAAAATATCTAATAGTATGATATCAAAAAATTATTAAACTCATAATAGGATGAGAATAAACCTTGATCATGTCCATAGTTGCATGTTATCAAAAGTTACAACACAACCACACAGAAGAAATTAGATAAAACGAACAGACTAAAGTACTTAACACAATTCCCGACAACAAGCTAAAATGTCAAGCATCTAAGCTTATCTCACAAGGATTCTTCTAATTCAAAATGCCAAAGAAATATGATGCCAAGGGAAAACAAACCAAATATTATAATAGTGGTTTAAACTATCAATCAAGTCAATAATAGTAAGCTATTGTTCCTCTTTAGTAGTAATTAAACAAAGACAAAACACAAAACACGAAAAATGCCATACGCATGAACTACACCAATAAACTATTATAGAACATTAGATCAGCCCAGTGCAGCAAGTGCAACCAATCCTTCTATTTAAAAATAAGTCTCTTTCACCACTAAAAAAAATGACCCTCTCAAAATGAGAAAATAGGCCATTTACACCAGATTAAGTTAACTATTTTTAATAATTGTATTTAAATGAAAAGTAAATGCTTAATTAAATAAAATTAACAAATTTATCTCCTTGAAAGACATTTTTCCTCTAGCGTATTGTTTTGCCACTTTAGTTGGCTTCTTATACGTGATATTCGGTGATATACTTTGGGGATACTGGGAATTTTTCTTCTTTGAATTATGAGAAATAGTCATGATGACGTCCTTTTGTTCCCATTCTTCAAAGTCCTGCACTATGGATTGTATTGGGGAACCGTCTATGTAGTTGTGGTGGTTGGTCCCAGAACAACTCATAGATTTATATTTTTCTTTACTATAGTAATTTGATCCCATTCTACATGTGACAACCATAATACCTTCTTAAAATTAGAGATAACCATAATTAATTGATACTTCAGCTGGTAACACACAGAGGGTAAGCCTTGTATCAATTTATATAATATTGTTGATATGTTGAAATCTCTCCATAGAGAGTTTATCATTAATGGTGCAGGAATATATCCTTCAATTTATATAATATTGTTGATATGTTGAAATCTCTCCATAGAGAGTTTATCACTAATTGTGCAGAAATATATCCTTCATTGATGACTGAAAGATATCCTAAATCTTGCTAGGTTGCTTTAAATTTATCTTGGAAATCTTCATCCGAAATCAACCAACCTCCATTTCCCCAGAAAGAAGGAATACCATATATTTCTAAATAAATCCATTCTACTTTGAAATCATTAGTGGCCTTTGTGGTTCTTTGAAACTCATCTTTCATTTCTAGGATACTTTTTTTTTTTTTTTTCTTTGACCATGGCAAGAGTGAAAATACATTCATCTCTACTATACAAGTTAATATCTTTGCTTGTTTCTTCTTCTAGTGAATTCAAAGAGTCTATGAGATGATCAAATTCCCTCAATATTTCCTCGAGTAGAGGAGTAAGATTCTTAATCTTGATATTAGCATTTATTATTATTATTTTCTCACAGTTTGATAAAATCCAAACATATGGATTGACTTGTGAGATATTCTTGTTGATTTGCTCCCATATCTCTCACTTGGATTCTATCATAAATTAATTACATGTTGAAGTGATATTTATGATTTCCTAAAGTGATTTGATCTCCTCTTATTTCTATTTAAGGGTATTTTGTATTTCTTCAATGGTCTCTACCTTTATCTCTACTTGGCATGACCATCGTGTTTCAATGTATTCCCTTTCAGACTCTAACTCTTTAATTTTTTGCTCTAGATGCGAGGTATTAAGTTCAGAAAGCCTTAATTTATTTGAATCCTCCGCTCCTATTGTAGTCTTCTTCAGAGCATTATATATGGAAGTTAATTATTCTTCAATTGTATGAATGTGTTTTCTCTCCCTTTATTTAAATTATTTGCTAAGCGTATCTATCCTTTCCTCCCATTTCTTGAGTTGTACATTCTTCATATAGGGAGCATTTTCCATTTCTTGTAACTTCATCTCATTCTATTAAACTAGTTGCATCATACTCAGAGATCTTATATGCCGACTTTAATATTTATATCTCTCTATCGTTTTCCTATAATAGTTTTTTGGTAGTAATCCCATCCTTTGGTTGACCCAATTGGTTGATTATCTTATCTTCTAGCTCTTTGATTCAGTTAGCTTTAGTTCTCAATGCCACCCTTGCATTGTTGAGTTTTTATGTGACCTTAGTGAGCATTGCTTGTAGCTTCCTGTTCCTAGAAGTTGAGTCTAGTAGCATTTTGGACACAACTTCTCCAATTTGTTTATGCTAGTTGATCATATCAAAATCAGTTAGCTTACTTAAATTAATAGCTAACTAAGATGCTCTGGAACCCAACAATATTTTATTATCAGCGATCTCTGGTTTTATTATTGAACATATTATTTTCAAAATTGGTCGAGGATATGAATCTAAGACCTATAGTAGGATTCGTTTCCCCAAGCACGATATCCTCAACCATCTGTGCTTCTTGTTGTAATAACATTAGCTCTTTCCCAATATTTTCTACAACCTTCTCCTTGATAAATTTGTTCTTGACTGACAATTCCTATTCACTTGAATATTTTGGCTATGATTCTTCAAGTGTTTGTTGGATTTATTTAGATAATTTTTTAGTACTTCTCTCAAAGGCTTCGACTTAATCTTTTTCATCCTTCCTTGCCTTCACTGTATGCCCTACTTCTTCTAGATGTAATTTATTTGTCTTCCTCTTCAAGGGGTTGTTCACCTGTACAACTATATATTGATTAAGGTCTAGATATTTATCATGAATGGATTTGAAAATACTGTCCTTTATCGGCTTTATCTTTGTTCAAATTCCTTGGTTCTCCTACCCCTAGGCTACCTGTATGTCTATATGATCTTTTCTAATATGAGGCAAAGTAAATACATTAGCTAGTTGTTCCATCTCTATTTGCGGCTCATGAATGTAAGCAGACAAACCAACTTGTTTCCTTAGGTTAGAAATAATACTACGGAGATCATATTTCCAGAAAACATTTCGTACTGAACAATAAGATAATTTTTTTTCCATTATATCAATTGTTGTGTTATGTCTAGAGATAAAAAAAAGAGAACTCCATAAGGAAAATTGAAAATTGAAAAGTGTAATTTATTTTAGAAACAAAATGAAATTCGGTTGTATAAAGTCCATGTCTTAGCATCTCGTATGCAAATACCTACATAGCAATAAGTTTTGGGAGACAATATGGATCCTTCTCAAAACCATAGATTCTAATTACTGAATAATTGGGAAAGAAGAACCAATCTCGAATGCTATCATCTTTAGTTAACCATACAAATCTTATAGCCTCCTATGATATTCTATCTAGGGTTCCCCCAACAATTTTACCTGGAGGTAAAAATAGAAAAGATCAAAATATTAAATAAAATTTCTTGGGGTTCATCATAGATATAAAGTTTCAGTTTAACTGTAAACATATTTTCCCCTCCCTTATCCTAGTTTCCATCGATTAATAGTGTAGAGATAAAATATGCAGGGTAATTAAGCATAACCAAGGGTACTAAGTAGGTGCAATTCTTGAAAAATTTGAAGGGACTGACTGTGCTAAGGTCTAAAACTACAATTTGAGCTAAATACCTAGGGAAATTGATGGCCACTTCATTTTGGCTTGACATTGTAAGACTGAGGGCCATAAACATAGTCTCATTGATTATTGAATCATTTTCGAGACAAAAAATTATTGCCAGAAGGGACGCCATTGTTTGAAAAATGGGTTTTAGTAAATTGGTGGGCATAGGTAATTCTATCTTTTGATTTTGAGTAGGAACTTTAAGTAAATGCTAAAAAAATCCAAGAATTTAATCCTCGTCCCAAGTCATAAAATATTCATTAAATTTTTTATCTGTAATATCTACACCATTAGGGGGGAAATTTAGAATTTTAGCAAATACCGAAAGTATCGGCTAAAAGTAAATGGAGTCAGGGTCAAAATGGGTGGTAGGTATGGTAAGAATATTTGTATTTCACACCATGGTATTCCTAATCTGAGATAGTTCATTAATAAGTACATCCTTGGATGATTCCCCCACCATTATTATGATTAAACCTATGAAATTACTCCAGAAACAAACAATTTCATGGATCAACATCTTGGGGTACTTACCTGGACTTGTACAATGTAATGGGTTGAATTTCTTGTCTTGATTCATGTCCTGTGGAAAATGCAAGCTATGAACCTTCGTTAGGCCACATGCCGGTGAGGATGGAACTCTAATTGCAAATGTTAGAATAATTTGGAGTTGACGAAAGATGGGGGGAAGTATGTTATTGAATGTGGTGTTAATACACCATCATAAACCACTCTTTTTATTAAAGCCACTGTAATCATGTTAAATGTAACTCTGAAATTCGTGCCATGTCCCATTCATCTTGTTCAAAATGATAATTAACTCACTTATATTTTTGGGCCCGATACAATGTGATTCCTATTGATTTAAATTGGAATGGGTGGTCAGATCTCATCGGGTCAACGAAGGGGTGTTAACGATCATGCACCTTCTGACCTGATATGACATGAGTGCTGTTAGATCAAATGAAATCTCATCACTAGTGTTGAATCTATAACTATGATCGGTCTCCTAAATGTTCATTTGGTCACTTGATGTAATTTTATTTAACATTGTAAAGTATATCTATAAATGCTTGAGTCAAAACAAAATTTATCGAGTCAAAGTACCATTGCCACTTTTTAAAGATGAAAATTAAATTTTTTGAAATGTAAATTTTGGCTCCAAAAGTGACAAGTTGACTTCCCTCCAAGTCAAGTCAGCCTTGGCCAAGAGACACAACTATTCACCTAAGATAAATTACTACATAAAGGCAACTCAACCTCCATTTGGGCATTCACATTCTCACACACAAGATATTTTCTGGGAAATGAAGAGAAGGATAAGAAGGATGAAGAAAGAGGCCAAAATATCTCTTTTATATCTCTCTAGCAACTTGCATGTGTGGATTAGTCTCTCTCTCTTTGGTTTGCATTTTTCTGGGGAAATCATTGTCAAGGGTCAAAATTTCTAGGTTACTAGTGAAACTGTTGTAAGACCAAAATTTCTAGGGCAATTGGCTATTGCAAGAGGGATGAAATTTTGGGTCAGATAGGAAGAGAGATGTGCAGGATTACATTGGGTGACTTGAATTGGAGGATAATTCCAGGTTTGACGACCATAGGTCTGGGTGTGTTTCTAATTGAACAAAAATAATTTCTCTATTGAAAAAGGTTATTAGGTTTTTCCATTTTGTGGCTTTTCCCAAGGTAAATCTTGTCTTCCTTTGTGCGTAGTGATCTCTACTATTCCACTATTTATTATGGTTGAATTTATAAAATATAATTGTTGAATGATAAATTGGAATAAGTTAAAACACGATCTACTTGAAAAGTAATTATCGTAATTTCAGAAATATTGTGTTAACCCTAATTGCATTAAGAATATCAACATGGTATCAGAGATTTGGTGAAGGAAGAAGGGAACATTGATATCACCTTGAAAAAACCCTAGAAAGCATTTTATTCAAGTCCTTCTTGCATATTGGTTTCTATGAATTCTTTTATGAAATTTGAAAACAAGATAGAGGAAGCTTCTAGTTCAGAGCTTGGAAAGTAAGAGTAGATGCTCTCCTTGCCGAGAACAAGGTGTTGGACATTATGATAGGAAAGGTTGTTGAACCAAAATATGATGCAAGAAAACAAAAGTTCAAGGAGGATGAAATCAATGCTATGAGCATTATAGTGGAATCAATTAGGGATCATTTGGTTCCTTATATTGCAAAACCTGATACTTCAAAGAAGATATATGATGCCCTAATGAATCTCTACACTATCAAGAATGTTGTTAAATCAATGAGCTTGAAGAAGAAACTTCTAAAATTATTGATAAAGAACCTTCCACATATGAGGAAGAATCTAGCCATCATGTGTAGAAGGAATCAATGAATGAATAATACTAATTGATCATGAAGAATGATGTATGGGAGATTGTGCCAAGGCCTAAAGGGAAGTCAATGGTGACATCTGGGTGGATATATAAGATTAAGCATACTGCAGATGGTAGTATTTACAAATACAAGGCGTGGTTCATGGATATATGGTTCTCCCTGAAAGAGGGAGAAGACTATGATGAGACCTTTGATCTAGTTTCATGTACACCTCTATTAGATCCATCATTTCTCTTGCTGCTTCATTGGGTTGGAAATCACACCAAATGGATGTGAATACTACTTTTCTCAATGGTGTGATTGAGGAAGAGGTGTACATAAAACAACCTCAAAGATTTAAGGTATTTGGAAAGGAATCTCATGTTTGTAGGTTGAATAAGGCCTTGTATCTAGGACTCAAGCAAGTTCAAAGAGCTTGGTATACTCATTTCGATAGTTATCTGACGAGACTAGGATTTACCAAGGGCAAAGACCATCCAAACCTTTACTTTAAGGTTGTGAAGAATGCATCTGTGATATTATTATTATATTTTGATGACTTGTTTCTGAGAGTTGTTGAGCCTATTAACATTCAGTGAAAGAAGTAGTTGGCTTATGAGTTCTATACGAATGATCCGAGAGGATCCAAAAATAGAAGTGGTCTTAAAAATAGCTCAAAAATCAAAGTCATCATATGGAAGTGAAACTAATGCCATATCATAGTGCTCATCGCTCTAATTCCAACAGTGCTCAAATCCGAGTTCGTATGCTCAGGTTATAGTTGGTCAAAGTTCAGGTCAAGCTTGGCCAAGTGGAAGCCTTAACGAGGCAACAATTTGGAAACATCCCAGCGCATGAAATCCTGCCACCGGAATGGGTGAATTTTTCTAGTGACCCTTATCTTCCGACAGAAAAATTTGATCCAATTGGTTATAGAAAGCAAAAAAATAATATTTTGGGTGGCGGGTTGCCAACTCTGCCACCTAGTCACATATTATAGACATATGGGGAGCCAACAGGGGTTGAACCTACCTGACCCACTTGGGCCGACCCCATTTATCACTAACTACCGAAACTTACCACCTGTCAAATAAACAATGCTGTAAGATGCCACCAAATAAATTAACTGCATGCCATATATTATGCAACCACCAAGCTATAATAAAGATATTCCTTGTTAAAAATTGGGTGGGAGGGTTTTGAACCTAGCCCGCTCCTACACTAATCATTGACTCCAACATTGGGCCAACGACCCACACATTGGAGTATTTGCCCAAAAACTTATAAATAAACTCATTCAACCATTTGACGAGGAGACTAGCGGTGGAACTATGAGTGACCTTGGGGTGCCGAACTGTGAGTGAGGGTATCAATCAGTTACTGAAAAGATTCCCTTAGAGGGTCATAGGTGTGAGTTTCAAAATTATGCAAGTTTATAGTCGATTTTTCATATTTTCGCGCCAGGAATCTATTTGTGTTATCCGTTTCTCTAGCCAAGCTCTCCATTTTTAGGCCATCATCCAGATTGGAGGTATAAGGGTCATTTTTGTAAAGTTGCTTGTAACTGATTTCTCTGATGCCACTTAATAAAAGAAGGCATCCCCACTTTTGTGCATGGCCTAGAGACGTAGCCCACATTGGGTGAACTCTGTAATCAAATTTTTGTGTCTTTTATCTCATGTTTTGTTATGATTTCCACTTATGATTTCCACTTCTTTTCATGTGGTTTAAGTTGGTTAATATTCTCTTTTATATGCAATTCTAAATGCCTCCTTGAAGTTAAAATATTTGGATCAAGTTTGATATCAGAGCAGGTCTTCTTGATGCAATTTGCATGAGTGAATGCTAACTAGGAACAAGATCCAAAGAGGTGAAGGAAAACTTAAATCATTTGATCCTGAAGCGGGGTGTGCACCATGAAGAGGGAACATGGCAGATGAGGAAGAGAAAAATTATCGCAAGGCTTTCTTTACCATGGTAGGGAAAGTTGACAAGCTCTTTGTAGAGTATGAGAAGACAATCAAGCCTGAGAAGAAAGAGCCAGATGACCATGCATTAGTAAATCATGGAGGAGGAGGAGAAGAGCCTCCTCCTTCTCCATCTTCTAGTGACAATTATTCTTCTTCTTCCTCTCATCACTCTAACATGCATGATAGGAATACATCTAAGAAGCCATTTTTTAAGCTAGATGTAAAGTTTGTTTTGCCAACATATAATGAAGAATGTAGTGTAGAGAAACTAAAAAATTGGATTAGAAAGATTGATGTTTATTTTTGGATTCAACAAATCAAAGAAGATGAACAAAAAATCCAATTAGCATCTCTTCGGCTGAATGGCACCGCTCTCGTCTGGTGGGAGAGAAAGTTGTAGAAAGGCAACAAAAACTTGAGTAATATCCTTTCTTCTTGGTCCAATTTTGTTTCTGCATTAAAATATTATTTTTATCCTTTCGTTTATCAACAAAAGGCTTTAATGGAATGGCAATATTTAAGGCAAGGAAAGGGTCAAAATGTGCAAAGCTTCACAGAAGAGTTTAGAAAACAAGCATTCAATTTGGGCATTTCACTTGATTCACCCGAAACTGTAACAAAGTATATTTGTGCTTTACATAGTTACATAAGACATTTTATTATTATTATTTGATCCTACTACTATTGATGTAGCTAGTGTGAAGGCCATTCACCTTGAAAGCAGGGGCAAGAATGATAGAGAAGAGAAACCAAAGAAATCATCTTTCAAACCTCATAATGGAAAGTTCAAAGGAAAAGGCAAGGGAAAGGACAAGAAGGAAACTACAACCAAGAAGGAGGAAGGAACGAAGCCATCTTGCACACATTGTAAGAAGGAATGCCATGATGATGAACATTGTTGGAAATTGCATCCGGAGTTGAAACCAAAGAAATTTTGTAGAAAGGGAAAGAAAAAGACGGTGGCAATCACTCATTAGGACCTTGGATCCGATTTCGGTGATGAGACATTGATCACAACAATGGGCACACAAGGTACTCTTTCTCTTCATGCTAATGAAAATTCTGAATTGCATGCAAGTACAAGATCTTTAAATGAACCTCTTCTTAATGAATGAAGGAGAATTGAATTGTTCCACATTAGAGTCATAATGAAACATACTAAAGTGGAAACCTTGTTTGACCCGAGCTCAAAAGAAAATTTGATTTCATAATCCTTGGTTAAAAAGTTACGATTAGAGACCAAGCCTCTTCCGAAACCATACCCACTTGGTTGGGTGTGTGATAAAGCAGAATTACATGTAACCAAGTGGTGTAGAGCTAGATTTGTGATTGCATCCAAACTAGTTGATGAGGTTGATATTGATGTTGTACCCTTGGATATCTGTGGTATTGTAGTGGAGAGTCCGTATTTGTATAATAGGAATTCAATTTTATTTTGTCATGAAAACAAGTATCATCTCACAAAAGATGAGGTGGAATACATTGTTAGATCTCATCATGCCAAAGTTAGTGCCAGTATTGTAAGTGTAGGTCAGATGAAGAGATTGATTAATTCCAGCAAAGAGTGCATGCTCATGATTGTGAGAGAAAATATGTTGAGACATCTGAAGCTTTCCAAGGTTGTGATCCCACTCATAAAAAGGAATTGTATGAAATTGTTTCTAACTATAATGGTTTTTTTCAAGAACTGAGTGGGTTGCCTCCAAAGCATGAGATCCAACATGAGATTCACTTGCAGTAGGATTCTCCTTTACCAAACATTGGTATGTATAGTTTGTCAGCTATCGAGATGGAGGAGATAAAGAAGAAGGTGTAGGAATTGCTAAACCAAGGGGTCATAAGACCAAGTTCTTCTCCATGAGGCTCACCAATCGTGTTGGTGCCGAAAAAGGATGGAACATGGAGGATGTGAGTAGACTACATAACACTCAATAAAATAACAGTGAATAATCAATACCCACTCCCTTGCATTGATGATTTGTTAGATCAATTGAAAAATGTTATCTATTTCACAAGACTGGACTTGCGTAGTGGTTATCATTAGGTCAAGATTGCAAAACAGGATGTATGGAAGAATTCATTCAAGACAAAACATGGGTTTTTTGAATGGCTTGGTGATGCCATTCAGGCTATGCAATGCTTCGGCCACATTCATGAGGGTGCTGAATGATATTTTCAAGCATTTTCTTGATAATTCTATACTTGTGTATATTGATGACATCCTTGGTTACAGTAGGACATCAGATGATCATGTGTGTTATGTTAAAAAAGTGCTTGATGTTTTTAAAAAAGAAAATTTGTATGTCAAAATGTGAGTTTGGGAAGACCTATTTGGTTTACATAGGTCACATTGTCAGTGATGGAAAATTGAAAATAGATCCTTCTAAAATTGATGTGATTGTAAAGTGAACTAAACCCATCAATGTTATAGAGGTTCGTATCTTTTTGGGTGCACTACAATACTAGAGAAGGTTCATTTCCAATTTCTCCATCATTGCATCCTCCTTACATGCATTGATGAGTGTGAAGCAAACCTTTTAGTGGGGAGGAAAGAAACAAAGAGCCTTTTATGCATTGAAATAGAATATCAACACCACACCTTTTTTTGCCTTACTAGACCTCCAACAACCTTTCGAGATCGAGATTGATGCTAGCAGAGATGCCATGGGTAGTATTGATGCAGCAAAGGAAACCTGCATGTTACCATTCATATACATTCTCCCAGGTTGTTGTGAACTATCCCATATATGACAAGGAGTTGTATGCCTTGGTTCAAAGCGTGAATAAGGGGAAACACTATTTGATTGACAAGGAGACCATCATTCACACAAATCACCAACCCTTGCAATACCTTCAATCACATACCAAGCTTCAATAAGCACGTCATTTTAGATGGATGGGACTCCTTCAGTAGTTTCACTTTGTAATAAAATACAAGAAGGGCACCAACAACAAAGTGGAAGATATTCTTTCTCGCCCTCCTATTTCTGCATCTATAGTTTTGTAAAATGCCTCTTTATCTTTCGAAAATTATGCTGAAAATATGTAGAATATGATTGTTTTAAGGAGATTTATGCAAAGTTGAATCATGGATCATATATGGATAATTACCATTTGTAGGGAAAGTTGTTGTATCACCTTGGAAAACTTTGTATCACCACCAATGAACGAATACATGTAATTAGAGAGGCACATACCTCTCTTGTGTCAGGTCATTTTGGAGTAGGGAAAATTTTGTATCATTTGTAGAGGTTGTGTTATTGACATCACATGAAAAATGTTGTGACTCGATATGTAAAGGGATGTGTGTTTTGTTCAGTTAGCAAGACCACTAATAGAAAATTGGGGTTCTACACACCACTCCCTGTTCCGATTCATCCATGGGAAAGTGTGTCGGCATATTTTGTAGGAGGTTTGCCTTTGTCTAGGAGAGGTCATGACTATTTGTATGTCATTGTGGATCGATTTATAAAAATGTGTGTATTAATGCCTTGTAAAAAATAGGTCACTGCAGAGCACATTGCTCATCTCTTATTCCAATTTGTATGGGTTCACTTTGGGCTGCCCACATCTATTATGTCTGATCCAGACTCTTGTTTTCTTGGAGAGTTTTGGACGAGTTTGTGGAAAATGATGGACACCAAGTTGAGGAGAAGCATGACATTTCACCCGCAGACCGATGGACAAACAAACATTGTCAACCACATAGTGAAACACTTACTCTGAGGCTATTGTGAAAAGCATCCCAAGTTGTGGGACGAGCAACTTCCTTACGTACAACATGCATACAACCTAGCAGTCCATTCATCCATGCAAATATCACCATTCGAGACATGATTTGGTTATATACCAAAGGATCCCTTATACATGGCCTTTGGTAGAGATGCATATTCTAGTGGGAAAGATGACAAGGACAAAGCATGGAAGTTCGTTCAACGGATTCAGTTGATTCACCAGACAGTGCACGAGCAGTTGGAAAAGAGTCAAGCTCAATATAAAGACCAACATGACAAACACCGAGTCGATCACCAATTCTAGGTTGGAGACAAAGTGTGGCTCCATATCAACAAAGAGATAATGAAAGGGGAAGGAAAGAATTTTCCACCGATCCGATATGGCCCATTCACCATATTGGGGAAGATCAGAGAAAATGATTTTGATCTCGATTTTCCAGCATACATGCATATGTACTTAGTGGCGAATGTTGAAAATGTGAAGCTTTATGAGCATCCATTGATTATGGACATCGAAGAGGTTGGCTAAGTTCCTACAATAAACAATTTTTCACTCAAATACTTGGAAAACCTACCAGAGGACATGTTGACGGTGCTGGACCCACTAACATGTTAGGGGATCTCCCTAGTAAGAAGTCCCAATTAGACCTCAAACCATTTAGTGTAGGAGTTCTAACAGTGGGTCGTATAGTAATGCCTTGACCACGGTTTCGCATAGAGGCAAGTAAGATGTCCTTGTTGGTAGCAAGGGTCAGTGAGTCAAGGAAGGTGCATGAGAGGTTCTACACATGGAGAGTAAGGTGAGTGCACCCCTTGGAAAGCCATAATAGTACGTGGCTTGGAAGGGAACACATGACCGAAGATGCATCACAAGCTCGAAAGCAAGTTAGGGAGAAATCCAAAGTGATGGTTAAACCAACAACACATTTCAGAAAGATTCATACATGCTTATATAGAATAGTCCATACATGCATCCATAGGTAAAAAAATACATATATCATTTAGAGTAAACTAGATAACATAGAGTACAATACAACATATGCATGAAACTTGCTGGATCTATCTTATTAAGAAGTGTAAGTTCTAGTCATACAATACATCCATGTCCAAACACTAGTTCCGATAGCGGAACATTATAGCCACAACCACCTGCTCCTCCAAAGAGATATACTAGCTTTGTGCAGTGGAGAAGCCAAGGCTCATTACAATACTATCCAAGCTCTCTCTAAGATAGTCCTATCAGAAGCTTGGCTGACCAAAAGGCTCTACAATGAGTTATGGGGTACTATTTATAGCAAAGGGTGGGGTGACTCTTGACATTCCCATTTGAGACTATTCATCTATCCTCATGACTCTTCAACTACTCTATGACTATTACATTCAACTATCGACACTTGAACTTCCACTTGACAAGACGTTACATCACAATGCACATGTGCCCATGTGAGACAAAATGGCTTGAGTAAGCCATGCAAGACATCACTGACACTCAGACCGTTGTGGTGAGACCAACTCTTTGACATGCTTATGATGGTTGAAGGTGGTGAGCTAATGCCAAGCTTGGTTATCCGTGACAGTATCCATGCGCTCAATGGTGACATCTTGCTGAAGTGAAATCTTGCCTTCATTGCATCCAGTTGAACTGATATGGCTCCTCTGTCCAACTCGTCTGATAGCATGTGCATACTGTCTAGGTGTGACCGGACCGACAACATGTTGATGCATAGTGTCTACGATGCTCTCCAAGCATGTGTTGGTGGCCGTGTGCATCAACTTGTCGAGGTACATGTTCAACTCCAGTCGGACTTGCTTCTTGTCTTTGCCTGGGTGAGTGTGTCAAATGGGTGGGATTGCATGTGTGCACACAATTACATGCAAGCTACTGCATTTCCTTGCATGCAATCAACACACTGCTCACCCTGTCTGCTCCATGCCCACTACTAGGATGGATCTATAACTTGTACAGGCGCAATTTCATTCATGAGTGCTTATTGTGCCCCCTGCTGTACTTGTTCCTGCTGCAACTCATTCTCTCGTCTATGTAGCTCCTATTCTTCCTTAAGTTGCTGCTTCAACACATGAAACTCCTTCTCTATTCCATTCTCTGCCTTCATGCGATCTTCATGTCACGTTTGTTGAGCAGTAAAAAGGGGATTTTTAACCTCTATTTACCTTCACATTAATTATCAATCCAGGTACGATTTTTTATCTCAAGAGTGTACTCAGTCTGAGGTGGTCACTTGTTCAAGAGTAATGCTAGCAGTATAGTGCTTCACAAAGGTAAATAAATGCTGGAAAAAAACCCTAATTGTAATGGCAAGAAACTTAAATGCTTTGTAACTAAATCAAGAAACTACAATAATCATTAGTCAAGGATGCAATAATGACAACTCTTTCTTTTGTAAACTGATGGAAATGAAAATCACTCAAAGACAAGATCTCCAATTTGAGAACCAGACATCAGTAGTCAATGTTCGTTACAATTGTAGATCTTTCTATTCACACCAAAGCAAATACTGGAAATAACGATTCAATTTGCAGAAAAGGAACAACAACTAATCTGTTGACAAGATCGAACAACAAAGCTTAATCTACAGGAATGCATTAAGTAGTAATATTAATCGAAAGGAATTGTACTTTAACTAATAAAGGAATTTGAACAGCAATCTAGAAAGGAATAGCAAACCTAAGTAAGTCTATGAAATATTGAACAACAAACTTAATCTTATGTAAACACATGGTGACTGTAGAATCAGTAATCTTATTCTAGCATAATGAGTATTAACCACAGTTATAAAGGAACGACAATTGCAATGATAATGGAACAGTAATAAAAGGAACAACACGTGCAATTGTAAGTGAATCGTAGCTAAATGAACAAAAATAACAATCTATAAATGAAAAACGATGTCAATCTGTAAATGAACAAAAATATCAATCTGTAGATGAACAACAATGTCAACTTATGAATGAACAACAATATTAGACAATGCGATACTATTTCAGAATGAACAACATAACATTTCCAGTTGCAAATAATGGTCTTGCTATTCCAATTACGAATTCGATATAACAGAGAAAGTCAATAAAATGTTAAGGAACAGAAGATTACTGAATAAAGAAAATTTAAAGGAATGCAAAGGAAATCAAACCACACATGACTGTAATCAGAAAATAATGATACAGAAAGCAAGTGATCCACTAGGGCCGGGCCCTTAGCCACCAGGGACGCACTGCTGCAGTTACTCCAGGATCAGATGACGGAACAGCAACAAAGTTATATATTAATCATAAAGGCAAAGTTACAGCTATCACTCTTTAAAGAGAGTCGATGATCAAAGTTTAGATTACAATAGTAATTTCTGCAAATCAACAACAATATTTCACCCCCCGGGGCTAGTAGCGTTGTCCCTTTTTATAGTGGCTAGGCGGAGATATCAAAAATACAGATAAGTCTTGAGGTAGCGATCCCTCAGGATTAAAGGATCCTGAGGGATTCACCATATCTTTAATCTTCAGTTATCGTTTCTTCTTCCTTTTCCTGGTCCATGTGCTCCGATCTTGATTTCCTTGTCTGGATGCGGTTTCCTGTCAAAGGGACAGTAGTTGGTTTTGCTTTGTCTTTTCCTCTGGAATATTGTTTTTCCATTTTCTTCACTTTCTACATAGAAAAGGACAATAACTAATCTTTTTACATCAATCACAAATCCCCTTAATTCTATCATAATCCTTTAACATATGACCATCTTAGAATGTAAAGAAGTTATGAATTAAAGGAAAAGATAAAAAAATAAGTGGTAATTACATACCTTTTCCAATGCTCAACACACGCCCCTGCTTACCTTTTTCATGTCCTCATGAAAACATTGTAATTGACATGCAAGGCAGTTAGGGAATAGGCTGGAGAAGGATTTTCATGCAGCGGTCTAAACCCATGATTTGTAGCTAAAAATTCAAAAATATGCCTTGTTTGACCTTTAGGCAATTCATATAGGGATCTATACCCTGGTGCAGGATACTAGATGATTGGACTCCGAAACCTACAGCCTAACCAAGACGAACCTTCTCTCAATATGAGGTCACCATAGGTAACCGGGCGATCAGTAGCTAGCTTTAAATTCTCGTAATTGAAAGGCTCTTTGTCTTGGATATTTTGATTGGAAGTCTTGTATCGGAATTTTGCTGCTACTATGGCAAGGTCTTTGATGGCTAGGAAGTATTCTACCCCTTGCCGGACAATTGTTGTGTGAATGGGTCCAAGTGTCTGGATCACACCCTACTTTCTCATTAAGCTTCTATGCTTATTCCATAGTTGCAATGGGTTTCTAGGTTCACTCCTTACCCACAGATCTAACCTGTTCTCCTGTCTCTGGAAGGTATTGTGGGCTTTAAGCCACTTTAACTGATTAAAAACAAAAGAGATGAATGCCTAAAGCTGTATATCGCCCACAAAAGGGCTAGGGTTCTCTTCTGTTTCACCATCCAACACAAGATTATGCAAATAAAACTCACATAGAAATCGCTGGACTTTCACCCCATAATGCTTACAACAATTTATGAAATCATCAATAGTTTTTATCTCTATAGGCACCCCTGCCTTGACGGCCTTAATTTTCAATTGTAAATATCTTTCCATAAAAAACAAAGCATAGTTTTTGGCAGGTGCCCTACATGCTAGAACATCAGTATACAGAGAACATAAGGTATCCATTTGACTCATAACTGTGTCTAGTCTATTGGTTACCTTTTTAACTTTTTCCTCTGCCCTTCACCATCTATCGAAGGCCTCGCTCTCCGATGCATTGATGTTCTTTACCTGCTGCTGTAACTTCTGATATTTCTCCTGAGGAACAGTTTCCTCTGTGAGATTTTCTATCGTTTGTTGGGCCTGTGCTAGATCTTTTTGAAGTTTCACTATCCTCGGATCATTGTCCATCATGACATTTTTGGGCTGGAGATCTACCTGGATCTCCTTATTGCGACATTTGGTTTTTATAGTCTGTGTTCCCTTCTCATGAACTATCTGGTTGGTCGTGATGCTAGAGGGCAATGCATCTGTCTGGACGTCCTTATTATAGACTGGTGTGCTTTCTGTTTGGGCTTCTGCATTCGTAACAACCACATGCTGTTCCTTGTGGTCCTGAATGATAATGGGTTCGGTTTGAGTTCTTTTGGTCTTCTTTTTATGGGGCTTCACCTGGGTGGTTGCATGCTTTGCTCCAGAGGTTCTTTTTGAGCTTTTCCCTAGTTTTAGAACCCTTATTTGTTGTCGAAGTTGTTTAATTACATTAAGCAGTCTCTGCTGTTCCTTTCGCAACTTTTTGATTTCATTTGTTTTCTTCGAAGGAACAACTGTTTCTTTTCTTGGGCTTGGGTTTTTTTCTCCAGGGGTTGTTCCCTTGCCTTGGCTTATTTCCATGCTTTCTGCCTGGAACACTTCTTCAGTTTTCTCGTCCTCCTGATTAGGTTTTTTAGGGGAGGAAACCTTGGTTTGATCCGCTGTTTCCCGGGCAGCTTCTTCTTCTACTTCTTCTTCATCCTGCATTTCTTTGGGTGTACTTTGACTAGGAGCAAAGTGTTCTTGAGATTGTCCTTCTTCTTCTCCCTCATCGTTCATTTCTTCAGATGCACTCTTATTGTGAGCAGAGTGTTCTTGCAGTCATTCTTCGATATCGGGGTTGAGTGGGCTGTGGGGTTGGACATATTCGCCCATATTGGCCAAAATTTGTGCCAATTCGTCTTCTTGCAGAGGGTTTTGCAATGGTCTTTCACTGGGTTTCTATGCTTCCTCCCCTTCTTCTTTGTCGGAGTGCTCAGTTTCCTCTTCCAGTTCCTCTTCTTCATTCTCTTCTAATTCTTCTTCTTCATTTCCCCTCCTTCAAGTTGTGGGGGTTGCTCGTCCTCTGAGTTGTGTATGTCTATAGGCTGGCTACAGTTTCCTTGGGAATTCCCCAACATTCCTCTGCTTCTCCCCAATCTGACGGACTGTCTTCATTTCAACAGTCTAATTGATGTGCTAGCGATGTTTTTTCGTTTTGGGGCTGGCAAGGCCAATCCCCCATCTATTGAGAAAATCAATTCTTCCCAACTACTCTACTATTGGGCAAGACTCTAACTGACTATTAGCTGGATTAGGTCGTGATGACTTACTACTGATTCTACATGACGAGATTTTCTTATACTTCGGGCAACATCATGCAATAAAAAATTTAAGTACGCGGGAAAATTCACAGCACATTTTTGTTTTAATACAACTAACAGTTTGAGATGGTATGGTCTTACCACGTCTTTTCTGCCATCACAAGTGATGTAGCTTTGGACAATTCTGGCCAATTCTGCCCAAGGCTCTCCCAAGGTTGCCGGCAAGACTCCTTTTCCTTTGACAGTAAGGTTTTGTCCTTCATCCTAGAAGATGGTTATAGCATCTTGCAGTCTCATCTTTTTTAGGGTCCATACTGGTCCAACGGCTGGCAGTCCCGAAACTTCAGCAATTATCGCATCTGTTACTGCTATTTGTCTCCCCCTCACCATGGAATGATCTTCCTGTAGATTCTGCAGAAATTCAATGGCCACCATCTTGTTAGACTGCTGTAGACGGTTAAGGTAGGCAATCCATCCTACCCTTACTAAGATTTCGCGTGCAGCGTCAGAGACCATTAACACCTGCGGTTCGTTGCGAATTGATCTGCCTCCCATTTTGTTCAAGCTTAGCACACTGTTAAAAAAAACACAGAGATGACGATGGAACAACAAGCTGTTCAAACTTTAGCTCATTGTTAAAAAAAAACATAGAGATGATGATGGAACAACAAGCTGTTCAAACTTTAGCTCACTGTTAATTTTTATAGAGCCTAAACACAAAAATGGCATTGGAACAGCAAGCCGTGCATATTGGAAAATACAATATCATTAAACTTACTATTCTTGAGTTTTGAGGAAGTCATAATACCTCCAAGTAATGAGTTGACACGTATGCCAGTGAATTATAGAGATCACCCGCACCCCCCTGAAATGTGATAGGCCATCCTCAGTCGTCAAATAAAGGAGCAACATGCAAAATTGCAGTCATACAGGAAAATAAAGGAATGGCGTATAGATCCATGACATGTTTACAAAAATGAGCGGATTACTAAAATCGAGGCTTATGATGCAAATCACGAATAAATATGGAAATGCCGTGATATGATGCGAAAAATAGAGGATAGGATAGCTGACGTACGTAAAATTTCTTATGCGGTCATTATCCACTTTAACCGTTATGATTGATTTATAAATGATTTTCATGTATAAAAGGTTCGAAAGGGTTATATAACATAATATCATTTGAAATCAATATAAAGATATAAGAAGAAGGATTTATAATGACTATTGGTTTATGAAAAATATGACTTCAATACCATCAACAGAGCTCTGTTGCCCACAGGTGTCCATAACCTTGACAAAGTTGCTTATTTCACCCTTAGAACCATAATCCTTTGTGTATGCCTAGGAAAGTGCTGTGCGATGTCAGAATGGAGGCCATTGTGCTGGCTTGGTAACCAAATGAATCATAGTGCCATTCACCAGGAAGGAGTGAAAGGTGCGCAGGCCGGCTTGTGATGAGACCTCCTGTTCCAAGGAATTTTTATTTTTCTGATGTGCCTCTTGGATCATATCCCTGGTGTGGTGGCCATAGTGGGAATGCCACTTCACTTTCTTCCTTATGATCATGGTAGGCTGGCTCTTGATGAGACCCCTATCCTTCATCTGACAAATCATGTTAGTAATCATATAGATGTATATTTTTCTTTTTTCTTTTCTTTTATATAGCACTTTCCTATTTATATACAGAGGGTGGCTCAACACTTCTTAAGAGTAGGGATGGTGGAAGAAGTCTTAACATCTCAATAGTGGAAAATATGCCCTTATTCTTATTCAATAATAATGATCAAAGAGAATTATGAAGATTTAAGAAAGAACCAACATGATAAAAATAATCAATCAAATTGGTTTTAGTGAAAACAAATACAACAAAGTGATATAAATAGTTGTGTCCTTTCCTCTTTTTTCTTATCGATTCAAAGAAATTTCTCTAAAGATAATGATTTTTCTTTGTTTTGCTGATTTCAGTATCCTCTAGTTTTTGTATTCTTGCATAAATGTATAGCTGTGCCTTAAATGACCCATTATTCACAAAAATCCTCTAAATGATGAAACACACACACACGCAAAAACAACAAAAAAAATGCACTCAAAAAGTGTTGTTCCTTTAAGAGGAACAACAAGCAAAAGAAAGAAAAAAACATACTCGAAACTACTATTCTTTAGGAGGAACAATAGCTGTTCCTTAATCGGAACAACAAATAAAGCAAGCGTAAAATAAAATACCGCTCCTTTAGCAGAACGGCCTGAGATCATCCGAAATCAAAACTGTTGTTCCTTCGAAAGGAATGACAGAAAAGAAAAAAATGTGAAAGAGGGTTGTTCCTTTAAAAGGGACAACAAAACAATTTGGCAGAAGTGTTGTTCCTTCGGAAAGGAACAACAATAATGTAGAAATGCTGTTCCTTCAGAAAGGAACAACAAAAAATGAAAGTGCTGTTCTTTTGGAAAGGAACAACAAAAATGCAAAAATGTTGTTCCTTTCAAAAGGAACAATAGAAAACGGAAGCGCTATTCCTTCGGAAAGGAACAACAAAAATGCGGAAACGCTGTTCCTTTGAAAAGGAACAGCAGAAAACAAAAGTACTATTCATTCGAAAGGAACAACAAAAATGTGGAAATGTTGTTCCTTCGGAAAGGAACAACAGAAAAAGAAAGTGTTCTTCCTTCGGAAAGGAACAACAAAAATACAGAAATGTTGTTCCTTCGGAAAGGAACAACAGAAAAACAAAAGTGATGTTCCTTTGGAAAGGAACAAAAAAAATGCGGAAATGTTGTTCCTTCAGAAAGGAACAGCAAAAAACGAAAGTGTTGTTCCTTTCCGAAGGAAAAACAAAAATGTGAAAGTGTTGTTTCTTTGGAAAGGAATAGCAAAAAGGTGGAAATGCTGTTCCTTTGGAAAGGAACAACAAAATGCAAAAGTGCTGTTCCTTCGAAAAGGAACAACAAAACGACGGAAATGCTAAATGCAAAAGTGCTGTTCCTTCGAAAAGGAACAACAAAATGACAGAAATGCTAAAAAAACTATACAGAAAGTAATTTATACAGGTAGAAAAGAAAGACTTATGTACAAAGTTTAAAAACAATGAAGTTATTTAGTGAACCAATGTCGAGGAAGAATTATTTTCCTTAGCAAGAATCTGCATCTCAGAATCTTCCCGGAGCTGCTGGTAGAAGGATTCCCAAGTAAGCGGTTTATGGTACAGTCGCACTCGGTGGCCATTTGCTTTGAAGGTATGTCCAGATCCGTCAATAGTAGTCAAAGTAATGGTGCCATTGTCATGCACTTTCTGGATTTCATACAGTCCAAGCCATCGAGTCTGAAGTTTTCCCGGAAAATCCTGAAACCTGGAATTGTATAGGAGTGCCTAGTCTCCTTCGTGGAAGATTTTCTTTTTGATCAGGGCGTCATGCCATTTTTCTCTCTGTTGTTGGATTAATGTAGTGCGTTGAAGATCCAAGAGCCTAATTTCATCTAGCTCGTTAATTTGCTGTAGTCTATTAATCTGGGCCTCATTTAAATTTATACTGACCTCCTGTGCTATTCTTAATGTTTGTATTTCGAACTTTATTGGAAAGATGGGTTCCTTTCCAAATACCAGCTGATATGGTGAATAACCAGTGGTGTTTCTCCACGTTGCTTGGTATGCCCACAAGGATTCTGGCACTCTTGAAGCCCAATCACGCCTGTGTGATGCAATGGTTTTTGTCAATATTGCCTCTATGAATTTATTTGTGCTCTCTACTTGTCCATTTGCCTGTGGGTGATACGGAGTGGTAATTTTGTGCTGAATGTGATAATTCTTTAGTGTTGCAGCAATTTTATTACCTGAAAACTGTGGTCCTCCATTCGTGATTATATCCCTTGGGAGGCCATATCGCACAAATATTTGGAACATGAAATGAATCATAGAGTCCTCTGTAGCTCTTGGGAGTGCCTCTGCTTCAACCCATTTGGTAACATACTCTGTTGCTACTAGAATATATGTTTTCTGATTTGATGATGGGTTGATCGGACCAACAAAATCAAGCGCCCAATGCTCAAATGGTTCGATTACTAACTGTGGGTTTAAAGGCATTTCGTCGAACTGTCCAGGGCATCCTGCTCTTTGGAAACTGTCACAGGGTTGCACAAACTTTTTAACATCTTTAAATATTGTGGGCCAGTAATAACCTATTTGCAAAACCTTGTGACCAGTCCTTCGATCTGCGAAATGTCTGCCACACGGTCTATCATGACAGGCTTTCAGAATGTCAAATATTTCATCTTCACAGACGCATCTTCTGATGTGCATATCTGCCCCTGTATGAAATAGGTAGCCCCCAATCCAAGAAAATCGGGTACTATGTTGCACAATCTATTTTCGTTCATTGGGGGTTAGATGCTTTGGTAATTTGTCTACTGCTAAGTAATTCGCAACATCAACATACCAGGGTGTCTTGATAGTAACAGCAAATAAATGTTCATCTGGGAATTGATCTTCGACTGCTGCTGTGTCCGCTGGCTTCAACATTCGTGAGAGGAAATCAGCTACAGGATTCTCTTTCCCAAGTCGATCCTTTATTGTGATATCAAATTCCTGCAATAAGATCAACCATCTTGTTACTCTACCGTTTGTAATAGGTTTATTTGCTAAATATTTTATGGAATAGTGATCTGTATATAAGACAACAGGATATCCAGTGATATAATGCCTAAATTTATTTACAGCATGTATTACAGCTAAAAATTCTTTTTCAGTAATGGTATAGTTTAGCTCAGCAGGAGATAAATTCTTGCTAATATAATAAATTGCATATGGTTTTTTGTCTTCTTCTTGCCCAAGGACTGCTCCAATAGCTGTGTCTGAAGCATCTGATGAAATTTGAAATGGCAGGTCCCAATTTGGACCTCTGAGCACTGGGGCTGTTGACACAAGCTTTTTCAGATCCTCAAAAGCATGGTCGCATTTATCTGTCCAAACAAAATCAACATTCCCTGTCAGTGTGTATAGAGGTGCAGCTATTTGAGAAAAATGTTCTATGAATCTCCTATAATAACCAGAAAATCCAAGAAAACTGCGTACCTCTGTTTGTGTGGTAGGAGTAGGTATTAACAAAATTATTTGAATTTTGGCCAGATCTACCTGTATTCCAGCTTCTGAGATATAATGACCTAGGATGAGCCCTTCGGTCATCATCATATAACACTTTTCATGGCTCAAGCAGAGCCTGGTGGCAATACATCGTTGCAGCACCTTTTTCAATGTGTCTAGTGTTGGCTCAAAATCATCTCCGCATGGTGTGAAATCATCCATATATACTTCGAGCCCTTCATTTATTAAATCTAAAAAGATGTTAAGGATGGCCCTCTAAAATGTGGCAGGGGCATTGCATAGGCCAAAGGGTAGGACTCTGTAGGAAAATGTTCCCCAAGGATAGGTAAAAGTAGTTTTGTCCTGGTCTTTAGGGGCAATCTGAATCTGATTGTATCCACTGAAGCCATCCAAGAAAGAAAAGAATTTCTTTCCTGCTAATGTGTCTAACACCTGGTCAATGAATGGAAGGGGAAAGTGGTATTTTTGCGTCGCTTTGTTTAATTCTCTGTAATCTACACAAATTCTCCACTTTCCATTCTTCTTTGGCACCACTACTAGTGGAGAGACCCACTTGCTATCAGAGATCGGATAAATAAAGTTTACATCCAAATTTTTTTGTAATTCAGCTTTCACAATATCTTTCAGATGAGGGTTGAGTCTCCGTTGGGGTTGGCAAACAGGGCTCACATATTTTTTTGTATAAATGTGGTGCGTACACAGTTGGGGATCAATTCCCTTCTTGTTCGGATAATCCCATGCAAAAGCTTCCTCATATTTTCTCAGTAGTTGGACCAACTTTTCTTCTTATTCAGGAGTCAGGTTATTATTGATGTTCAAGGTTTTACCTGGCTCAATCTCTATAGTTTTGCTGTTTGAAACAGAGGTAGGGGGTATTGTTTGATCATGAGTGTCTTTGAGAGGATCTTCTTCTAGTTCATTGTCAAATGCTGCCTCTATCATGTGACATTGTACATGGGACCTAGATTTTGATTGGTTAATGAAGTTGTTAATAACATCATCCTCTGTTTGATCTTTGAAATTGAGGGCATCTTCTATGGTTAATGGAGATCTAATGTTTTCTGTGAGGTATGATACAGGATGTTTGTTAGTTTTTATTATTGTTACACTTGGCTGGGCTGGAGGGTATAGAGCTAAATTCTTGATATTACTCCCTCTGGTTATGGTCATACTACCTTGTTGGCAGCCAATGTAAGCATTAGCGGTCGCAAGCCAAGGTCTACCTAAAATTAACAGGTGTCCATCGAGTCGGTTTTTGGGGTTGATTATCAAAAAGTTGGCAGGATATTCCCAGGAATCAACAGATACCATTACGTAGTGTAGTGTTCCTTCTGGCCTAACTATTGATCGGTCAGCCAATTCTAATAATGTAGAGGTTGGTTCCACTGATGTAATACCCAGTTTTTGACAAGTGGTGGCTGTTAAAATATTAATTGCAGCCCCTAAATAAACTAGGGCATTTGAAAAGGTTTTTCCATTGATTTGCACTGTCACTATTGGATTCCCTGGGTCTTCATATTTGACAGGTGCTTCTCTTCCTGATAATAGATCAGATAGGGTGCCAACTACTTGAACTGTTGGGTTATTTGTTATTCTCCTCCTTGGTTTTTTTATACATAGCTCTTTGATGGTTTTTTCATATATTGGGATATCTTGGATAGCTTGGAGGAGTGGGATTTTTATATACAAATTCTTTAGTTCTCCCAGAATATCAAAGTCAGGATGTTCTATAGGGCGCGGTATAATTAATCGTTTTGGGAATGGGGGAGAAGATGTGGTTGCTTGATCATGAGTTTGTTGTCTGACCACATCTTCTTCTTGTAGTGGTTGTTCTGTGGGTAACTGATTTTCAACTTGAACATTTTTATCTCCCTCGGTTTCTATAATGCGCCCAGACCTTAATTGAAGGTCGTTGCACTCCCTTAGATTGGTTTCTAGTTCTAGTGTTTTGATTATTTGAACAGATTGAACCGGTCTATTATTTGGGTTTGGGTTGGGTTGGGCTGGGAGTTGCGGTCTTAAGTTGGACTGGGGATTTTGTTGTAGTGCATATGGCGCTGGCAGTGTAGGTTGAGGGAGTGGAATGGTTCCTGCTGGCTGATTCATCGGTCTTTGCCAGTTTGACTGCCAGGCTTGACTCTGCGAAGTGGGAGGGGACCATTGTGTTGGATATGCATTGTTTTGCCAATATGGTGGAGAGTAGGGAAAATTTGGCCAATTAGGTTGGCTTGTTTGATTCGGCCATGGTGATGATGAAGGAAATGGTTGTTGTGACCAGTTTGAAAAGGGAGGTTGATTTTGCCACATTGTATTATATTGTTGAGCATGATATTGCAGAGGCTGGAAAGAAGAAGATGGATCGGAGGACATACCTGGTTGTTGAGGCTGCCATTGACGGCGCTGATTGAGTACACTGGCTCTCATTCTTCTTCCGCTTCTTTGTACACTGCTTTCAAACCTGGAAGAGAGGGGAAATTCTATGTGGAGTGGTCTTTTGTACAGATAATGTAGACTCGAACTGCATTTAGTGGGCACTCCTTGTGGCTGTGTTTCTTTCTGCATCTGGGGTAGAATATTGCCAGATTTTTCTCTACTTCTGCTTGTTTCTGTTTAGCTTGCATAATATCGAGCTGTGTTGTTAGAGTCCCCAATATATCAGTTTTGAAATTCTCCAGTAAATTTCCAATTTTTGTGTGGGTCACTCCTTCACCGACGATCTTGTTGTCGCTTGTGAACCTATCATGTTCCGCTGGTTTTAGCCTTGTGCTGCCTTGTGAACTCCTGATACATTATTTAGTAATGTTAGCAAAATTTACTTGATAAATGTCTCATTTTCCCATAATATTTAGTGTTTCAACCCATTGTTCCTTCATGCCTTTAATTAATGTCATTTTTAATACATTGTCAGGTAAGGGTAATGATGCATAAGGAGATCTTTGAAGATTATACTGAAAACGTTCAACATATTCTTCTAGTGTCTCATTAGGTCTAGCTACCATCTGAAATATTTCATCCTTTAACTCTCTAGACCTACAATAATCCTGATATTTCTTCAGGAAAGCCTCTTTCATCTAATCCTAGTTATTTATGACACCTCCACCTAACCCCATAAACCATCGTAAAGCAGCCCCTTTTAATGTAGAGGGAAACAATTTTAGCTTTTGGGGATCAGTGGTATAGTCATACCCCCTGCACAGCACATCGAATTCAAACAAAAATGCATCTAGATCTTCCGATGTTAGGCCATGGAATGTAGGGATATGTTGAAGAGGAATGGCCTTCATAGGTGCATTAGCTGCAGTATCTACAATGGGATATTGCAGTGTGGAGGTTTGGGGGGTTTGCTGGTTCTAGGCCATTTGGTCAAATATGTGCCAATTTCAAGGAGGGTATTCCTAGGCTGGTTAGAAGGAGTAGGAATGGCCTTAACAACACTTCCTTTATCTGGGATGATGAGAGTTCCTTGCTGAACTAATGTCTGGGGGGATCTTAGCTCTTCAAGTTCTTCAACTTGATTCTGGATGATTTTGACAACACTTCCCTTATCTGGGCTGCTTAATGGCTGAACTATTCCAAGAGGAGATCATGGCTCTTCTGTTTCCCCTGTTTCTTCTTCTCCTTCGCAGAGACTACTAAGGTTCCCTTATTGTATCGATTTTGGGCTAGAATTCTCAATTTATTGAAAATCTTGCTCTTTTGTTTGGCTGTGCACCTCAACAAAGGCTACAGATGGTGATTCTGTGGCCTGAAGGGAACTAGTAGGTTGTCTAGAAGCAGCTTTTCTAGGTCCTAATGACGGTTGAGATTTTGCTTTTTTAAGGATTTCGTCTATAAAGGTTGATCGGCCAAGGGTCACTGGCCCCTTAGCTTTATCAAGCTTGGGTAGTGGTTTAAGATTCTTTTCAGGCTTTTTCTGCTTAGTCATGCACACAAATCAAATACTTATTTCTACCCAAAATAACCAACAAATCTGCAGGAAAGCGGGCGGGGAGCAGCGTTGTTACATGCTCCATACACAGGTTCTTACCTTCCATTTTTAAAACCCAACTCTCTCCTAGCAGGTACATACACTACTCTCTCTTCAAAAGAAACAAATGGCTACACTCTCCCTGGAAACGATGCCAAAATGTTGAGCAGTAAAAAGGGTCCTTTTAACCTCTATTTACCTTCACATTAATTATCAATCCAGGTACGATTTTTTTATCTCAAGAGTGTACTTAGTCTGACGTAGTCACTTGTTCAAGAGTAATGCTAGCAGTATAGTTCTTCACAAAGGTAAATAAATGCTGGAAACAAACTCTAATTGTAATGGAAAAAAACTTAAATGCTTTGTAACTAAATCAAGAAACTACAACAATCATCAGTCAAGGATGTAGTAATGATAACTCTTTCCTTTGTAAACTGATGGAAATGAAAATCAATCAAAGACAAGATCTCCAATCTGAGAACTAGACAACAGTAGTCAATGTTTGTTACAGTTGTAGATCTTTCTATTCACACCAAAGCAAATACTGGAAATAACGATTCAATTTGTAGAAAAGGAACAACAACTAATCTGTTGACAAGATCGAACAACAAAGCTTAATCTACAGGAATGAATTAAGCAGTAATATTAACCGAAAGGAATTGAACTTTAACTAATAAAGGAATTTGAACAGCAATCTAGAAAGGAACAACAAACCTAAGTAAGTCTATGAAATATTGAATAGCAAACTTAATCTTATGTAAACACACGACGTCTGTAGAATCAGTAATCTTATTCTAGCATAATGAGTATTAACCACAGTTATAAAGGAACATCAATTGCAATGATAATGGAACAGTAATCAAAGGAACAACAATCGCAATTGTAAGTGAACTGTAGCTAAATGAACAACAATACCAATCTGTAAATGAACAACGATGTCAATCTGTAAATGAACAACAATATCAATCTGTAGATGAACAACAATGTCAACTTGTGAATGAACAACAATATTAGACAATGCGATACTATTTCAGAATGAACAACATAACATTTCTAGTTGCAAATAATGGTCCTGCTATTCCAATTACGAATTCAATATAATAGAGCAAGTCAATAAAATGTTAAGGAACAGAAGATTATTGAATAAAGCGAATTTAAAGGAATGCAAAGGAAATCAAACCACACATGACCATAATCAGAAAATAATGATACAGAAAGCAAGTGATCCACTAGGGCCGGGCCCTTAGCCACCAGGGACGCACTACTGCAGTTACTCCAGGATCAGATGATGGAACAACAACAAAGTTATATTCATAAAGGCAAGCTTACAACTATCGCTCTTTAAAGAGAGTCGATGATCAAAGTTTAGATTATAACAATAATTTCTGCAAATCAACAACAATATTTCTCCCCCCGGGGCTAGTAGCGCTGTCCCTTTTTATAGTGGCCAGGCAGAGATATAAAAAATACAGATAAGTCTTGAGGTAGCAATCGATTCGCCATATCTTTAATCTTCAGTTATCGTTTCGTCCTCTTGCGCTGATACAGATTTTCTTCTTCCTTTTCTTGGTCCATGTGCTCCGATCTTGATTTCCTCGTCTGGATGCGGTTTCCTGTCAAAGGGACAACAGTTGGTTTTGCTTTGTCTTTTCCTCCGGAATAGTGTTTTTCCATTTTCTTCACTTTCTGCATAGAAAAAGACAATAATTAATCATTTTACATCAATCGCAAATCCCCTTAATTCTATCATAATCCTTTAACATATGACCATCTTAGAATGTAAAGAAGTTATGAATTAAAGGAAAAGATAAAGAAATAAGTGGTAATTACATAGCTTTTCCAATGTTCAACAACGTCGTCGCCTCATAGCTTGAGTCTCCAAAGTTTCTTTCATCACAAGTGGATCTACATGAGCTTGCAACTTTGTTCCACCTTTGTGTTGTCAACAACCTTCCTCTTGCATTTGTTTCATTTGGTATGTTGCCTTCAGGTGCTATTGATGGTGCTACTTGCTGTGATGCTGCTACCATCATATCTTGATTTCCTTGTATATGAACAACTTGATGTCTTCATGGGTAGGCAAGTTCATAGACACTTGATCAATTGCATCCCCAAGTGTGCTATGAACGGTGTCTTCAACTCTACTCCTAGAAACCATTGTACCTGTGTTGCTAAGAGGCAGAAGAACACCTACAGTACCTAGACACATGGAAACACTCATGGAAAGCAATCTGTCAGTCGAAAACCAAAATGAAATTGAGAATTGACTTGCAACATACCTGTGTGACTGATCATGAAGGTTGCGCAATTTTTGCCAGGAGGTCGGGAGACCGACTGCCAAAACTTTGCAAGGCACAATCTGGGCTGTCAGGAGGTTGATTGACTACTGGAACTATGCAATTCATAGTCCAGGCTAGCCTACTAAGGACTAAAATTTCACAATGCGCAATTTGACTCAGCAGTGACATGCAACCAGCAAACTGCATTGCGCAGTTTTTGGGGCCAACAGGACACTCCCTCCAAGAATTACACAATGCATGCCTAGAGGTCAGCTTGTGGCTAGACTTGTGCAATTTTTGGAGGGAAGGTAGAGCCTTCACTTCTAGAAATACGCAGTGCTAGCCGGGCAAGGCACGGTCTGGGCCAAGGCAGCTTAGTCCAGTCGACGGGTGACTGAAAACATGAGAAGTGTGAATTCATGATGGGATGAGTGCAAACAAGAGTGAATGATCATTCATGCAAACAACAAGCATAGGATTAAGAAAATAGGAAAGCATGCATTTTTATGAAGCGAGTTGTTGCGACAACGACATATGTGAAAAATAGTGTCTATTGGCTTGATGGGCCCTGACCCAAGTTCAACGTTAATTAGCCAAGAAAATCCCTACACTATTGGCCCTTTCAGCATCAACCCGTGGAGTGCAGACTGAATTCTCACCTAAAGTAGTATGAGGGGATGCAGGAACCAAGTTTCCACACCCAGAGATCGTAGTGATGTCATTTTATACCCTAAGCCTTCCTTTCCGCAGGTCAATAAGCTTTTCATGGCTTATCGATATAATTCTCTTATTTTCTCTTCAGAACTTCGCGAAGGTCTACGGTCATCCTTCACGTACCCTAGATAGGTGGATCAGACACTTACGTGCCTCTGTAATTACTTCCACTGCTGTATTTACCCAGATTAGCTTAAGTAGCGGATAACTTTAACATGTATTACGATTATCTTCACATAAAAAAATATTCTTACTTGTGGTCATAGAACAAAGTAAAACATATAAATGTGCGCATCAATATAGCATTAAAACATAAACCTAGTATTCGTCATAACATAATTGCATGCATTTATAATAGAAGTAAAATAGCTCATACACATAATTCTAGAATAATTCTCTTTATTGATGTTCAGATCTTCTTTACAGATGCCAACTACCTTGTGCACACAGCTGCAGGGGTCTGTGCACTCAGCTGCAGACTTCTACCCTAGGCCTCTATGCACAGAGCTGTAGGGCGTCTTTCCTAGGCTAAGACTCTTCACTCTTAGCTTTCACAGACCCATCACATAAAACATAACTAGACTCAAAAGACTACCTTAGACTCTTCTAAAACTTCTCTTTTTATACTATCCCATGGTCTGTGGACCATGGGTGGATCTCTTAAAGCCTACACAAGTTACATAAACTAAGGGTACAAAACCCTTATTGACTCTTTACATCTTTGCGCTCTGTAGCCACAAAATGCGGAGACTTTACATTTCTTATGCAAAACTTGGGCTTTCTACCCCAAAACTGACCCTAGGGGACCCGTTCCCAACAAGCCCCCAACACAAATATAGTGACTCGTCCTCGAGTCACTCTGCTGGCATAGAGATCTTATTGTGAAGACCTCCCAGCTCTACTTGGACCATTGCAACTTTGGCAGCACACTGCATTGCTTCTTGTTTAACCTGTTCCACCAGTTGCTCTGTTGCTGGTCCTTCACTATCTACTGTGATTTTCTACAGTGTTGCCTGCAGGTTCACCAACTTTCCTTCAATGGTTGTTGTGAGCACATAGGCTTCATCTAGCCAAGGCCCTAATCTAGCCTTTAGTACTGCCTCCCTGCGCTGTGATACGTCCACTTGTTACTTCAGTGTATTTGCTTCCTGCAGCTTTGCCAACCTCTGTGTAAGGGTGACAGTGCACACCATTGCTTTGACCTCATCATACCTCTGCTACAATTCCCTCTCCTCCGCCTCTAATATCTATAGGTTGGGATATTTCTGCAGACTACTAGCTACTTCGAGCAACTGCTCGAAGAGCGCAGTGTAATCCTTCACTGCGACATCCACTGTTGCAACTGCATCTTTGATAGCAGCCTCACATTGCTCTTTAACCTTTGGTGGAGTTGAGGGCTGGGCCCTCAAGTCAAGCTCTGTGATCTTAAGGTTCAGCTCAAACTCAACCTTAGCCAACTCTGTCCTAGCATCACACACACCTGCAATGAGATTTCGAATCCTAGCATCGACCGACACATCTTCTGGGATATGCAACTACGGAATAGTTCTACATGCTTCAGCTACCATGGCTATGGTGTGCTCATTCTTCTCCATAATATTCTTAAGTAGATCGATCGTAGAAGTCTTCTCCACAAACATCTAGACGTTGTTCACTTTCTATTCGCTGATCACATTTAAGGCACATTATTCTTGGGCCCGAAGTTCTGCGATCACCCTGTCCTATAGGGTGTGAAGGGCTTCACTTGGAAGCACGGTCAAGTTCAATCCAACCCTTTTTAGAGCACTGATGGTGGCCCTATTAGCTTCTACTTCTGTAGTCAACGCTCCATCCGACATCGCGACAGCCTGGGGGTCCATAGAGTGAACCATCACTGCTGCTTCTGAGGTTCCCAACACCAAACTAGTAGATGCCACATTGCCTCGCCCTACATCAATCTTAGTAGCTTCGATCTGCAGCTCATGAAAACCCATTTGAATGGCAACTAGGGCTTGTTTTTGTTGCTGCTCAAATTGCTGCAACAATTCCACGGTTACATCCCTCACTGTGTCCCTGATGTCGTTCAGATCACCTTCCATCAAAGTGATCGGGTTGAGCGAGGATTTACTGGCCTTGGACTTCTTCCGTGACCCTTCTTTTTCCTGCTCCCTAGTGCGCTTAACCCGAAATGGAGTAGTCTTCGAGTCTGCACCACCCTGTCCTGATTGCTACTCTTCATCCTCTGTCTATGGCAAAGGAGACTTCTGACTCCTGTCAGAGTCACACTCTTCCTCATATTTCTTCTCTTCTGCCTGCTCCTTAGCAGCGCACTCTGCTCTGCCTTTTTCCTCAGTGTCCTCTTTCCTTCTGTCAGGCAGTTGCTACATCTTCAACCAGGCCTCTTCCTTCATCTGCTTTCCTTTGGACTTGCTAAATCCCACACATAAATATGAGGCTGTGTGCCACTTTGATGGCCAGCGATCGAGGATCCCTATGATTGCATCGTCTATCACCAGGTATGGAAGATCATACCATTTTTGTTCGGGGTCCTTTCGCGCCCACATGGAGACACAGTGGAAGTCCGCCTTGAACTCCACATATTCTGCCAAATGCTCAAAGACAGTTGGTGATAACCGCAACTTGCAGTTTATCATGGTGCGGATGCTCGATTCCATGAGTACCCAAAATATCTTGCTATCCTTGACCCTTTCGGTGTCCTTTGTGGCCCAAAGTGAAGCAAACTTCGCTGCTTCTGGCAGATCTGACGCGATCAAAGGAAACTGACTATCCTCCAGTAATTCCCACACAACCAGTACAATTGACAGTATAAGCCATGCATAATGGAACGTCTTACTCTGATCTTGTGCTTCTTTGTAGTTCACAAGGAACTTGTTGCAAAGGTAGCGCGCCTAGTTGAATTGTACGCCCTCCGCACACTGGGCCGCTAATGACACAACAGGTGCCGACACTTCATATGCACGACACTTCCTCATGATTTTCCTAGCTAGGATCTGGGTGGCTACCTTAACTACAGGGTTAGTTATGCTGGAAATTGAGTAGCTACACGGCTTCTTGGCAAGCTTGAACTTGTCCTTCATTCTTTCGGCGAGGTCGTGCTCATCTGTCTTTCCACCAAATGCTTTGGCCGGATTCAGCCCTAAGTGTGGTAGTAGTGTGATCCTATGGATCAACATGTCAATGATTGGTATCGGTTCTCCTAACCATAGGCACCCATCATGCACCAAGCATAATAGCTGTTTGATCACTATCAAAGTTATGGGTGCACAGTTGTAATGCAGCACCCATAGCAGGTTCAATAGACTGACCTTGTCCACCCCTTTTATCCACTGTCTCAGCTCTAGCGCAGTCACACCAGAGTCTTTATAGAAGACACGGTGCATAAATGTATCATTCGCCAAGTGGGGGAACCGCTCAGTATCTGCCAGGTCCCAATCCTCAAGTTTTAAGTGGGGGATGCATGCCAAGTGTGGTCCTTCGAACGTGATCTTGTCTGGCAACAATGGTGTGTTGAGTAAAAATTTTCCCTCATCTAGGTCCTTCGGGACCTTCACCTTGCCTCGGTGTGGAGGAACATATTCTGGTAGCTTTGAGATAGGGTCTACGCCCTCAACGTCAATGTCTTTTGCACCCATATCAATTTCTTCTATGTCCTTGTCGGGTTCTAGGTCTACGACCTTGCCCTTCTCCTATGCGGTGGGCTTCTCTTTCTTTTGGTGTTTCCTGGGTGACTCACGTACCGGCTACATCACTTTCTGCTTGTCCTTCTTTGTCTTAGGACCCTCTCTGGTCGGCATAGGCCTTGGCTTGGGTGACCTTGGTGACTTCGGCACTTCTGCGGGCATTTCCACACTCACAACCTCTGGGGCAGCTCCCTTAGATGCCATTGATCCTCGAGCACTTGTAGTTTCCATGGGCACATGAGTTTGGTAAGAAGCTCTTGGGTTGCTTTAGGCAACTTGTCAAATACTGAACTAGCCACCAAAGCCTCGAAATTCTCAAGGTTCATGCGTGCCTGATAGCTCAACACCTCAATTCTCAGAATGCAAAGTGTTTTTCGTTGGGCAGCCATCTGTAATTTATAAGCAAATTCAAATTTGAATCCGACTATTCCCCCGAAGTCTGCTCATAAATGCTAGATTGGCAACAGATTTTCAAAGATCTCGCTCTTAAATTCTGACTTAAATTCTGCCCCCCGCTCCACTTAGCCATTTTCCCACTGTCAACTCATGAACAGTGACCATAACGGTCACTTTCTGGCTGTCTTGCGCAGTCTCTCCTCTACATTGCAGCTCCCTTCTTGCTTCTGCTGATACTGTGACATTCCTCCCTTCCACGCAGTCCCCCAGACACGTAGCTCTACAACCTGGGAAGTGTAGTTTATAGTTCGTTGCCTCCTTTCAGCTCCCTAGAGTGCTAAGACTTTGCCTCCACCAGATAGTCATTTGGCCAGATCCTGGGTGTATGGCTTTAGTCGGCTACCATTCACCTTCCCTAGAAATGGATCTCCATTCAACTTCACCAGTTGAACTGCTCCACCATCGGTAATCTCCTTGATGACATAGGGCCCCAGCCAATGCATCTGAAATTTTCCTGGAAATTGATCAAACTTGCTACCATAATATAACACTAAATCATTTACCTTGAAGGTGCGCAGTTTGATGTGCCGATCGTGCCATGCCTTTTCGCACTCCTTTTGAACTTGCTGATGGAATCCAACCAAAAATCTATCCTCTTCCAGCTCTGTCAGCTGCACAAGCCTTTCTTCTAGGGCTTTGCAATCCGCCATTCCTATAAATGCCGCTATGCGTAGACTAGGTACAATGTACTCCATCGGCATCACAGCTTCTACGCCATAAATGCGCCTGAAATGCATTTGTTCAGTCAGCTTTTTACAAGTCATCCTGTAAGCCCATAGCACTGCAGGTACATGCACATCCCAGTCATTTCTTTGTGCATTGAAAACCTTCTTCAGCGTGTTCTCCAATATCTTATTGAATGCTTCAACCGTCCCATTAGCTTGCGGGTGATACAGTGTGCTATTTTGGTGATAAACTTGGAATTCCTTCATCAACACACTGATTGTCTCATTAAGGAATGTGTACCACGATTGCTCATCAAAATCTTTGGGAAACCAAACCTAGTCAGGACATATTTAAAGATGAAATTTTTGTTGTTGCCCTAGTATAGTCCTTCACAAGTTGCGCCTCCGCCCATCTAGTCAAATACTCCGTCGCGGTGATGATGTATCGTGCACTTGTCTTCTTTCTTGGAGGCTGAATTGGTCCCACAAAATCAATTGCCCACTTCTCAAATGGTTGTAATAACATTTGTGGATTCAGAGGTAAATCATCCCTCTTTGATGGCCTACCTGTCCTTTGACATGCATCACATGCCTTGCAATAAGCCTTGGAATCCTTATGAAGCGTCAGCTACCATAACCCAGTGCGTAAAATCTTTTGTGCTATTTCTTTTCTTGAATAATGTCCTCCCGCATCTCCTCCATGAACTTCAGTGAGGATGCTGCTTCATTCAAACTTAGGCGCATTACGTTGTAGGATTTCATCCAACCCCATTTTATATAAGTGCCCTGCAATGACAAAGAAGTCTACCGTTCACACAACCAACTCCTTTTTTTGACTAGTATACCCTTCCGGAGCCATCCCTGTCGTCAAGAAGTGTATGATATCTGAAAAGTGATTGTCTACGACACACACTGCAAAGAGCTATGCATCAAGTAGTTCTTCCTCTAGATTAGTAGGCTCCTCTCCTGTTTCAATGCACGATAGATGATCCGGTCTGGAATTCAATCATCTTAGCTTCACAATAACTTCGAAAACATATTCCTGAAATAGAAACAACCATCTGCATATCTTTCCCCCCAACACAGGTTTGTTAACCAAGTACTTTAATGCATAATGGTTTGTATACATCTTAAAGTGTCCACCTAGCAAGTAGTGTCTAAACTTCTGGAGCGCGTACACCATAACCAAACCTTTGCACTCTGTCGTTGAATAATTCTTCTAATCTTTAGGCAACTTCCTACTCGCAAACGCTATAGGGTGATCCAACTCTCCCTCACCGACCCGTGTCAGTACTACCCCAAGTGCAATACATGACACGTCCACATGCACATGAAATTCATTCTTCAAGTCTGGGAAGACTAGGATCGGCATGGTGACCATCTTTTCCTTTAACACATCTAAGCTTTGTTGGAATTCTTCATTCCAATAGAATGTAGCATCCTTCTTTAGCAACTTCTCCATCGACGCGGTAATCTGGGCATAACTCTTAATGAATTTTCTATAGTATCCTGTATGCCCCAGTGTTGCGTGAAGCTATTTCACACTTCTTGGTGCTTCTAAATTAATTATGACTACTATTTTAGCTGGGTCGATCATTAGTCCTTGTCTACACACCACATGGCCCAACAAAATTCCGAAGGGAACACAGAACAAACATTTCTTCAAATTGAGCGCGATCTGATACCTCTAGCATGTATCCAACATCAATCGTAGGCTAGATACATGGTTTTTCACCAACCCAAACACCGTCCAATCATCAAATTATACCTCCATAAACTTCTGAATGAAGTGCTTAAACGCCCCGATGACCATGTGTGAAAATATCGCCGGCACGTTATTCAACCCAAAAGGCATTACAGTATACTGGAAGCAACCCCACTCCATGGTGAAGGTCATCTTACTTATATCATCCAGCATGATCTTGATCTGATGGTACCCCAAGAACCCGTCCTTGAACAAATATACCTCCTGTCCTCCTACATTATCCATCACTTTGTCAGTGAACGGAGTTGGAAAGGGATCATGTACGCAAATGTCATTCAATTTTATAAGATATACGCAAATCCTTATTTCATCCTTAGGCTTCTTTTCCTGAATTACTATTGGGCTCACCCACTCAGACTCTTCTACTGGTTCAATAATACCCGGCACAAGCATTTTATCCAACTCTAAGCAGACCCTTTCTTTATACTTCGGATTGAGGTGGTAAGGACTCTGCTTGATTGGCTTCACATCTAGTTTCAATGTAATTTTCATAACTCCTAGGTCCCCTATTATCCCCTTAAGCTCTGAGAAATTCGTAGGGAACAAGTCCTAGTATTCGCGGAGCAATTCAACAACCTTATCTACTATTGCGTCATCCCATTAGTCTCCAATATTTGCTAACTTCGGCTCTGCCTCTATCCCAATGTTTACTTGTCTTGTTTTTAGTGGCGCGGTGATATATGGATTTTCAATTTGCGGTCCTTCAACTTCGCAGTGACCTTCAATCTTTGGGATATTAATGTTCCTTGGGTCCTCGTCCTCTTCTTCGACAGTCACATTATAACACTCCAATGCTTGGCTTAGATGGGTGGTCCAATTCGGTTGTACTAAATACAAGGGATCCTGTGGTATTCTAAAGATTGCTGCCTTAACTTCCTGCAATGCTTCATTAATACTTTCAAACCCATCCTCAAATCTAAACATCATCAAGAATCCCTGTTGCAAAACATCCCATTCTCCAGTGCCATGGCAGAGCTATGCTTCCAAGTACCAGTTCATCAATATTACATCCAAAGCATGAAAAAACAAATGCACCCATTTAGGCTGAGGCTCTGCTCCATAAACCTTAGTCCATTTGGCCAGGTGATCGCGCGGGTCATTTCTTCCATCATATTTCTCTATTAGCTGCACTTGTGGGTGACCAAACTGTAATCTCATCATCTTTCTATACACGAGGCAATCATCAAAATTGTCTTTGTGCGTACCCCACCATCTCACAAGCGTAGCGGGCAATGCCAAATTCAAGGCCTGGAAGCAATGCTTCTCTAACACTTCCCTTTCGAATGCATCCAAAAATTTATCAACATCAGTTAAACCATCATAATAGGGTAGACTCCTTACCTCCGATGATACACAGTGCAATGACTTGGTCATCATATTACAGTGCAACGTAGATACTTCATGCAGTCGATTCTGCTAGTGCTCCAACTCCTCATCTGAATCTGATGTGCAGGAACTTTCGCGGTCCCAGGCAATGCATCCATTTGCTGTCAGATTCACCCAATCCTGATCTCACGCCATTATCTTATAAATCTGGTCCAAATCATCATCACTTTCATAATCACGGACTGGTTCAATATAGCGCAGTCCTTTTACAGGGTCTAGGGGCACTACTATGCAGAGAACTTTCTTCTCAAATATCATCTTCTGATTCTTCAAATTGATTACCCCATTCATGTCAGTAGCCCAATCGATCCCAAGGAGTGCACGGTAGGGATTGCTTTCATCCACAATCTCTATCACTTCAAAATCAGCCAATACGCTCGCACCCTCAATATCAACTGTCACTGTATTGGGAACGGGTTCCCCCAAGAGGCAGTTTTGGGGCTAAAAGCCCATGTTTTGGGGAAAAAGGCCCAAATTTTGTAATAAAGATGTAAAGTCTCCGCATTTTGTGGTCGTGGAGTGAAAAGATGTCAAAGGGTTTTCCGCCCTTGTTTTTTAAAGTTTCATGTCGACTATAAATATCTACCCATGGTTTGTGGACCATGGGATTGTATAAAAAGAGAGTCTTAGAAGAGTCTAAGGGAAAAATGGTAGTGGTAAGAAGAGTTTTTGGTAATAAATTCTAAGTGTTCTCATGTATTCGCGTAGGTAAAGGCTCTGTAGCTGAGTGCGCATAGGCCTAGGGTGGAAGTTCGCAGCTGAGTGCGTGGACCCCTGCAGCTATGTGCGCAAGGTGGATAGAGTCTGTACTGAACTTGAGATATCAATAAAGAGAAGTATTTTGCAAATCACTGTGTATTTTGTCTCTATTTAATGCATCTGATTATATTATGATACGATTTGGGTTTACATTATAATTCTTATTTAATGCGCGAATGTATTTGATTATATCTGTTAATTGAACACGAGCAAGAATATAGGATTACGCGAAGATAACTGTAAATGCATGGTAGATTAAGTAACATTTAAGATAACTTGGGAACTTATATAGTAACGTAGCCACAAAGGCACGTAAGTTCCTGGACCTCGGGTTAGGGTTGCGCGAAGATCAATTGGGTACCTTTGCAGAGGTACTGAAGGACGGAAGAGAAGGAAAATTGATAAGCCCTAAAATCTTATCGATATGCACCTAGGTAGGATTAGAAAATATATATCAACATCACGACCATCTTAGGGTGCGAAAACTTGGTTCCTGCATGCCCCCATACTGCTTCGGGTGAGACTTCAGTCCACGCTCCGTGAGCTGATGCTGAAAGGGCCAATAGTGTAGGGATTTTCTTGGCTAACTAACGTTGAACCTGGGTTAGGGCCCATCAAGCCAAAAAATGGTTCTATTGCCGGGACCGGGATCTGCATGAGAGATGTGTGATGTCGTATCATTGGAATCCAACTAAGAAATAAATTGAAACCTGGTTGGATAGAAAGATCCATGAATTCGCGGTGCAAGAAAACAAGAATCTACGATTAATGAAAGAACAATGGTTGGACAGATACTTGTACACAGAAATACACGAAATCTTCTTTTGTTCCTTCCCGGTTGAGTTATATGAGTGGATCACGAAGTTGGCAGATGACCAAGGAAGGTGGAGGCTTGACAAGCCGATTGTTTGGACACCAGAGCTAGTAAGGAGGTTGGAAGCTTTTGAATATAATATCATGCGCGTTGTCGACCACTGGCTCAACCGCATCATAGGAGGATTTGTGATAGAGTTCGCAGTCGATACCTCTGTCAATTATAACAAAGCAGAGTGCCGCTTATTCAAGGGACCGCGAGGTAAGTATTTAAAATCACTGAATACTTGAATTAAGATTCTCTTGTGTGAACAATGGGTTATGCAGCTACCTTGATGTTTGGAGCTACGTGAAGTAGAAAACCTTTCAGGGACGGAGGAAGAAAAGGTCCTAAGTATAGCCCACCAATCGAACCTCCTTTAAGTGACAACGAAAGAACACCACAGATTTCTCCCCTGAGCGCTAGTCAGTTCATAAGACAAGGGTTCCTGCGAATACCTACACCGCCTCCACCCTCATCAAATCCATCCACACTACCTCCATCCTCGCCTCCACCGCTCACCCCATCACCCACACCACTGCCACCTCCACTGTTCAATATGGAGAACTCCATAAAACTACATGTATTCAAGGGCATAGGGAATAAGGACCCAGACCCATTTTGGTTCATCATAAAGGCTGTATGGGAATCTCAGGGCGTCGCAGATGATCACATGAAGAATGCTTTGCAGGATTGCGCGCTAACCTGGTACATCAAGTACTCTAACGATAACTAGGCGGCTACGCTAGCAGAGATCTAGACCGCGTTGAATAAAGAATTTAGTAGCCCTAAGTCTGAAGCGCAGTCGATTGTGGGATTCAAGGAAATCGCGATGAAACTAGGTGAGACCCCTTGGGAGTTAGATCAGAGATTGAAGTGTAAAATCTGCGAAGCTAATATGAATTTGATGGATGGGCAACAATGCGAATGGTTCGTGGCTTCGCTCTTGCCTCACTTAAGGGTTTCACTATCAAAATAGAAGATTATGACTTAGGCAGAAGCCTTGGAGATTGCAATGAGATTGCATGAAACGCCGATGCAAGATCCGAATTTGGGGGTTCAACAGATTCATGCACAGTTGCAAAACCTTTGTCTCGAAATGCAAAGTTTGAAGCAGGATAGAACTGCTCGGCTAGAGGCATGCGAAGAAGTTTGGTGCATAAAATGCAAGGGTGAGGGGCATGACAAGGATCACTGCCTAGTTTTCACGCACTATGTTATAGTAGGAGGACCAATGCCTCTATGACCGGAGGCTGTGGTAGGGTGAAAAGCAGGGCCTACGCTATGGTGTGCTATATGTTAGGTAGCAAGGAAACATACGACTGATAATTTCCATTTGCTATAGATATTTGTACAAATACCACAACAACTGTTCTACAATTTCTGTCAATTAGTAGGCCATGATGAGTGAAATTGCCAAAGTTACGAATTGATGATGGATAGGACACCTACATAAAAAGTGTAGAAAAAAACGCAACCTATAGACCAAGGCGTTGGGGAATGCAAGGTCAGTATCAGGGGCGCGACTGAGGCCAAGGTGGAGGAGGGCCTGGGAGAGGCCAAGGATAGCTGATTTGTTACAATTACGGAGGCCTAGGACACTACATGAGGGACTATCTGAATCTGACATGATTGTCATGCCGCTATTGTACTCAGTTTGACCATTTGATTGAGGATTTCCCAATATTGTTGGCTAATATTCGTGAAGAGGGGGCGCAGCCTCCACAAAAGACGTAGAACCTCCATATGATGAGAGATAAGCCTCGTGAGGAAGACCCTAAGGTAAACATTATGCTGTGGAGTGGGACTGCGACTGGGGAGGATAAAGGGAAGCAGCCTACAAAAGGTGATGGGTCCACAAAGCACCAGAAAAGGAGACTGGGTTTGATCTGGAGCGTGAAAAAGAAACATTTACAGAAGCAAAGAAAAGCTTCGCTGAGGCATCTACGTCGGGAAGTCAGAAGAAACCAGCTGAAGAAATGGACCCATCCATGATTACCACATTCTTGGAGACTTGCATGAAGCTGCTCCATGACAGTAAAGCTGTGAAGGGCTTGTAGGAACTGATCAATCGGTGCACTAGTAAGGATGGAGCTACTAGTGAACCGCGCATGGTGAGGAAGCTTGGCAAGCACAAGGAAAGGACCAGGCGAGATATGAGACTCACTGCGCAGATAGGGGAATACGAGATGGACCAAGTTATCCTGGATCTGGGGTCCGACACAAATGTTTTGCCAAAATAGACCTGGGAAAGAATGGGGAGACCTGCACTCCAGTGGTCTCTGATACAGTTAAGAATGGCGAATCAATAGAAAATTATCCCAATGGGGAGGTTGCAAGGGGTCATAGTTAACATCGAGGGTGCAAGCACACTAGTGGATTTTGAGGTAATAGAGATTGTGGATGATAACAATCCCTACCCTATGCTCCTTGGAATTGATCGGGCCACTGACATGAATGAGGTAATCGAAGAAGCGGAAGATGATTTTTGAAAACAAGTCACTCCGCCTAGTGTTGCCACTAGATCCCGTGGAGGGACCACGCTATACATAACCAGTCCGAGATTGTGAAAGCGATGACGATCTAGACCAGATTTACAGGATAACGATGTGAGACCAGGATTGGGTGAATTCGATACTAGATGGATGCATTGCATGGGATCGTGAAAGCTCCTACATGTTAGATTCAGATGAAGAATTGGAGCATTGGCAGAGCCGACTGCATGAAGTTTCGACGTTGCGTTGTAATATGATGACCAAGTTGTTGTGTTGTGTGTCATCCGAAGTCAGGGATCTACCTCATTATGATGGGCTAATTGATGTTGATTGCTTTTTGGATGCATTTGAAAGAGAAGTACTGGAGAAGCACCGCTTCCAGGCCTTGGACTAGGTACTGCGCGCTACGCTTGCAAGATGGTGGGGTACGCACAAGGATAGTTTTAGTGATTGGCACGCCTATAGGAGGATGATGATAATACATTTTGGGCAGCCAAAAGTGCGGATGGTAGATAAGTATGATGGAAGAGATCACCCACGCGATCACCTGGCTAAATGGAATAAGGCTTATGGCACAAAGCCCCAACCTGAATCGGTGCATCTTTTTTGTCATACCCTGGGCGCCATACCAATGAATTGGTATTTGGAAATTGAGCTCCTCCATGGCACTGAAGAATGAGACATCCCGCGCCAGGGATTTTTAATGACGTTTAGTTTTGAGGTTGGGTTTGACTGTATTGACGCGACGCTATAGGAGGTTAAAGTAGCAATATTTAGGATACTGCAAGATTTTTTGGACTTGATCCAACCTGATTGGACTACCCATCGGAGCCATGCACTAGAATGCTATAACATGACTATTGAAGAAGAAGATGAGGATCCTCGAAAATTTAATATTCTGAAAACTAAAGGTTACCACGAGGTTGAAGGTTCGCAGATAGAGGATCCTGACATAACTGCGTCACTGAAAACCAGGTAGGTCAACATTGGCATAGAGGTGGAACCAAAATTTGCAAAGATTGGGGACTATTGGGATGATGCGACAGTAGACAAGGTCGCTGAGCTCCTCTGTGAATATCAGGATTTGTTCCCCACAAAGTTTTTTGATCTAAAAGGGATAATAGGAGACCTGGGTGTCATGAAGATCACCCTGAAACCAAATGTGAAGCCTGTAAAACAAAGACCTTACCGCCTTAATCCTAAGTATAAGGAAAGGGTTCGCACTGAGTTGGATAAGATGCTCGCGGCAAGAATTATTGAACCAATAGAAGAATCCGATTGGGTAAGCCCGATAATGGTTCAAGAAAAGAAATAGAAAGAAGAAATAAGGATATGCGTGGATATCCAAAAGTTGAATGATGCTTGCGTGCATGACCCCTTCCCAACCCCATTCACTAATGAAGTCCTGGATAATGTAGGTGGCCAAGAAGCATACTCTTTCACTGATGGGTTCTCTGGGTATCATCAGATCAAAATTGCGCTTGAAGATAGAAGCAAGATGACCTTTGTGATGGAATGGGGATGTTTTTAGTATACTGTAATGCCTTTTGGGCTGAAGAATGTGCCAACAATATTTTCACGCGTAGTCATTGCGGCATTCAAAGAATTCATTCATAAGTTCCTAGAGGTGTACTTTGACGATTGGACAGTGTTTAGATTGGTCAAGTGTCATGTGGAAAGTCTGCGCTTAATGTTAGATATGTGTCAAAGATACCAGATCGCGCTCAATCTAAAGAAGTGTCTATTTTGTGTCCCTTTTGGGATCCTGCTAGGGCATGTGGTGTGCAGATAGGGATTGATGGTAGACCCCATGAAGATTGTGTTGATAATCAACTTGGAGGCACCAAGGAATGTGAAATAGCTGTGCGCAACCCTGGGGCATACCAGATACTATAGGAAGTTCATCAAGAGCTATGCCCAGATCATCGAACCCAAAGAAAAGTTCTTGAAAAAGGATGATATGTTCTGTTGGAGTGATGAATGCTAAAAGAGCTTGGACGTTCTGAAAGAGAAAATGGTCACCATGCAAATCCTAGTCTTTCTGGACTGGAAGAAGGAATTTCTTGTGCACGTGGACGCCTCATGTATCGTGTTGGGGGTCGTGTTGACACAGGTGGGCAAGGGGGAATTGGACCATCCTATAGCATTCGCGAGCAGGAATTTGTCCAAGGCTGAGAAGAACTATTCCACTACAGAGCGCGAAGGACTAGCCATGGTATACGTGCTCCAAAAGTTCAGGCACTATTTGCTGGGTGGACATTTTAAGATGTATATGGATCATTATGCATTAAAATACCTGGTTACTAAGCCTGTGTTGGGGGGGGGGGGGATATTTGCAGGTGATTGTTATTATTCTAGGAGTATTATTTTGAAGTTTTTGTGAAGTTTGGAAGATTGAATGCGGGATCAGATCATCTGTCACGCATCGAAACGGGAGAGGAGCCCATTAATTTGTAGGAAGGACTGCCTGATGTGAAACTCTTTGTAGTATGCCTCGTGGACAATCACTTTGAAGATATCATACAATTCCTGACAACGGGGACTACTCCAGAAGGGTATACAAGCCAACAGAAGAAGGAGTTAGTAGTGTGCGCAACAGACTTCTCCATCATTGCAGGACATTTGTACAAAATGGGGTTGGACAAAATATTGCGACGCTATGTACCTGACTTCAAGCGAATCAGCATCCTCATGGAGGCTCATGGAGGAGCTGCAAGAGGAAATTATGTAGGAAAAGCGACAACAAAAAAGGTTCTGTGTGCTGGATTGTGGTGGCCAATTCTGCATAAGGACGCGAAAGCATATTGTAGGGCCTGTGACACATGTCAAAGGACTGGCAGGCATCATGGAGAGATGAACTATTGTTGATACTGCATGTGACATTACAACTATTCGAGAAATGGGAAATTGACTTTATGGGACCAATTCAGCCTCTGGGAAAGAAAACAGGTGCACAGTACATCATCATCGTGACAGAGTACTTGACCAGGTGGGCAGAGGCGTAGCCTATGAAGGACTATACCAGTGTGATGACAACGAAGTTTCTTTTTGAATATGTATTGACAAGATTTGGCTGTCCAAAGATCTTAATGAGCGATCACGGTACACACTTCCTTAATGAAACAATCAGCGCATTGACGGAAGAATTTCAGGTGTATCATCAGAAGAGCATGCCTTATCACCCACAGGTCAATGGGATGGTGGAAGCATTCAATAAGATACCAGAGAACACACTGAAAAAGGTATGCAATACTCAGAGAAGTGACTGGGATGTGTGCGTACCAGCGGTGTTATGGCCCTACAGAGTGACTTGCAAGAAGTTGACTGGGAAAATGCCTTTCAGACTTGTGTATGGCGTAGAAGTTGTGATGCTTGAGGAGGACCGATTTCTAGCTGGATTTCATCAACAAGTTCAAAAGGAGCGCAAAAAGGCATGGCATGATCAACACATTAAACTGTGCACCTTCAAGGTAAATGATTTGGTTTTTTTATATGACAGCAAGTTTGATGAATTTCCATGGAAATTTAGGATGCATTGGCTAGGGCCCTATGTCATCAAATATATTACCGATGGTGGAGCAGTTCAGTTGGTTAAGTTAAATGGGGAGCCCTTCCTAGGAAAGGTGAATGGTAGCTGATTGAAGCCATACACTCATGATCTGGCTAGGTGACTATATGAAGGTAGCACAGTCTTACCGCTCTAGGCAGCTGAAAGGAGGTGTGGGACTATAAACTACACTGCCCAAGTTGGGGAACTGCATGATGAAGAAACTATGTGGAATGAGGAGATGTCACAGAGACCACACAAGCGTGCAGAAGGCTGCGCTACTTGGGATAAAACCATGCAGGTTAGTCAGAAAGTGACCATTAAAGTCACTGTTCATGATTTGACGACGAAAAAATGGCCAAATGGAGCGGGTGGGCGGCATTTAAGATGAAATTTATGGGCGAGATCCTTGAAAATATGCCGCCAATCTAGCATTAATGAATCGATTTTGGGGGGAATGGTCTGATTTGAATTCAAAATGGCCTATAAATTACATGTGGCTGCCCAACAAAGAACACTTGGCATTTTGAGCATTGAGTTGTTGAGCTCTCAGACGCGTATGAACCATGAATTATTTGAAGCTTTGATAGCGAGTTCGGCGTTTGAGCAATTGCCAAAGGAGACACAAGAACTGTTGAATAGCATCATGTCAACACTGACAGAAACCATAGATATTGGGGAAGCAGTGACAGCTGAAGGGGTTGTGCTAGAGGTTGCTATGGAAGCAAAGGGAACTGCTCCGGAGGTTGCAGAGATACCCATGTCGCGACGGTCGCCTAGACAAAGGTCTACCCATACCTAGGAAGGTGCAAAAGGCAAGAGAGGAAAGCAGGCCGTGACACCATCGGTGTGTGTGTCACCTAGGAGAAACCCACCGAAGGACAATCCCACCGCTCAAGAAAAGGGAAAAACAATTAACCTAGAACCGAAGGAGAAAGAAATTGAGGATATCCCAATGGACGATGAGGATCTTGGGATAGAAATGGAGGATGTTGAAATGAAGGGGTTTGACCCCATTACTAAATTTCTTGAGTACGTCCCTCTACACAGGGGCAAGGCCAAGGTGCCTAAGGACATTGATGAGAGCAAGGTCACCTTGTACACACCTCTGCTACCGGACAAGATTGTTTTTGAAGGACCACGCTTGGGGTAGATTCCAATGTTGAAATTGGAGGACTGGGACTTAGCTGACACCGAGCGATTCCCTCACTTGGCGACAGACCAACTGATGCACCGCATCCTCCATAAGACCACTAGGATGACTACATTGGAACCGCAGAAGTGGCTCAAAGGCGTGGATAAGGCAGGCCTGCTCAACCTACTATGGGTGCCGCACTACAATCGCACACCCATTACCTTGATGGTAATCAAGCAACTGCTGTTCTTGGTACATGATGGGTGTCTGTGGTTGGAGGAGCCAATACCCATCACTGATAGACTGATCCATAGGATCATGAGGTTGCCATATTCAGGGGAGAATCCAGCTATGATGTTTGGTGGAAAGGTGGGCGAACTGGCCCTCGCGGAGGCCATGAAGAAGAAGTTCGGATTAGTAAAGAAGTTGCACGGCTATGCAATTACAAGTATTTCCGACCCTACGATCAAAGTGGCCACACAAATATTGGTAGTGAAGGTCACGCGGAAGTGTTGCTTCGATGAAGTACTAGGACCTGTCATAGCTCTAGCGGCCCAATGCGCGGAGGGGGTTCAATTTAATTGGGCGCACTACCTCTGTAGTGAGTTCCTCACAAACTGCTGCGAGGCGCATGATCTTAGCGAGACCTTCTACTATGCCTGGCTCTTGCTGTCCATCGTGCTGGTAGCCTAGGAGCTACTCGAAGACAATCAATTTCCCTCGGTCATGCTGGACTTGCCTGAGGCCACGAAGTACTTTTCGCTATGGGCAACTAAGGATCCTCAGCGGATCAAGGACAACAAGATATTTTGGATCTTGATGGAGATGAATGTGCACATGGCCATCAACCACAAGTCATAGTTTTCGCCTACTGTCTTTGATAAATTTTTAGCTGTACATAGAATTTAAGGCTGATTTCCACCATGTATCCATAAGGGTGCAGAAGGACCTCAAGCATAAGTGGCATGACTTTCCCTACTTGGAAACGGATGATGTGATTCAAGCGGTTATTGACAGCTGGCCGACAGAATGGCAAACTGCCTTAAACTTAACGACGAGATCCAATAAGATAGTTGTGCAGCGGAAGAAGGATGAAGCTAAGATCAAGATGGAGTAGTTGACTGAGAAAAGGAGAAAGGAGGCTGAGGATAAGGCTAAGGTAGACCGTGCTGCCACACAGGAGACAGGTAGATAGATAGGAGGAGAGGAGCACGACTCTGACAAAGAGAAGTCACCCTCCCCAGAAGAAGAGGAAGAAGAGGACGATCAGACAGAGCAGGGAGGAGTGGACCCGCAGATGCCTCCATTCCGTATCAAGCGTCCAAGGGGACAAGAAAAAGTAGGGCCGCGGAAGAAGTCTAAGGCCAGCAAGACGTCCATGGACTCGATCACCCTAACAAAGGGGGATCTGAATGACATTGGAGAGATAGTGCAGGATGCAACTGCGGAACTGCTACAACAGTTTTAGTAGCAGTAGCAGTAGGCGTTGGGGGTCATTTAGGTGAATCTGTGAGAGTTTCAGATTCGGGCATCACAGGCCGATTCGACATCCACTAGTTTGGCCATTGGTACTTCAGAAGCCGCTGGGATGCTGCGTGTGAAGGACTCTTGAACCATAGTGCTGCCAGATGGAGCATTGATGATAGAGACTGAAGCTGACAGGCCTGTTGTCAGCACACTCAAGGGAGTAGGGTTGAACTTGGTAGCACTTCCTAGCGAGGCGCTCCACCTGCTGCAGGATGGGGTGATCATGGAACTGAGGGCCTACGAACAATGTGCTTTGCAGGTGATCAACAAGCAGAAGATCAACAATACTCAGATGGGTGTACAACGAGACTCCACCATCGCCTCCATGATGACACTCACTGACATGAATCAGTGCATGATTAAGGCCGTGGAGGAAGCATGTTGAATGGTCCCAAAGTTGGCCATTCCTGTGGATGAGCTGATAGATGTGTGTGTTTGCAAACTTGCTACGGGGGTGTGCGTTGCCCGCACAAAATTGGAAAAGGTTCAACTGGAGCTGAACCTCCAGATTGTAGAATTGCAGTTGAGGGCCTAGCCTTCGACTTCGTCAAAAGTCAAGGAGCAACACGCGACTGCTAGAACAGAGGCAATAGCAGCAGTAGAAAGTGTACTGGTGGACTACACAACGCTTTTTGAACAGTCGTTCGAAGTACTTACCAGCCTACAAGAATACCCTACTCTGTAGAGGCTGGAAACAATGGCACAAGTGCTGCAGCAGTGCTACGATGAGTTAAAGGGACAACGTGTACTATTTCCCTCACACAAAGACTAACGAAGCTACAGGAGGCCAAGGCATTGAAGGAGCAGGTAGATGTAGCTTAGCACAAAGAGGTAGTGCTGAAGGCGTGCTTGAAGCTGTGGTTGGACGAGGCCTACTTGATCACAACCTCCATTGAAGGCAAGTTGGATAGTCTGCAGGAGACTCAACAGAAGCTTCAGGCTGATAGTGCAAGGCCAATAACGGAGCAGGTGGTTGAGGAAATAAAGCAAGAAGCCGTGCAGTGCATCACCGAGGTAGTAGTCGTATAGGTTGAGCTGGGGGGTCTTTGTGCCAAGATCTCCACACCCACAGAGTGACTCAAGGGTGAGTCACCATGTTTGTGTTGGGGGTTTGTTGGGAATGGGTTCCCCCAAGAGGCAGTTTTGGGGCAGAAGGCCCAAATTTTGTAATAAAGATGTAAAGTCTCCGCATTTGGTTGTTGCGGAGTGCGAATATGTCAAAGGGTTGTCCGCCCTTGTTTTGTAAAGTCTCATGTCGATTGTAAAGATCTACCCATGGTCTGTGGACCATGGGATTGTATAAAAAGAGAGTCTTAGAAGAGTCTAAGGGAAAAATGGTAGTGGTAAGAAGAGTTTTGGGTAAGAAGTTCTAAGTGTTATTGGGTCTTAGCATAGGTAGAGGCTTTGCAACTAAGTGCGCAGAGGCCTAGAATGGAAGTCCGCAGCTGAATGCACAGACCCCTGTAGTTGTGTGCGCAGGGTGGATAGAGTTTGTACTAAACTTGAGATATCAATAAAGAGAAGTATTATGCAAATCACTGTGTTTTTTGTCTTTGTTTAATGCATTTTATTATATTATGATACGATCTAGGTTTACATTATAATGCTTATTTAATGCGCAAATGTATTCGATTATATCTATTAATTGAATGTGAGAAAGAATATAGGATTACACAAAGATAATTGTAAATGCATGGTAGATTAGGTAACACTTAAGATAACTTGGGAACTTATACAGTAACGTAGCCACAAAGGCGCATAAGTGCTTGGACCTTGGGTTAGGGCTGCGCGAAGATCAGTTGGGTACCTTCGTGGAGGTACTGAAGGACGGAAGAGAAGGAACATCGATAAGCCCTAAAAGCTTATCGATCTGCACGAAGGCAGGATCAAGAAGTATAGATTGACATCACAACCATCTTAGGGTGCGGAAACTTGGTTCCTGCATCCCCCCATACTGCTTCGGGTGAGACTTTGATCCGCGCTCCACGGGTTGATTTCAAAAGGGCTAGTAGTGTAGGGATTTTCTTGGCGGACTAATGTTAAACCTGGGTTAGGGCCCATCAAGCCAACACACTCCCTGCAATCTTCCCATAGGGATGATTTTCTACTAATTTTCCATTCTTAACTGAATCAAAGACCACTGCAGCGTAGGTCTCCCCATTCTCTCCCATGTTTGTTTAGGCAAGACATTCGCGTTCGACCCTAGATCTAGAATAACTTGATCCATCTCATATTCTCCTATCTGCATAGTGAGCCTCATCTCATGCCCCATTCTCACCTTATGCCTACCAATATTCCTGACTAGGTGCAGTCTGTCAGTAGTGTTTTCTTTTCTAACGCACTTATTTATCATCTCCTGCAGTCCTTTCACAACCTTTCTATCATGCAATAGCTTCATATAGGTCTCCAAGAAAGTAGTAAGCATGGAAGGGTCCATCTCTTTAGCTGGCTTATCCTGAGTTCCTGAGGTAGAGGTCTCATGAAGCTTTCCTTTTCTTCCATAAATGTTTCCCTTGCATGTTCTAGATCAAACCCAATCTCCTTTTCTGGTGCTTTGAGGACCCATTCTCCTTCTTCAAGCTGCTTCCCCATACCTTTGTCAATCATCATTCTGCTCTGCAACACAACATTTACCTTCAGATCCTCTTCGTGATGCTCAACCCTCATCATCTGTAGGTTCTGATTTGGCTACGGAGGTTGTGCCCAATTTTCACGTATCTTAGGTAATAATACAAGGCAATCCTTCGTCGCATGGTCAAACTGAGTACAATATCGACATGACAGACGTGTTGGGTTTGGGAAGTCTCGTGCATAGTTACCCGATCCTCCACAGTTGTAACAAATGACCTGTCCCCGACCTCTACCAGGTCCTCCTCCACCTCGGCCTCATCCGCGCCCCTAATATTCGCCTTGCGCTCCCTCAGCACCTTGGTCCAGAGGACGAGTTTCAGCTTGCACCCTATATGCAGGCGTTCTATCCATCATCAGCTCATAACTATGGAAATTATGCTTATCATGACCTACCAATTGACAGAAGTCGCAGAAGAGCTATTAAGATGTCTGTAAAAATTTCTGCAGCAAATGGAAATTGTCTGTCACATGTTTTCCAGCTACCTGATAGATAACACACCATAGCGCAGGCCCTATACTTGGCCCTACTGGAGCTTCTAGCCTTAGAGGCATTGGTCCCCTTGCTGCAACATAATTCGTGAAGACTGGAAAATGATCTTTGTCATGCCCTTGACTTTTGCATTTTAGGCACCAAACTTCTTTGCATACCACTAGCCGAGTTGTTCTATCCTTCTTCAGAATGAAATTCTGGGCACAATTTCTAGAACTACACGTGAATCTACTGAACCCATAAATTAGCATCTTGCATCGACATTTCATGCAATCTCATTGCAATCTCCAGGGCTCCTGCCTGGGTTCCAATCTTCTGCTGTGACAAAGCAACCCTTAGATGAGGCAAGAGCAAAGCCACAAACCATTGGCGGTGCTGCCCATCCGTGAGATTCATGTTGGCTTCCCGGATTGTGCATTTCAACCTCTGATCCAAATCCCAAGGTGTCTTGCCAGGCTTATTTCCAACAATTGGTATCAGAGCAGGTCCTTTGACAGAAGCTTGATTGCTTAAAGGAGATCCGTAGAAACAATGGGAAAGAAGATAAAGAAGAAAGTACCTCAAAAGAAGAAGGCATCCTAAAAGGAACTATGATAGTGGGAGAGATGATTGGGGATTATGTAGAAGCAACACTTTAGATTCAGAATCACCTCAGAATGAAGATGAAGAAGAAAAAGAACTATCAGGTATGAATTTTTTGTCCTTTGGTGATACATTTCTCTATTCATTTGAAGATGATGAAAGTGACAATGAAACAATTGAATTTGTTCTTATGGGTGAAAGAGAAAGATATCAAATAGAGGCAGAATTTAAAAAGCTCATAGACAAAATTAGAGATCAACAAGATCTATTGGACAAAAGGGAGTGTGCCTTCAAAGAAGAAGCTACTAGACTAAAAGCTCAATTGGAGGAAGGAAACGAAGTAAGGAAGCAGTACAAGGAAAATGAAGATCAATGTCAAAAGCTACAGGATGAAGTGACATCATTAAGAAATGAAATAAATAAAAGGAGTACAACAATCAAGAAACTTAAAGATAGATCCTGTTACTATGAAAGTCTTGAAGATGAGAACCTCTCTCTAAAAGAAGATCTTGAAAAATCAAATAAGAAGAATGAAGAAATACTCCAAGCATTTGAAGAACAAGAAAATGAAGTTCTCAAATTAAGGCAACAAGTGGAAGAAGGAAGACAAACTGAAGAAATCATGAAGAAGCAGTATCTTGAAAAGGAAGAGCAATATCAGGTTGAGGTAAATATCCTAAAAGGTAAATTATAAGAAAAGGATAAGCTTTTATGATTTCAAGATAGTACTAAGATTTTGGATGATATGCTTAGTAGTCAAGGGTCTCCTGCCATCAAATCTGGTCTTGGCTTTCATGAATTTGTTGAAGGTGAATCTAGCTCACAAGGTGAGGCAAGGAACTCTAATGCAAAATCTAAAATGCTCAACAAGGAAATGAGAGGTCAACCCCATCAACAACTAAGGAAAGAAATTATTCAAAGAAAATATAGTCGGTTATTTCCTCCAATGAATAATGTTGAATGTTTTATATGTCATAATTTTGGACATGTTGCAGTGAGATGTAGAAGTAGAATGGTTCAAGACCATCACACAGAAATATCATCAGCTTCCAGGTACTTTAAGGGATATTTTTTTTCTTGCAATATGTTTTGTCACAAAGCCATTGGCTGCTATATAAGGAATATAAAACATATAAGATGTTATGCATATAAAAATTTTGAGCATATAGCAAAGGAATGTAGGAAAAAATTTCGGGCACCATACCAAAAGGCGAAAACATCATCACACTCGAAGATATGGAAGAAGAAGGAAGTACAGTCAGAAAAATGTGGCATGGCATAGTGTACAAACATAACAGACTTAGGGGGAGCTGAAAGCATGAAACTTCAATGTTCTAAATCTCATATACAAGTTTCATGAAGACAAGGCGCGTATATGTGCGAGTTCAAAGCTGCACAGTCGCGTATATGTTGGTTTTAGGAAAAAGCAGTGGGACAGACTCAGGAAAAAGGGTCTGATATGGTTCAGTCAATTATCTGCTCTGTTTGATGATGGTTACAATCTGCTGATGATATGTGGAAATGTGTTGGTCCTCATAAGCTGTTAAAAAGTTGATGTATATCTGATTTATGATGATGCCTTGATGATTCTTACTGATATTTGCAATGATCAGATCTGACAATGAACAGTTGGCACAAGTTCAGGGGGAGCATATACTTATAATAATGCATTGTTGGCATTATGTTTAGAAGTCTTTGGTACCTAATGATTCTTATCAATGGTGATGATGCTCATGTGGCTAAAGTGTTTAAATGATACATCATGCTATGTTACGGTTATGAGTTGCCCATGATGAAATCTCAGATGATACTTGTATTTCTTGGGTTACTTAGTTGTTATTCAGATCATATTTATGGATGATTGTGGATGGATTTTTGATGATGAATATAATACATATATGTTGCTTACATGGTGATCTTCATAAGGACAAGGAGAATTACAAAGCTTGAGTACACAACTTCATTATTTGATGATGAGCCACTCATTTCTTTTATGCTGGTGTCATCATGCCTTCAAAGATGCATAAAATTCATACGGTGCAGTTATGATGTAGGATTCCTATAGTTCTTGGCTCTCACATCGTTAAGGATTGTTGCTGTTGATGATATCAAGAAAGCTTAACAAATGGTCACGTGCTCATGGTTTGGGAGATACATAGTTGATGGATACACATGATGTTGGATACATGGATGATTACTTAAGTTGCATATTGATAAATATCATTGGTTGGCCAAGAGAATGGTGTTAATGCAGGTCTCATGAAGACATAGCTATTTGAAGACATGGATATTCGGAGACATGGCTTACTTAGTCACATAATGATGATGACTTCTTACTTTATGATGTTATTTTTGATACTCACACATGTTTATTATCATGGTTGATGCTTATCAAATGTGGAATGTTCCCTAGTGATGATACATGGTTGATATATTGAGGGCTCTTATGGAAAGATCATGTTGTTCTTCATGATGATGTTATGATCATAGATGATGGCTATGCTATTTTCACATACAAATGATATGATGTGAATGTTTTTGTGTTACTGCTTGGAGATATGACATATGCCTAGTTGATTCATGGAAGGTTATGATAAGGCTCTTTCTACTAAGGAAATAGAGCAAGTTGATCTTGATAAGTTCAAGAGGATGAGTTGATATCTATATATGAAATACTTTGTCACAGGTTGATGATATTTACATTGTCATATCTTGAGAAATGATGATGGACATATACAGGTTGTACATATGGTGTATGATATGGTTGTACACCATATCATATATGGTGTATGATAGTTGGTGATGACTATCATGGTCTTGGTCTTTGGTATTTGTTAAAAATGTCATGTATATCATTTGATGTAAAGGTCATGTGAAGGCCCATAATGTGTCTCTGTTTATCATAGTCTTTTAATGAGTCTTTTTTGGTCATATGATGTAATTTGTACCCCCACTATGCATGGGAAGGATGATGTAATAATTGCTATATTTTAGTCATGTATAAACAATTGGTATATCCCCACTTGGTTGGGTCGATGAGTCAAATATGGTATATCCCCACTTGGTTGGGAGATTGTTGTATGTATGACTCATTGGTGATAGGAAGGTCAAACTCACATAGTTGAGTTATAAATTCATGTTATTCTTTTGGAAAATATTTTTGCAGACTCTGCACGTGCTCAGGGGGAGCATGGATGGTATAGTGCATCTCAACATGTACAAAGGGGGAGTTTAATAAGAAAATTCATCATGTGCCTAGGGGGAGCATGATCAATGTTCATATTTAGCTATTCAGATATGTACCATTGATATCAAAGGGGGAGAATAACTTGGCCAGCCCTTTTCCCTTGATGTCAAAGGGGGAGAGTATTTTGGTGTTGCTTGTTATCTCTAACAGTTTCTACAGCTTGCAGTAATCAACACCAACATGGTTTCCATCAAGTCCAAAGGGGGAGATTGTTGGCATTATGATGCATGTGTTGTACTTGATGGAAACCCACTTGTAGCAGAACAACTCACTTGTATATGGTAACTAGATGAATCTACAGAAGAGATATCAGATGTGACAGAATGCATGGCAGTTGTGTTTACAGATGTGACAAAATGAAGGGTAGTTCAAAGGAATCAGTTCAAAAGTAATGTACAATGGCATTATGATACAAGTGTTGCCCTTGATGGCAACTCACTCAGATGATAGTTCACAGTGCAGCTGGTTAACAACAAAGGATTACAAATCATACTCCAGAGATTGAAGAAAGAGAGTAGTTTAAGAAGTATACGCTAGTTCACCTTGTCCAAGCAGCGTATACACACGGGTTACCAGAACAAAAGGAGCATATACGTATACACAAACTTTCATAGGATGAAAAGCACGTACATGTTGGAAAACCAAGGTTTTGGTCTGAGATATTTAGCCCAAGGTATTTTGGTCCAAGGTATTGATCTAAGGTATTAGGTCTGAGGTATTGATCCTAGGTATTTGGTCTAAGGTATTGGTCCTAAGTGGTTTTGGTCCAAGGTATTGAGAAAGGCCTAAAACTATATAAGGAGGCGAAGATCATTAGGCCAAAGTGTGCAAGTATTGAATATTTGATGAAGTGTTAGATCAAATATGCAGGTTATGGGTTTCTGATGCTTTGCTTGATCTGAACTAAGGATGCACCTATGTGGTTGATGATGATGGATGAGATCTAATGATGGATCAAGATCATAATGGATTATCATTATGTGATCTGACAATGGATAGGCTAGATGTAATTGCTAATGCACATTTTATCCTTTATATATGATGATCTGGGTATGTTTGAAGTTTGGAATTGCATCGAAGTTATAAGTAAGTATTTGCAGATCTATATGCTGGTTCACTTTGGTGAAGGTGCGTATACATGTTGGTTTGGATCTTTCAAGTAGTGTATGCAAAAGAAAATCTTGATGTTCAGGGATGACTGATTTATCAGATCAATATTGCTGTTTTACTGCTATGTTATTGCTGTTTGTCAATAATGTCTTCTTAGATTTGAAAGAAGAACTGAATGTATAAGGAAATTGAGTCTGATTGATTGATTGATTGAGAAGGAAGGGTTATCCTTGTTGCTATCTATTTATAACTCTGTAATATGATAGTAGATCTTCAGAATGTCACTGATTGGGACAATCTGTGGTTCAGAGGTTTTATGATTCAGTATCTTTAGAGGTATATGCGGGTTGGACAAAAATGAAGTAGCATATATATGCAAGTTTGCTTCATTAAAGGAGCGTATACATTCTGACACATGCATTTTTGAGGTTACAGTTTTTTCTGATTATTGATGCAGTGTTCTGGGTTCATATCTGTGTACTGGTTACAATGATCTATCTGTACCAGTTGATTAGATGAATTTGATTAAGTTTGAATGAATGGTTGATTCAGTTGTGTCAGAGGTTTAGAGGTGTCAATGATTGATCGTTTCAGTTATATCATAGATTGATGAAGTCAAAAAAGCTGCAAAGTTATGAGTTAATATTTGCAGATCCATATGCTGGTTGGATTTCATAAAAGCGTGTATACATGCTGGTTCAACACATCAAATTAGTGTATACATTATGAGATCTAATGTTTGAAGTTGCAGTTGGTTCTGGTTGTTGATGCAGAGTTCTGGGTTCTGCTTTGTGTTTTGGTGACTGCGTTCTAGTGATAGTGGCTTGATTGTTCAGATTGATTGATTGTGATTTGCTTCAATGATGATGGGTTTTCAATGATTGATTCAATTGTGGTTGATTCATATATTGATGATTGAGTTTTAGTGATTGGTTGATGCAGATGTATTTGATGGTTATGGTGATTGATTCTAAGCTTTAATGTTGTTGATGGGTCCAATATGAAAATTTGATGAAACGTGGCCTACATATAGTGTTGTTGTGTACCAGGAGTATCCAGTTTGAAAATTTATGAAACGTGGTCCCTGGAGGAAGAGAGAAGGTCGTAGCCTTCAGTAGGTCAGTGCCTACGTACTAGTAAACACATCGGCTAGTATAAGAGCTAGGGGGTTGTAGCTCCCTTCCAGTAGAAGCTGGAGAATGAGAGAAGGTTGTAACCTTCTGCAGGTAGAAGCCTGCGTACTGGTATGAGTCTGCACCAGTAAATAAATTTTCTTATTATTAAAAGAAGACAGAGACGACAGCAGCAAGTGTTTTTTCACGCACATTGGGTTTCCACCTTAAATCTTGGTGTTCATGTATGTTGCTTATGTGTGATGGTTTATTCTGTTATTATTGCACATGGTTACCGTTTAATGTTTAATAATGTATTGATGCACTGATTAAAGATCAATATATGATGAATTAACTGAATCATAAGTTCACTGGATATACGCTGGTTGTCTTAAGAACAATTGCGTGCACATGCGAGTTCCCTTCTCTGAAGTAGTGTATATAAATCTGATTATGGAAATGAAAAGTTATTGATTTGCAAATACTGATTCACCCCCCTCTCAGTATTATTTCCAACACTAGCCCTTTCAGCATCAACCCGTGGAGCATGGACTAAAGTCTCACCTGAAGCAGTATGAGGGGATGCAAGAACCAAGTTTCTGCACCCAGAGATGGTAGTGATGTCGTTTTATACCCTAGGCCTTCCTTCACGTAGGTTGATAAGCTTTTTAGGGCTTATTGATATACTTCTGTTATTCGCTCTTCAGACCTCCACGAAGGTCTACGATCGTCCTTCGCATACCCTAGATAGGCAGATCAAACACTTACACACCTCTGTAATTACTTCCACTGTTGTATTTACCCAAATTAGCTTAAGTAGTGGATAACTTTAACATGTATTACGATTATCTTCGCGTAAACATATATTCTTACTTGCGTTCATACAACAAAGTAAAACATATAGATTCGCACATCAATATAGCATTAAAACATAAACCCAGTATTCGTCATAATAAAATCGCATGCATTTATAATAGAAGTAAAATAGCTCATACACAAATAATTCTAGAATAATTCTCTTTATTGATGTTCAGATCTTATTTACAGACTCCAACTATCCTGTGCACACAGCTCTAGGGGTCCACACACTCAGATGTGGACTTCTACCCTAGGCCTCTGCACACACAACTGCAGGGCCTCTTTCCTACGCTAAGACTCTTCGCTCTTAGCTATCATAGACCCATCACATAAAACATAACCAGACTCAGAAAACTTCCTTAGACCCTTCTGAGACTTCCCTTTTTATACAATCCCATGGTTCGCAGACCATGGGTGGATCTCTTAAAGCCAACACAAGTTACATAAACTAAGGGCGGAAGCCCTTATTGAATCTTTACATCTTCGCGCTCCATGACCACAAAATGCAGAGACTTTACATTTCTTATGCAAAACTTTGGTTTTCTGCCCCAAAACTGACCCTAGCTGACCCGTTCCCAACAGTGTCATGCATGTGACAATAGTGAGATGCGAATGAAAACTAAAACGGTGCTTCTACAAGCTAACATGCATCAAAACGAAAACAATCACTCACTGAAATCAAGCAGGCAACAATCACACAAAGTGAAACACAAAAAGTGACATAAATGCAACACAAGACATGGAAGGCGGGCTTACCCCAAAACAACTAAGGTGAATGTGCCGACGATTCCTAGATTCAATGTGGGATGTCAGAGCTGCAAGGTTGATGTGAGGAATGAGCTCTGTAATGCTCGTTTCATGAGTTTTGATCAAATCGAATATGTGATGCGCATGCCACAAATATAGGAAGGGCGACACTTGGTGGGAGGATTCTAAAATGATCCTTGCATGCAACCTCTAGCTGCTAAAAGTAGATCCCTGAATCAAGGGATGTCTTTGCATGCTACCTTGGGAGAAGCAGTCCATGCATGAAAATGAGTTTTTCTCAGTCTTGGAGGGAACCAGTCAACCCAACTGCACATGCAAGAGTCTGCTCAGCCAGAAGGAAAAAATGCGCATTTCTAGGAGGGAGCTGGGCATGCTACCTAGAGGGATTGCACAATTTCTGGATAGAGTAGTTGACTGTTGCCTAGAGTTGTGCAATTTCTGGGCTGAGCAGTCCTGCTGGGAGGAATTGTGCAAATTTTCCATTGAACAGTGACAGGAAGATTTGCACAATTTTGGAGCCCAGCAAGCTGCTAGACAGAATTGCGCAATTTCTGGATGGAAGGCTAGTTCCCCTCTAGAAATGTGCAATTTCTTGAGGGAGTTGCTCAGCCTGCAGTTAGACCAAGTCCGTGAAACAACCTGTGAGGGGGCATGCAAAAAGCTTTGATGGCCAGACTATCATTCTGCAAGAAAATCACTGAAACTTGTGTAGTTGACAAGGCAAGACATGTTGCTGTGAAAGGTTGGTAGGGAGGCTCCAAAATGAAGCTAAGGAAAAATTTTGGAGGGTGGTTGTATCCGGTACAACACTTGGCGAAACACTGGTAGAACTCCAGCTCTCTGAATGGACCTTGTTCGTGAAAAGCAGGTCTATCAGCTCCAGAAGTATTGTTCAGTTCTTAGTTCATCTTGGTTTCCACACTTGCTTGATTGTAAGATGTAGAATCTACCAATCTATTGGTTGATTGACACACATTCCAAGCGAAGTCAACACAGTTGTTTCAATTGGGGTTGAGGGGTATATTGGTTCACAAGCAGTATAGTCATCATAGTCTTAGTTTCATCTTTGGTGTTGCTCCTTTGCCAACAGGCCTGAACAGTACCCCGCTGGAGTCACGCAGGAACACAAGCATCGCTCCGCTGCTAGTGAGCCTGGTCAGTACCCTGATGGAGTTACTTGCGTCACCTCTCTATGCAGGAAGCCTTTCTCTTCTTTCACCTTATTCATTTTTCATTTTTTTTCATTTTTCACTTTTCATTTTTTTTATTTTTCATAACTGTGCATAACACTTATTCATTTACGAGGAGGAAGAGGGATCTTGACTTATTGAGAGCAGAAGGGGTTGTTCCTTCAAAGAAGTAGTTTATTATATACTTATGACATGCTTGTTAAGGTTTTCCCCCTCACCTTACTCTACTTGAATGAGATGATAAGGGTTAACCCAAAACAACCGACTAGAGTAGGTGACTCTAGTTGGCATGCAAGCGTTGTGTTTTCACCAAGGTTCATTTCAAACAATACATATTTTCCATCGATGTATCATGGACTAAAAGTAACAAGTTATTCATATAGGGGCAGGATGACAGATAACCAAGTAGTGATAGTTGCACAAGGCCTCTTATACTTTACCCAACCTGTTTCAAGAGTCATGCACTGTTTCATGTGAAACTAACCTACGAACAAAAACAAGAAAACAAAAAACAAAGCAAAGTAGAAGTAGAAGTAAATGCAAAAGCAAGGTGATTAAGAAAACAAGCAAGAAAATGAACAAGCAAACAAAGAAAGAAAGAAAATAAGCATGCAAGCAAGAAAACGGAAATCAAACACTACTCCTACTCCTAAGCTAACAGTGCATTGGCCTAATCACGTGAAGTGATATTTCCAATGCAGCCACCGATGCATTGGTTGACCCATGTTGGCGAAGGATTGGTTCGTGAGCAACTCAGTTGTGTGAACTAGCAAATGTGAAAGATACAACAATGAAAACAGACACACTCCAAGCTTACAAGCGTCCACAAAACAAAAATGAGTGAAAGCGCATGACATGAACTCTGTGGACTTTCCATGGTGTTGTTCTACAGTGCGTGAAGAAGTTGAGTGTATACATTCCCTTGACCATGACATGCAAGCAAATGTGAGAAAGGTATACCACTTACGTCGTGAAAATGTGCTTGTTGTGTAAGATTCCTCCAATGCATGAGCGATGGGATCATGTAGTTCAAGTGGAGGAAGTAAAATTTGAGTGTTGGATCATTCTTCAGTGCATATAGATGAGTGATGAGGAGCCTCAGGTGTCTGGACAATTTCCTGATTGGAAGTGAGACCAACCTCAAGACAGTGAGGGCCAGACATAACCATCAGCTTGGGCTGAAGTGCCCCGACAGTCTGGGGGGTTTCGACTTCATTGATAGATAGATCATCGTAGACTAGTGGCTTAGATGGATTAACAATGAATGAATCAACATTGTGATGAGATGATGAGGTAAAGAGATCATGATAGACAAGATCAGAAAACTCAGGATGTTGGTCGACATCCTCATAATTTGATGAATCAGACAGAGGGGTAGATGAGAAGAAAGGATGTTCACCCTCTGCGTTTCCAGAAAAAGTAGATGAAAGATCGAGTGGATTTTCAATGAATGATTTGTTCTCTCCATTGTTAGATGATGGTCTAACATCTGGTGTGTCCTGCGAATGATCAACAATGGGTACATCCATGGATGGATATGCACATGAAAAATTAGGGATGGCAGGATCATCAAGGATGTCAAGAAGAACTAGAGGAGGTACAGACAGATAGGGATGGTTGCCTACTGTCGGTGGATGTTCAATCTCCCTGTCATGCTATTCATGAATGCCATCGCATGTTGGTTGTGAAACACCAACCCCTTCGATAGATTGATCCTCGTTCAAAACAAGTGTAGAGTCCAAAATGGAAGAACACAAGACATTGTGATATGGAGGATGATCAGAATACAAAGATGGAGGTTGAGGTGCAAAATACATGTGACGAGGTATGGGACTCATAACCAAGTCTGCGTGAAAATCGGGAGGAGCAATGTTAGGAGGACGTGACAGTTCAACAAATGTGTGTTCGTGCTCTCCCACATCACTTTGTGATGGTGGAGCTGTTTGATGAGGGGATGACGAACATTCACTTGTGACAACAACCGTGTCTGTCTATGATTGCACAACTCCATCACCGAAGTATGTTTAGCGGGGTTTGATCTTGAAATTATTCTTGGGATGGGAAGATTTCTTAAGGAAGTACTCAAATCTATCCCAAAGATAAGGAATTTTCATCTGGCTTTTCGGAGCTTGAAATTGCAAATCACGGAAGCGCTGCCAAAAGTCCATAGGTGATTCATGTAGAGCCTTCCCTTGTTGTAAGAATTTTTGGTCAAGATGTTTTGGATCAAAATTATAGAAAATGTCTTCAATGAGATCACAGAAGTGCTCAAGTGAGTGCATGCTATTAGCTGGTAGGCTGCACAACCACCGATGTGGAGATTTGCGAAGTGTGTATGCAAGCAACAGGCTCGCCTGTTCATCAGAACAACCTTCATCCTCATGAAGCAAGGCAAGGAAGTCATGTAAGAACTCAGGCCAAACCACTTCTTCTTCACCATAATATGTGTATGTGGATAAGAGATCAAAAAACTCCCTCGTGATGGTAATAGATTCAACATGCGAAAAAAATCTTGGAGTGAGGAGAGTGCAAGACTCCATGATAGATATGCAAAGGTCAAAAATAGGTGATGAGGGCTCAGCTTGTCATATAGCCCTCCTTCTAGCGCCAAAAATGTTGACGGTGTTGGACCTGCCAACATGTCAAGGGATCTCCCTGGTAAGAAGTCCCAATTAGACCTCAGACTGTTTGGTGTAGGAGTCCCAGTGGTGGGTCATACGTTAATGCCTTGACCACGTTTCTGCAAAGAGGCAAGTAAGATGTCCCTATTGGTAGCAAGGGTGTGATAGCTGCAGTGAGTCAAGGAAGGTGCATGAGAGTTTCTAACACACAGAGAGTAAGGTGAGTGTGCCTCTTGGAAACCTGTAATAATACGTGGCTTGGAAGCGAACACATGACCAAAGCTGCATCACACGCTGGAAAGCAAGTTAGCGAGCAATCCAAAGTGATGGTTAAACCAAAAAAAAATTTCATAAAGATTCATACATACTTATACACAATAGTCCATACATGCATGCATAAGAAAAAAAATACATATATCATTTAGACTAAACAAGATAGCATAGAATACAATATGACATATTCATGAAACATTCTGGCTCTATTGTATTAAGAAGTGTAAGTTCCAGTCATACAATACATCCATGTCCAACCACTAGTTCAAATAGCAGAATGTTATAGACACAACCACCTGGTCCTCCAAAGAGATATACTAGCTCTGCGCAGTGGAGAAGCCAAGGCTTATTACAATACTATCCAAGCTCTCTCTAAGATAGTCCTATCGAAAGCTTTCCTGACCAAACACCTCTACAATGAGTTATGAGGTACTATTTATAGCAAAGGGTGGGGTGACCCTTAACATTCCCCTTTGATATTGTTCATTTATCCTCATGACTCTTCAACTACTCTATGACTGGAGAGGAAATCAGATGTTAGGCTAGATACTAAGCTCACTAGGGTTTGATTTCAGGGTTTGCTGGATGAAGCTCATAGATCTAGGAACTAGGCTAGGGTTTCAAATGATCAATTTCAGAGATATAATGGGGCAAGGTAGGTATGATTAGTGACAGAAGTAGGTTGTCATTGTCATATAGGATGAAAAGATAGAGGATTAGAATGAGCATGTAACCATGAATTCACTCATAAGAAGAAATATAACACTAGCATGAAAATTTCATCAAAACAAAGCACATAGCTTATGAATTCTGTTAAATACATATGAGATGATCACAATAAAGTATAGATATGGTAATAAGAAGAAATACATATTCAATTTGATGATAAAATAGAGGAAAAATATTGTCACAAAATCATACCACAAGAATCCCAAGATAATAGCTGCAATTGCCTATTGTATTACTACAAAAAAGTGTACACTAGCTCCTAGCTATGATTATCAAACATCCAACCCTTGATTTGACTTAGATCAGGCTACATATATATGAAAAACTACATTCCCCCTCTCAGGGGTCGAATCCATCATCATAGGAACTAATTACATGAAAATCTCTAACCATACCTAAAACTAGGGAGGTTAGAAACCAACTCCCGTTTTAGACTAACTGACTTAGTTTGACTTTGAAAGCATTATTTACAATAAAATTCACTCTTACCATCCCTAGAAAAATTAGTTACATCATTTAGAATTATCTCAAGACTAATTACATCAAGAAAAATCAACTCTTTACCATGAAAACTTCAAAAATAGGTTTCTCCACAGAAGCATAGCGAAATGTGCAGAAGCGTAGCGTGCTCTTAGAAGAAGTGTAGCAAATTTTGGCAAGATGTTTTGGAGGCCTTCCCAGAGGATTTTTGGGCTACAAATGGTATCGTTGGAAATATAGGGATGTATAATAGGTCTCTAAATATTCAAGTATGCAAAAAATCCTCTCCAAGACCACTTAAAACTCAATTTTCCACAACTACTCCAAAAGCATAACGTGAGGTCCAAAAAGGTGGTAGAAACATGAAAATTGGCTACTTTTTTTACTTTTTCTCCCAAAATATGAACTGAAATGAAAAATAAAGTTGATATACGTGATTTAGGGAACAATATATTTCCATATATGTAAGCCATTTTTCATTTGGAGGCCCTGACAAAAAGCGCAGCGTAGCCATGCTGCGCTTCTGCAGGGTCGAATTTCTGGGTTTTCTGCAAAATAGGGCTCAAAGATGGAGAAATATATCTCCAAATACAAAACTAGTTACAAAACTGGGAGAGGTTTTTGTAGATAATGTTGGTTTGAAGATATAATTCTCTTATGTTGCAAAAATACGCTCCTGTTTGTTTAGAATCGAAATTTTATGTTGGTCTCTAGAAACACAACGAAACATTACAGAAGCGAAACATGTGGTTTGGAGAGTGATTTGGAGGCCTTACTGGATGCGTTAGCTGCTAAAAAAGGTATGTTTGTAAATATTATGATGTCTACTAGAAAATAGAGTCATCAATCACTGCAAACACCTGCTCCAAACCCCTGAAAAACTGACTTGAAGTCAAGCTGTCTAGAGTGCAGCAACTCTCATGTAGTAACAGTATTTTGGGAATGTATCTCAAAGCGTAACACCTGTGCATAACCTGAAGGAGGTTTTTTTTATTTGGTCTATTATTTACAAAAACCTCTTTCACGTTTGTAAAATTCATCTTCATTACTTCATAAAATGATTTTTAAGTAATATTATCCCTGTGTGCAACAAATGACCTCAAAACCCTAAAAATCATGCCAATTACCTCTGCTGATACCAAGAAGTCCATCCCTGCTAGGGTGGTCTTTTTCCTCTTGAAATTGGTGGAAAATAGACTGGTCAACTTAGCATGGCAACCCAATTCTTGAAATCTTTCACAAAACCCTATGCAACCAGCATCTTCAAATGATCTTTTGATGAATGGTGAAGCATTGATCTCCTTCATATTGGATGGTTCAAATCTAGAGATGTTCCCTCCTTTTTATATTTCCTCTTCTCACTGGCCATGATATCAGTTTGCATGGTAGAAACCCTGGCTTGTTTGGAGGGAAGGCAAGGGTAGGATAGGGAAAACAGCGGAAAATGGGCAACTAGTTTAGGTAAGGGATTTGAGGGGACAGTGATTAGGGAAATTTCTAGGAAATTTCTAGGGGGTAGGGATAGATGTTAGGGAGACTTGGGAGGTGGAATCACTTGAAATGAGTGAGGGAAAGTGGGGAAAAAGGTTAAAACACAGTCCTAACCCAGAATTTGGAAAAAACACGGCGTGGGCTAGGGTTTGTAGGCAAATGAGGGAGATGAAAGGAAGTGAGTGTGGGAAATAATTGGGGGAGGTGTATGAAGTATGAATGAGGGTTTTGAAATAAGGAAACTAGGGTTTTCTTCACTGAAATGATGCAAAGACCAAGAGAACCCAAAAACGTAGCGAAAACCCTAGGAGAGGGATTTCACTATTTGCTGATGAAAATTCACTGAAAGAGAGATGATGAGAGGTCACACTTACTTGATTAGAGACTCTTGAACCTGTTGAAAGCTGATTGAACCCTTTTATTTCTCATTTGGCCCCCAAAAGTCAAAAGCACAGAAAGCTAGCAAAAGCGCAACATGCTTAGGCAAAAACGCAATGTGCTAGAAAATTAGGGCTTACTAATGGAAAGATGAAGTCTTTGGATGCTCAAGTGAAGCTTAGTGGTAGATGAGAGGTCAAGGAAGATAGAATGATATATTTGAAAGCTTTGTATGGTATTTTATAGGCTGGAAGTCGATTTTCTTCTTTGGATCATGAAGTGACATCATATGTCCTTTTGAGAAATGATGTGATGAGGTAGTGTACTACAGTTTTATTATTTTGTTGAGCATAGTTACCTCTTCACAAGGAGGCAAATGTACTTTAGAAACAATTTAGAACACTTTTCCCTAATTACTAGCTCCCATGATGGTGACTATGGTGATGACATGACTCCCTACATGACTTTTGATGACCTAACCTAATGATGACACCAAATGCATATGTGAAATCGTGATTTGGAAATTTGAACCTTTGCAGGATGCATGATGGCCTTCAATGATGACCAAGATAGTCTTTTGGTGACCTATCACAAGGAGTGATGAGAAGACCATGACGACATTTTATGACCATGATCATGGAGGGAGTAGTAATAAGACCTAGACAGTGACCAATGATCAAATTTTATTTGAAGCTATAACAATTTGACCTAATAACCCTATCAACCACATGGAAAGAGTACATTTGATCACCAATGACTCATAGATACTAACATTAATAACATTGTTGTCCTATACATCATTAGTAGGGTTTATGACCTTCTAAATGAATTTAACAAATTAATCCTTATAATTTAGACTTTTTACATTTTTTGTTAAAGGAATGCTTATTTTTACCTTAGATAATTCATTTTCTAGAATGAAGCTGTGCAAAGATCAAGGCTGGCTTTCATCTCTCTCAGATTTGTTTAAACCTTCCATTTTTTCTTTTCTTTTCTTTGGGAGTGAGTTGTTTTTATGGATTTTCTTTACAATTTGGGTTTTCAAATTTCTTATTATATTTCCTATGCCTCAAATCATAATTATGTTGGAACTAGGCGTCTAGATGTTGGGTAAATCATTCAAGTTCAGGAGCCCATAATTATTGTTCAAGATACTAGATATCATCCCATCCAAGATACTGTTGACACAAGTCATAACTATCATCAAGACAATTGACTTAAGGATATTCCTCCTCCTCTGGAATCATTTGATGACTAACTAGGTCATGGTTATATTGTTCTAAGAGGTGGGAATTATTTCACAGAGGAAGTTGAATGGAAGGCTCCTCCCCTCTCTGTCCTCACTGAAGAATTTATGGGTTGAAATGCCTACGATAAGGGGAATGTTTATGGCAAGGTTGGTTTGGGTTTCTATTGGGTAGGTTTTGTGGAAAATTTCATTGAGGCAAGTTGGGGGCCGTAGGGTTGGTTAGCCTATTTCACATTTCTAACCTATGTAGCTTGTTTGATAGCGCTATTATGGTTTTATCCATTTCATTGATCTTTTTCTCTTGAGAGGATTTCTCACCCAAACTCTCAAGGATTTGATTGGCTACATTTTTCTCTCCCTTGACTTTGTCTTACTTCTCCTTACATCTACCTGTAGCTATAAGGTTCCCCTTAATATCATAGGCCTTACTTTGTGCCTCGACGAGTGTTGGGGGTTCTATCTCTATCAATAACAGAGAGAAATTAGTGTCAGATGCATTGTAGTAAGCAATGATGGTAGCTGTGTCAGTAGGCTTAATTTTAGTTGGGAGGTCATTATAACAATTTTTAAATCATCTATTAAACTCGTCAACTAATTTGGTTTAGGTTTAAGTGCATTAAACTATGTGAGGTATCTCTGGTTTCTTTTCTTAACCCTAACTTATTTTAGGAATACATCTATGAGGGAGTCTAAAGAAGCTATATAACCTTGTGGACGAGATATAAACCATTTGTGAACCTGACCCTCTAGGATCTGAGTGAATAATCACATGTGCACATCATTGTATTATACCCCATCATTACTAGAATAATCCTCAAACTTTAATACATGGTATTCAACAATATTCTCTTCCTCATTATCAAAATTTGTGAGAGCCCTGTCATATTTATTTGGAAGATAATGTAGTTGTGCTGGTAAATTTATGGGTTGGTAATAGAGATTCACCCAATTATTCATATTGCGTGGGGAAACATGAGAAGTCAATAGTGAATGTTAAGGTGAGGACTGAGGGCTAGAATGGGGAGGGGAAAAAGAGTTGGATGAATCATTAGTTATATTTTAAGTCCCCGATAAATTTGGTGTATTTTTGGACCCTTGAGTGGGGGTCGAGGGTTGAAGGTTTTCTCGTTTTATAGGCTTCAATGAACTAGGATGTGCTTGTCTAAATTCCTCTACTTGTTTTCTCCTATTAACAACAGTTACCAATAGTTTTGGGTCTTCAAGAGCTAAAAATGTCCAATCTTATGTAGAAGTAGTGATTTGCTTGGGAGTATCCAGTTTGGAGTTGCCAAAAAAAACTAAGATATTATTTTCAACGAAACCATGCAAATGATTACTTGTTTCAAGCACCATATTCTATTGTGAATATGCATATTCTTCATCAAAATCACCGTCTGAGCCCTTCTTTTCATCAGGGAAGGTGAGGGTTAGGTTGCGCTTGCTCATCCTCTTGGGCTAAAACCTCCTAGTTACTCATGACTTCTTGAATGGTAGAAACATGCAAATTTAAAAGATACAACTTGTTAAGAATGTTGTGTTGGTTGTGTATCCCAATAATAAGATAGGGTTAAACATGGTTACTATTAGTCATAAGAAAAAATAAAATAAACGTTCCCTGACAATCGCACCAAAAGAATGTTAGTTTCTTAATTATTCCGGTGACAAAGGAACTATTAAGAAGACATTCATTGAGGACCTAGTCCTCCTACTTCAGGCTAACTGGCTAGTCTCCTATAGCCTCAGGGGGTATTCCCTATATTTATAACTGAAGTATATTTTATTATACCTTTATGATTTAACCAAATTAATGATAACACATGAAAAGGACATCAAACTTTAAGATTCTAGGTGTAAGAAACTAATACATCTAATAAGATCTCAAACCATATAAAATAATTAGAGGGAAATCCCATGGATGGCATATCACAAAATAAACAAAATTATTACATACAAATAAATAAAAATAACTTTAAATGACAAATAAATTTACTAAATATTACGTTATGTAATTACTTACTTACCATAGACAAGGAATGAAATATACAATATGAAGTACTGTTACCTCATAAATAAATATCAACAATAAGTATGATGAATTCAAACTCTTCGATGGTATGATATCAGATAATTATTAAAATGATAAAATGATAAAACAATAAACCTTGATCATGTCAATAGTCACATGTTATCAGATGTTACAAGACAACCGCACTAAATAAATTAGGTAAATTGAACGCTATTAAAATAATCAACACAACACACTGCAACAAGCTAGAATGTTAAGCATCTAAGATTATCTTACAAGGGCTCTTTTGAATCGAAATACTTAAGTAATATCATGCCAAGGGAAAACAAACCATATATTATAAAATTGGTTTAAACTATCGGCCAAGTCGATAATAGTAAGCTACTATTCTTCTTTAGCAATAATTGAACAAAGACAAAACACATAACACTAAAAACTCCATACATATGAAGCACACCAATTAAATATTATAGGACATGATATTAGGTCAGTGCAACAAGTGCAATTAAACATTCTATTCAAAAATAAGTCTCTTTCACCACCAAAAAATTGACCCCCTGAAAATAAGAAACAAGGTCATTTATACAAGATTAAGCTAACTATTTTTAATAACTGTCTTTAAACAAAAAGTAAATGCTTATTTAAATAAAATTAACATAGTTATCTCCTTGAAAGATTTTTTCCTTTAGAGGATTGTTTGGCTGATTGTGGTGGTTGGTTCCATAACAACCTGTAGATTTATATGTTTCTTTACTCTAGCAATTTGATCTCATTCTTTTGGCGACAACCAAAATACCTTATTAAACTTGGACATGAACACAATTAATTGTGACTTTAGCTGGGAATGCATAGGGGGTAATACTTGTATCAATTTATCTAATAATGCTAATATGTTGAAATCTGTACATAGAGAGTTTATCACTAATGGTGTATAGATATCCCCTTCACTGATGAATGAAAGGCATCATAGATCATGCTGGTATGCTTTCAATTTATCTTGGAGATCTTCATCTGAAATCAACCAACCTCCATTTCCCTAGAAAGAAGGAATACCAAATCTTTCTAAATAATTCCATTCTACTTTGAAATCATCAATGACCTTTATGGATATTTGAAACTAATCTTTCATTTCTACGAGACATTTTTGTTTCTCTTTAACCATAGCAAGAGCGAAAATATGTTCATCTCTACAATACAAGTTCATAGCTTTGATGGTTTATTCTTCTGGTGAATTAAAAAAGTCTATGAGATGATCAAATTCATTCAATATTTCCTTGAGTAGAGGAGTAATATGTTAATCTCAATATTAGCATTTGTTATTATTACTCTCTTGTAGTCTAAGAAAATCCTAACATACGGCTTGACTTATGAGATATTCTAGTTGATCTATTCCCATATCTCTTCCCTGGCTTCTATCATAACTTGTTTACCTGCTGAAGTGATCTTTATGATTTCCTGGAGTGATTTGATCTCCTCTTGTTTCTATTTAAGGTTATTTTTTATTTCTTCAATGGTTTTGACCTTTATCTCTACCTGGTGTGACCACTGTGATTTAACCTGCTCCCTTTCAGACTCCAACTCTTTAATTTTGTACTCCAGCTAAAAGGTCTTAAGTTTGGAAAGTCTGCATTTGTTTGAATCTACCGCCCTTGATGTAGTCTACTTCAGAGAATTATCTATGATAGTTTTTGTAGAAATTAATATGTAGATTCAATAATACTCATGAAATTTACTAAATCACAAGACTTGAAGCTACTCTATTGATATGCATAAGTTAATTAACCATCTAAAACAAGAATCATATACATGAAAAAGGAAACATCACACATGCACATATATTTATCTAGGGGAAATCAACTGCTCAAAACCCCTTACTACCTATATTGCATTAATAAGAGAATAAAGAAGAAATACAATGCTTGCTCAAGCCTGAGCACACCCTACAAGTGTATAGTCTATCCCTCTGCCTGACTGACTGAACCTAGCCAACACTTAGCCAATTTCAAGCCTTCCCAAGCTCTTATTTCCTTGCGTTGTTCCCTTGGAAATTTTCCCCTATTTTTAAGGAATTTCACACCAAGGAATTTCACAATAGCCTTAGCTCAATCTCTAACTGCATGCACCACCTATACACATGGGAATATGCTACAACTGATAGTATACTGCCTTGGAATCCCCATCTCAATTGTGTAACTTGAATTATCCACATGCAACAATTATTTTGGGTTGATTGATTAGTTAACTGGTTGATCACTGAGTGTGGTTAACATTCCACTTCCACAACTTGGCCTCCATGAGTTCTTCTGATAGTTAGAACTAGTTAAAATGGGAATATCTCAAATTAACTGAAATATATTGTTAGAAATTAACAATCAATCATGTAGAAATAAAATCAAGCTTCCCCAACTCGAATTTACTGAGTTAACTAAGTAATAAGATCCATTTCACCTTAGTTAACTACCTCCAAGTATTCCATTGAAATATAAATTCAAATTTTAATCTATTTTGACCAAGGCAAAGTCAAAACTAGATTTTCTTGCTACATTTTCAACACTCCCTCTCAACAAGGAAAGGATTATCAACCACCCCTATCCTTCACCAGTGGAACTCGAATTTTCCTCTTGACAGAGCCTTTGTCAAAATATCCACATCTTATTACTCTGTCAGAATGTACTACAACAACATAATTTGCCTCTGCACACAATCTCATAGATGATGATATTAGATATCAAAATGCTTGGATCGATCATCAAAAAATGATTCTTAGAGAGTTTGATACAACTTTGATTATCACACTAAATCATAGTAGGATCCATCATCTAACAAATAAATCCAACAAGTATCTTCCTCATCTAGATTGCCTCACATGATGCTTGACTTGGAACCATATATTCTGCTTCTACTTAGATGAGTGCCACTGATCTCTACTTCCTGCTGTACCAAGAAACCGTTGTGGACCCAACACTGAAAATTCCATCTAATGTACTCTTCTAGTATGATGGACTTCCATCCAAATCTACATCGGTTCACTCCCTCTGTCTGCTTGTACCAAAGTCCAAACTAGGTAGTGCCTCTGAGGTACCATAGAACATGTTCAGCATCCCTCCAAAATAGTTTGGTTGTCCTAACCATGGATTGAATAAGCTAGTTGACTGCATAACACATGCATGGTCATGTGTTCACAAGATACATGAGTGAACCCACAAACTGTCAGTAAACAATCACATCCACTTCCTCACCTGAAGTGGCATCCTCTTTCCTCTAATTTCTCACCTCTGAAGTATCTTGTTGGAATAATTTCCCTAAGAGACAAACAATTCCCCATCACCTTTCCATACTTCCAATCTAAGGAAGTAGTGCATGATACCCATGTCCATCTCGAACTCTCTTGCAAGGTCCTCCTTGCAAGATCTAATTAGCTTCTCATCAATAGTAAGGATCAAGTCATCAACATATAAAAAAATAATCAATAATTTTCCTTCTACCAAAATATGATAGAGTTTTGCATTTGCTTCACTTTTGGTGAAGCCTAAACTGGTGAGATAACTATCGATCCTAGTGTACCAAGCACGGGGTGCTTGCTTGAGACCATACAACACTTGCTTGAGTCTGCACATGAGACTCTCAGTCATAAGTATCAAAGCCTTCTGGTTGCTCGATATACACCTCCTCCTCAATAAATCCATTGAGGAATGTTGTTTTCACATCCATCTGGTGGATCTTCCACCCCATTTGTGCAACCAAAGAAAGGATTGATCTGATGGATGAGTACCTTGCTATAGGAGAAAAGGTATCCTCATATTCAATCCCCTCCACCTGAGAGTACCCCTTGGCCACAAATCTAGCCTTGTACTTTTCTATGCTTCCATATTCTACCTGCGTCACCTTAAAGATCCATCTCGAACCCACAACTAATTTGTTTGTTAGTCTTGGGACCACATCCCAAACACTGTTCTTTAAAATGGATGTGTACTCCTCTACCATTGCATCAACCCATACTAGTTTCTCTACTGCTTCCTTGAAAGAGGATGGCTTAGTCTCTACTAGCTCAGTCATAAGAGCCATGTGGCCCATGTATTGATCTGGTGACCTTCTCCACCTGTGCTGATTTGAAGGAGCACCCACATTCTCCCTCGCATCTTGCACAAGTCTCTCAACTTATCTAGTTCCCTTCCTACCTTGTCTGGATGAGTTTGCTTGAGTGGATGTCTCCACTCTCTACTCCTTAACTTGTGGTTGCTCCACAACATCTCGAGGCTCCTCCTTTGGAGCTAAAAGCTCCTCCTCTAATGGGATATGTAGCACCCTCTCAAGAGAGCACCACAGGGATTCGTCTTCATCAAATTTGACATCTTGTCACACAAATGTCATTTTGAGGGATGGAAAATACACATGTTAGTTGTGGGGATTTTATGTGTATCCCACAAATACCCCCAACTCTGCTGTCAGCTCCAACTTCTTCCTTGACTCTTTGGAGACATGAAAATGGACAGAGGCTCCAAAAATCCTAAAGTGTGACACATCCAACTTCCTCCCTCAAAAAGCCTCCTCTAGTGTGATCATGCCAAGAATTTGATGAGGACTCCTTTTCTTCAAATAGACCGTTGTGTTGCATGCTTCAGCCCACAAGTTCAGAGGTAGGATTTGGTCATGAAACATCATCTATGTTTCTCTCACAATGCTTCAATTCTTCCTCTCATCCACCCCATTCTGCTGTGGGTTGTAGGGTGTTGTCAAATCTCGTCGAATTCCTTCTTTTGCATAGAAATTTTTAAACTCATTCGACATGAACTCACCTCCATTATTTTTCATGAGAGCCTTCACCTTCTTGATCGTTTCTTTCTCTACCAGTGCCTTGAACTCTAAGAACTTGGACAAAGTCTCATCCTTCTTCCACATAAAGAAAATCCAACACTTTTGTGAATAGTCATCAATAAAGATAACAAAATACTTCTGCTTGGAAGTGGAGGCTATTGAGAAAGTTCCACAAAAATCAGAGTGGATCCTTTCAAGGCTTGCATGTGCTCTACTCTTCTCTACTATGATATTCTGTCTGGGGTTTCCCCCAACAATTATACCTAGAGGTAAAATGATAAATTATCAATATATTGACTTTTTTTTTCTACGATTCATCTTGGATATAAAGTTTTAGTCCAATTGTAAACATATTTTTCCCTCACTTCCTTATCCCAATTTATTTCTATTACCTGTGTAGAGATTTTTGAAATAAGTAATTACTAAGAGCGGGGGGGTGATGAATCAATAATAGTGAGGTTCTTAAAACTTTTTATGAATATGTCTTTAGTTCTTTCCTCTATTGTTTGTTACTTATGAGAGAATTCATACATAATACAAATGAACAACAATATAAGACATTCACATGTACATACAATCCATCACATGAGAAACATACACATATTGACACTTGTATTTTTATGTGGAAACCCAAAGGGAGAAAACCACCAATATGTTTGTTGTTATGATGTAAATTAAGCACCTACTTAATTACATCAATTTGTTTGTGAGCACCCACTCACAGGAGGCACCAAACCCCTTAGGATAGAAATCACCTACTTTCCAAGAGGCACCAATCTCTTATGAATGTAGACCACCACCTTCTCTAGCCACTATTCTACCTTTCATACAATTTTCAAACTGAAAATAGGGGAAAATACATATACAGAGAAATACCAATCTGGTTCATTGCAGAAAAATACTTTTGCTCTTGGTTCTCTACTATTTCACAGGCTCTCTAGGCCTCACACAACAAAACCCTATTCTCTACTCACTACTAAATATACTCTACTCTCAGCCTTCTATTCCACAATCTCTTTGCAACACATTACCTTAGTCCAACAACTTGGTCTAATTGCACAAATCTCTCACACTCTGCTCTACTCTCGTAAGCACATTCAATAGTACTTCCTTCCCTCACTTTTCTTAGTGGAAATCATTGGTTTTATTCCTCTACTGCACTCTGCTCAATGTTGTCTCTACAACCTGTTTCCACACTACCCGAGTGTATCTCTATATAACACATCCATACTTTTGTTACATTTGTTGCTTGAGTTTTGTTGCTGTATTAAACATGAGGATGGGTTCTTGAGTGCTTCACCAACTCTTTGTGTGATCCTCCATGTGGACACTTTAATCTCAGTCCACATCTGCACTCTGGAAAGTATCCCCATGCTTTTTAAATTGATCACATAGATCATAATGTACTTTAGCATGGCTCCGTTCTTCCCTTAATTCATTGAAACATGCAAACAAGATCAAATATCCCTTCTTCTTGAGACAAACTCCATTATCTACTCCTACATGTCGTGGCCCCGCTGCCTTGACCCAACAATATTTGACAATGGTCATTCAATCCATCAACAAACTCCTTTGGTTTGCATTTAATCTCTAGATGCCGACCCATTCATCCTTTAACACTCTATACTGTTGTATTGAAGCCATAACTCATCATATCTTATATTAAAAAAATGTTACGAAATCACATAATTTTGATGCCTTGATCCCCTTAGTGCTTAGGCCCCTTATCGTTTTCTTTCTGATATGATTGTTGCCTAAGACTGTCGACTTAGCCATTAGGTGTTGCAATATCAGAGCCCTCATATCTTGTAACTTTTGCTCAAGTGATGTTATGAGATCACGAGGTTCCAAGCTCCTTTAGCTTGGCCCTTTCCTATTTTTCCTCCATGGGACTGGGCACTATGACCATCGACTTAGATTTTAGGTGCTAAGGCGTTCATATCCTGTTAGGGACCTATCTCCATTTTTATTTTCTCTTCCTTCCTTAGTTCTTTTGGGTTTCCTTGACCAAGGCCAACACTTTGAGGCTCCCGCATATTAGAACTGTCTCATAATTGAATTAGAGGAATCCCCAAAATTCTAACCTCCAAAATACTTCCTTCATGGCATCACATAAAACTTAGGTTCTTAGGCCTTCTCTGCACCCTTGGTCCTTTGGATCTCCCACGACCATGTGTTAGTCACATCAGAGCCCATTTATCATATCAAAAATTCTCTATAAAACAATTATACAAGATATATGAAAACTCCAACCTCTGAGATGATGTAATGCTATCACCATCTCTCCACGTGGAGCCTCCTTGGTGGTGACACATGTCACCTAGATTTACCTCATTAAGCCACCAAAAATGTTGAATCAAACTACCACATGTCCATCATACAACCACGTCATGCTGACCTCATTTCCCACTTCATCTCCTTAGGCCCAATCACTTGCTGCAATGTATCCAATTGGAGGAGAGAGAAAGGGTCCATCAGTCCTTGGTTTTTCAATGATTTCCTTTGTATTTCTTCTCCTTCAAAAACCTTGGCACTTTCGAAGAGTTGTAATTTATAAGGACTTACGAGGTTCTAAGGTTCTAGTGGCCTCGACCTTCTCATATTCTGATATGACCTCTACTCTGAGGCTATGATATCGGGTCCTGATGTGCTTCGACCTCTGATGTTCTGATGGCCTCCAACTTTCGATGTTTCGATATGCCCTCTGCTCCGAGGTTCTGATATCATGTCCTAATGTACTCTGACCTTTGATATCATATCGAATTTTTTTCTCAAAAGAGTTATAAGGAACTCTGACCTTCGATATTCTATCCTCTTGAGGTCCTAATATTCTAGCTTGCTTCAATATTACAACCTTCTTAAGACTAATTTCGACAGTCAATAAATTTTGATCCACAAGGCCATTTGTAGTCTTCAACACACCGTTGGAAAGCTCTTTCAGAGAAATTTCCAGTGGAGAAGGTCTGATGTAGGCTTTGAGCCCATCTTCTACCTGACAAATGGCTGAAAACTCTCTACCTCAAAGCTAGTCCAGTTTATATCAATGCCAATATACCAAATGCCACAAGCCATCCAGACAATGCAAACTATCCAACAATCTCCCCCTTTGGCATTGATGGAAACAACATAAGCTTCCTCTGAAACCATGAATGGTCTTATTCATTTCTATTCTTCTCCATGGTAATCTTCACCCCCTTTGGCATCAATGGAAAATGATGCCCTTGAATACTCCACATAAAAAACTGCAACCTACTCTTTAATTGATCCCATATGATGAGTAGTTGACAACACAAACTATAGTTGAGTCATTTGGGAGGAGGAGTCACAACCCATATCTACTACCTGAGATATTCAAAGGGTTCTCTTTCTAGTGGCTTAGTAAATATATTTGAAAGTTGGTATTTAGTGGCCACATATTCAAGTCTAACAAAATTGGCTACAACCTTTTTTATGAAGAAATGGAACTTGATAGGGATGTGCTTGGTCTTTGAATGCATGAAAGGATTCTTAAAGATACTAATGGAACTTGTATTATCACATATGATTGGAATATGATCAGTCAACTCTACCTTAATATCCTTCAAGTTCTTCTTCATCCATAGAATTTATGAGCAACAAGTGGCAGCTGCAATATACTCTACTTCAACAATTGATAAAGAAATGGAGGCTTGTTTCTTGCTGACCCATGACACTAAGTAGTTTCCCAAAAAGAATGTTGCACCTGAGGTGCTCATCCTATCCTTAATACTTCTTGCCCGATAAACATTAGTGTATGCCTTCAACTTCAATTCTCTACTTTTAGCATACCATAGTCCATAATGCGCTATCCCTTGAAGATATTTGAAAATTATTTTGATAGAGATGACGTGACTTTCATGAGGGAAATCTTGAAATCTGGACACAAGAACCACTGCTTGCATGGTGTATGGTCACAAAGCTATGAGATACAAAAATATTCCTATCGTGGATTTGTATTCAGTCTAATTTACCAGCGGTGTCTCACCTTCTTTGTACAATTTGCAGAGTGTGACCATAGGTGTGCTAATTGGCTTGCAATCTTCCAACCCAAACTTCTTCAGAATTTCTTGTAGGTACTTCGATTGGAAGATAAACACTCCATTTTGAGGCTGAAATTTTTCAATCCCAAGAATAAATAAAACCCTTCAATCATGGAAATCTCGAACTCTATCTCCATAGAGTTTGTGAATTGATATCCCAATTGTTCCATGTTGCTGCCAAAGATTATGCCATCCACATATACTACTACAATTAGTAGATGATAACATTCAGACTTTATGTATAAATTATTGTCTACAATACCTTTCTTAAAGCCTTGTTGCTAAAGGTATCGATCCAATCTTGCATACCAAGCTCTTGGATCCTGTTTGATTCCATATAATGCCTTTTTCAGTTTGTACACAAACTCTTTATCTTCGGTGAGCATGAATCCTTCTGAATTCTGAATATAAACCTCTTCGCCCAGATATCCATAGAGAAATGAAAACTTCACATCATATGATATACCTTGATATTTTTATGACTGGAAAAGGAAAGAAACATTTTGATAGCTTTCAATATTGCTACTGGTGCAAAGCTTTCCTCGCAGTATATGCCTTCTATCTGGGCATACCCTTCGCAAACTAATCGAGCCTTGTTCCTAATTACTCGACCCTACTCATTTTGCTTATTTTCGAAGACCCATTTTGTACCTATTACATTTTTCTCTTTGGGTCTTGGAACAATCTCCCAAGTGTCATTCTTCTCAATTTGATCAAGTTATTCATTCATAGCTCTCATCCAGAACTTGTCCTCACTTGCCTGGTTGAGATTTTTAGGCTCAATATGAGACACCAGAGTAAGATTTGCACAACATGAATTGCCAACAAGTTTCCTCCTAGTCTGAACACCAAGTCTACGATCTCCAAGAATTTGACTCTCAGGATGTTGTTTTTGTATATACTTGGGGGTTGTTTTGGGCCTTAGAGTTGTGCTCGTTTCCATGTCTTCATTATCTAGATCTGTTTTATCTTAATATGAGGAAATAATGTGTGAATTTTCTTCTCCATCAGAGTTCATGTTTCCTTTGGAGGACTCAGGTTGTGAAGCTATTTCATCTACTACTACATCAATGCAATCCTCAATCCTCTTTGTCCATTTGTTGTAACACTTGTAACCTTTACTTCGAGTAGAGTACCCAAGTAATATACCCTCATCAACGCATGAATCAAACTTTTCAAGATTTTTATCATTCCTTTTGATAAATAATTTTCTCCCAAACACCTTGAAGTGTTTAATTGATGCAGGTCTTCCCTTCCACAACTCATAGGGATTTTTATCACTATTAGGCTTGAGTTGTGTTTTGTTTGATAGGTACACTGCTGCTTGTGCTTCTTCTCCCTAGAAGATGTGGGATACATCTGCTTCATCCATCATAGCTCTGGCCATTTCCTGGATTTTTCTTTTCTTTCTCTCAACTACTCCATTTTGTTTTGGAGTTCTAGCCACAAAATACCACCTCCTAATACCATGCTCTTCATAGAATTTTTTAAACTCTCTTGAAGTGTATTCTCCTCCTCTATCTAATATTAATAATGTGATCTTTAAATATTTCTCGTTTTCTACTTGAGGTTTAAATTTTTTAAAATTCTTAAATGCTTCTAATTTTTCTTTTAAGAGCATGATCCAACTGGCCTCGGTAAAATCATCAATGAGTAGCATAAACTACCTTTCTCCTTTTGGGGTTTTTTCTCTAGTTGGGTCGCTGACATCGATGTGAATTAGCTCTAGTGGTATGGATGAAGAGAACTCCTTTGATTTGAAATGAGTCCTAGTTTGCTTACCAAATTGACATGAATTGCAGATTGAATTATCAGGCCTTGACAATCTTGGAAAATCTCTCATCACTCCCAACTTGTTGATTCTAATCAAACTATCAAAATTCATATGAATAAGTCTTTTGTGCCACAACCATGCTTCATTCATTTAGCTTAAATAGTAGTTTACTCTAGAGACATCAAACACATATACATTGTTGTGAGTTCTGATTGCCTTTCCCAACAACTTTCCATCTTTCTAATTTTGGATCTCACAGTCCTTGGATCGAAATGTCACATCATAGCCATTATCACACATCTAGCTTTCACTAAGCAAGTTGTGCTTGAGACCTTCCATGTACAACACATTTTTATCTTTCGTATTTGATCCAAAATGACTATGCCTTTACCCTTAATTCTTCCTAGGGCATTGTAGCCAAAAGTGACATTGTTCCCTCTGTCTTTCACTTTTAGGGACAAAAATTTTCTCTTATACCCAATAATATGCTTGGAGAAGCCACTATCCACATACCATCTTTTCTCTTGATTATGTGTGGATAAAGAAAGTCCATATCGCATGCTATTTTCACTTTTCCTTATCCTTTTGAGAAGATGACTGCCTAATATTCTGGGGATTAGATAGGTACTCAAACCTAATTATGCACTCACTTTACTTGTGCCCAAAATTATTACATTTGAAACACTCAACATCACTTAATAGGGGAGAGAAGGCACTTCGATCTCTGAGAGGAGAGTTTTGAGATCTAAATTCTGATTCTTATCATATCTAGAATTTTCATCTCAATATTTCTACAATCAACAAGCTTATGTCCAAATATGTGACACTTATAAAAATAACCATAAAATAAATAAGTGTACCTATTGTTGGAAGTTTTATGAGTTTGTGCATGTGGGTAACTCTGATTTTTGGCTTATTGGTTCATTCTCCGTTGGTGTGTCTCCTTGGGGTGGATGGATGTATTACTCTAGTGATGATATCCTCTTTTCCTTACTTCCATTTTGTCTTCATTGATTCTTTATTTAAGCTTATTTGCATAGCTCTAAAGTTCCTCAAATACTACGTACCTAAAGTTTATACTTCCCATAGAAGGTTCCTGTGCTCTTGAGTATCCCAAACCTATTTTTTTCCTAAAGACATTTTCCTTTTTTTCCCGAGGAAAAATCGTAACTTTCCATTAATTTGAAAAATTACATGTAGTAGATGCCAGTGGCATATGTAGTTTGTTGGCTGTAGCCTTCAATTAAAAGAAAAAAACATATGACTGAAGCCATTGCAAAAAGTATAGTTCTGTATGTTATCACTTAGAACTAAAAACTCTATGCATATAGATGTTTGTCTTAGTCCAATGACAAAGGTCTGTGTCAAGTTGATTTTGTTTTATATTTCTTACTTAGGATTTGGAGTTTTAAAAAGTTTTTGATTCAAACTATACTCGAATCCTATTGGTTCTCCTCCACCATCATTGTTTTATAAGCCATGTCTTGTCTTATCCTAGTCACCGAGTCTTTTAGTGATTTCGCAGCGTAATCCTATTGGCCAGTTTCGCAGCGCAATTATGGTTTAACAATTTCGCAGCGCGTTATGATTAGGCCGTTTCACAGCGCATCATTAGAATTTTAAACTAACCGCGCTGCGAAATCGGGGATTCGTGCATTTCGCAGCGAATCTTTCCCAAAATGTCAAGTCGGTTGATGAGTCACCAATTGTGTCCTCTCATGTCAGTTTGTGTACCTCTCGTATCATGTTTGAGCACTCATTAATCACTACTCCACCAATAGATCTGTTGAAATGCACAGAAATATCATTCCCAATGGATTTTACCGTGCATGGACCTTTATGATAATCGTAAGTGCTGCATGAGTGTCAAGTCTGTCTGATGATGTATTTGAAATTTCAAGCGAGGCTGTTTTCAAGCGAGGCTGTTTTCAAGCGAGCCTGATTACAAGCGAGGCCGAGTTAAAAAAGAACTGAACCGCCATTTCAACTGAAGCTGTTGGTCATTGTGTGTGTGAAGATTTCAAAGAGAAAAATGGAGAGAAAAGAACACAGATCCGGTAAATGCCAGAGGACTGAACCTGAAGGTCTAGACATAGCATTGAGGGATGAAGGCGTGAAGAAAGCATTCAAAGATGCCGGGTGCTGGAACTTTTGAAAAAGCTGCAAGGAGGACATGCGCAGGTAACCAAAGAATTTGTGCTAAACTTCACTGGTTTAAATTCAAAAATAGCTATGTTGGAAGTTCAAGTGTCTCCAGAAGCAATATCTGCTATAACAGAGATCCCAAGAGGACGGCAAGAATGGTTTAAGAATTTTAAGTTTGATATGAATCCATGTAAGGAGTTTTTAAAAGAGGCATATGTGAATGAAGACCTAACAAAAGCAGTGCCCAGAAACTATGTCAAGGAGCATTATGCCCTTCTTCTCACCTGCATTCAAAAATACTTGACCTGTGAAGGAAGATACAATAAGGTCTATTCTTATCATTTCAAACTGCTCTTGCATTTCACTGGGAAAGTTTCCATAGACATTCCTTTTTACTTATTTCGCAGTTTGAGTAAAATGTGTGATAAGGTGCAGCTGAGGAAAGAGGACTGTGAAACCTCCTTATTTCATCATGGTTTGATTAAGTTGCTAGTTTTAGATGGCCTCCAGAAGATAGGCAGAGACTGGAATTCGTTCATTTTCATGGCTGGATTCCAAAGCAAAACTGGTCTTACTCCACAACCAGTTAAAGAACAACCAGTCAAAGAATTCACAATAGCTGAGCTACAGAAAGAAGCAAGAGCTAAAAAGCAAATCAAGTTATAGCTATAAGGAACCAGTTAGAAGCAGCTAAACATGAGATTGCTAAGGTGAAGAATGCCACTAGGGATTCTGCAGTTAGGTATGCAAATTATCGTAAGGCTGTATGGAAAGAAAGTGAAACCCTAGAAAACCAGTTGGATTCAGTAGTTGATGTTTACACATGGACAGTACCAGCAATCAAAGAGGCCAAATTCGTCAGAAAGATAAATATGCACCTAAGAGCTGAGAATAAAGCTATGAAGAAGAAAATCAAAGACCTGAAGGCACAGCTAGACCAGTTAGTTGCTAAATGAAGTTTCTTTTCAAAGAAAGGTTTGTTCCAAATTTTGTCAAATTTTGCTTAGTTTTATTGTTTTGAGGACATGTAGATCCCTACTATATATATCAAAGGTCAAAGGGAGTTTTGGCAATCAAATGTCTGGGCGGTAAATATCTCAGGACAAAGGCAAGCTGTTTAAACAATTCAGCAGTTTCATAGCGCGCTACGAAACTGCTGTAGGTGATGGTTTTAACGCAGACAAACAGTTTGGTAATATGGGCGGGAATTTTCAAAAGGAAACACCTAAAGGATATGTAAGAAACCAAATGAAGCTATCAAAGTAGTTCAGATCAAGACAGGTGTACCTTTAAAAAGGTGGAATATTTTAACTCAAGTTTAAAGTTTCTGTTAAAAAGCCACTTTATCACCGTTCATGGGGTATTAAATGAATTGCATACAAGGAATTTTGGCCTGCACACTTGTCCATTGATGAAGCCTCCAACACATCAGGAACATGGTAGTGTTCTATATTTTTGGGATATTAAAGGGCTAGAAGACATGCTGCTGTATATTTGAACAAGTTGTGGAAAACTGGAACCAAAAAGCAAGGGATATCTCCTAACACCACTGAAGCAGTTAAAGGGGTCAGCATCCAAGGTCAACATGGAGCATTGATTACCCATCTCAGCCATCTCAACCAAACTGAAAGAAGAACAGGTGTCAAAGAACAAGGAGGAATCATTATACATGGAAGATAGAGTTAGAGTCATAGTCAAATTAGAACTCTTTAAAACTCCAGTTAAGCACTTTATTGTATTTAATAGTTAGTTGAATTGCAGATAGGTGTCATCAAAAGCAGTTATCGAATTCCCCTCATGCTGGAGGAGGAATCTTGAATTAGGTAGAATAAGAATTCTATATATAGCTAAGACAGTGATGTAATGAGGGTTGGAGATTTTATAAAACAGAGTACTGTTTTGGCTTATGTAGAAAGATAGAGTTCAGTAATATAATAGAACTACTTTTCTTCTGAGGATTCATAAAGTGTTTCTATGTTCAAGATGTGTGGTTTTACTTTATCCTTGATTTATTTTACAGTTGCATAGATGTGTAATCACTCAGAATTCACTTATGCTGCTCTGATTTCCTGTACACATTCATGAACTGTGGTTTTAGAAGAGTTGTGTTTTGAACATTTAAATGCCACATGCCCTGACTTCTATGTAAAGGCTGTATCATTATTTGCTGAGGTTTTATTGACTCCATAGGCCCAATGGAAACTTATGTAATGTTTGTCCAACCTTCATATTTGTCACTGTTATTTAACAAGAGTTAGCCCTCTTATTTTTAATCAAAATCAATAACCTTTTGAGAGAGCCCTCTCAAGCTAAGGAGGCTAAACCTTAGTCAAAAGATTGGTTTGAAACAGTTACACTGAGATAGTCTGATCAGCAGCCTATCAGGGTCCTATTTTGGTGATAACATTTTGGTGCATCTGCCGGGAGACTGAAGATTACTCATTCCCGAAATTATGAAGCTGAACTTCTGAAGGTAGCAGGAGCTCAGAGGATTTTCGAGGCTGCATTCTACCTTGGTGACTCCATTCAATCTTAAAGTTTAAAAGGTGGCTTCGAGAGGAAGATATACAAGGAGTAATCCTGACCCAGATCCACCTACTCCTGTGGATAACCCAAACATCATCTCAAGGAGCAGGCAAAGATTTTCTGATATACCAGGTACCTCATCTGTATCAAAATCTTTGTTCCCTGAATTTTCTAGAAGTCCTGAAGATAAGATTGTAGATGATAAAATTCATGAGGTATTGTTGAGGTCTGAGAACGAAGAAGAGCTTATTGGAATCATCTTGGATTTACAAAAAAGAGGCATTGATACTTCATCTTTAGTGTCACAAAGGGATAAAGAAGAGTTTTGGGAGGTTGTTACTTCAGAATTGCTATTAGAGGAAGAGGACTTGAATCAGCTCAAAGAGCTTGACCCTTTTGAAGTTTTGCTCAAATCTAAAACTGGTTTACCTCTCCCAAATTGGAGTTCTTTTGTCAGTGGTTTACAAAGTCCAAATAGCCCTTTTCGTACCCATACTTTATCTTCTGCCTCTGCTAGTCCAAATAGTCCTCAGACAACATCTCATACTAGTTCTGGTTCCACTGGTCATACAATACCTGTTATCACTGCTCCTCCATTCACTATGGCTATACCTGCTAGGTATGCCCCTCTAGCTCTCCCTGCTGTTTTGCATGATCTTCCTAGTAAATATGCTGCCAGAATTCCAACATGGGGGGGAGATGAAGATACTACAGCAGAGGAACATGTGGATAGGTTCAATGATTTTGTTGACAGGGAAGAAGTGGATGATGAAGATGTAAAATTAAGACTGTTTGCTCAAACTTTCATTGGGGAAGTCAGAAAATGGTTTAAAGCCCTTGGAGCTGGTAGCATTCGTAGTTGGGCTGAATTTGAAGATAGCTTTCTGAGGAAATGGGGAAACAGAACCAACCCTATTCAAGCCCTCACCGAATACAATAATCTAAGAAGAGCTCAGATGAAACTGTCCAAAACTTTTCTAAGAGGTTTAATAAAACATATAATTCTATTCCAGCACATTTGAAACCTCCTGGAGCTTTGGCACAGTTGAGATATGCTGAGTCCTTTGATTCAGATTTCTCTCTTTTACTCAGAGAAAGAGAGTCTCCCACTCTTGCTGACATGCAAAATGATGCAATTAAGGTAGAAGTGAATATGCTTGCTGCTAAGAAATCAAAGATGGCAAAGACAAAGATAAAGGAAGAAGAGAAGCCTTCTACCTCTGCTCAAGAAGACAAGTTTGAAACAATGATGAAAACCATGGAGAAATTGATGGACCGATTAGCTCTTGGGAATACTTCTGCTCCCCAAGCACAGCAAGAACCTCAATTTAGAAACCCTCAATTCAGAAGGCCTCAGAATCAGCAAAGGCCAAGAGACAACAGAAATCAACAGGCAGATCCTCCAGTGAGACCTCCTTTCCAACAAAACTTGGTGGATGAAGAAGAAGAACCTGAAGTCCCTGAGGAATCTATCCATTGCTTTGATGAAGAAGATTCAGGAATTTTCTTAACTAAGGAGGAACATGATGAGTCTAGCATGATAAAATCAGAAGAAGAGCCTTCAGATTTCTTAAAGGGTTATCAACATGCTATATTTGAGATACAGAAGCAGTACAATCTTAGGAATAGAGATGTTCCTATCACAGCAAACAAGGCACAGCCCAAGAAGAATATCTCAAAGGCGGTTAAGGATAAAAAGGAAAAATCAAAGGTGGTTGAAGGTAAAGGTGATTCCCCTCTTGATAAAAAGGATATTCAAACTCCTTCTCCTTCTAAAGAAATTGAAAAGTCTACTTCTGTTTTTAACATTGAGAATGAGATTGCAAAAATTAAAATATCAGTTCCTTTCAATGAAATTCTCAAGGTAGACAAATACAGAAGCAAGATTGTTGAAATGCTTAATTCTCCACCAGGAGTGGCTGATATCCTAAATGTACAAGAGGATAATCCGATTATTTGTTTAGGTCCAAGACTTGAGGATGAACAAAATGATGAGTTTCCCCCCTTTTACATAAGCATTAATATTCATGATATGACTTTACATAATGCTATGTTGGATTCAGGGGCATCACATAATCTCATGCCTAAGGTAATCATGGAAAGACTGGGGTTAGAAGTAACTAGACCATACAAGGACTTATTTTCCTTTGATTCAAAGAGAGTTCATTGCATTGGTTTAATAAAGGATGTTGTTGTGGCACTCACACAAATCCCAGCAAAAACAACTGTCATGGACATTGTTGTTGCAGATATTCCACCTAAGTTTGGGATGCTCCTTTCAAGGTCATGGGCAGCAAAAATTAAGGGTACCATGCAAATGGATCTAACATATGCTACCATCCCAGTGTTTGGTGAACAAAGGAGGTTGTATCGTGAAACAAGGATGGCTTACATGGTAAGCAGCAAAGACAAGCCTTAGAATTTTCCTATTTATTCATGTGATACTGGTCTTGGATCAGCTATCCTTTTCAATGAATCAGTTGGAAAAGAATCACTAGATGAACATGCAGAAAATCAGTGTCAAGAAGGACAGCAAAGAGATGAAAGAGACATCATGGGCTGCTGGTCATTGTATTTTGATGGAGCAGCAGGAAAAGAAGGGGCAGGAGCTGGCATTTGGATCACTAGTCCAACTGAAGAAAGTAAGTTTCTCTCATATAAATTAAACTTTGATTGTACCAACAATATGGCTGAGTACGAGTCTCTAGTTTTAGGTTTGGAAGCCTTGATAAAGTTGAAAGTAAAAAACATTGCTGTTTGTGGAGATTCCGAATTGATTATTAAACAAGTACAAGGTACATATCAAACAAAGGATGCAAGGATGAGAGCATACAGAAATTTAGTGTTGGAACTGTTAGAAAAATTTCAATCCTATTCCTTCAGCATCAAAACTAGAGATCAAAATTCTATTGCAGATTCTCTTGCTGTTTCAGCTAGTCTCTTTATTATTCCCAAGCATTCTTCTGAAAGCTATGAAGTGGAGGTTCGCCATAGACCGGTCATACCAGATAATATCATAAATTGGCAAGTTTTTGAGGATGATCAGCAGGTAAGGAATTTCATTGAATTAAAAGAAGAGTTTGAGCACAATCAAATAGATCAGCAGAATATGTTAACAGAGTCAAGGGGAAGTTCTGAAGTTTTACAGCTACAAAACAACTTAATCCCTAAAGGCCTCATTCCCCTTGAAAAATTATTTGATCAAAATGATGTGTTCAAAGCACCAAGATTGCAAGCTAATGAGGAGGAAGTAGAAAACTGTAATTTAGGTGACTCAGTTGTGCCTAAAATAGTCAAGATTTCAAAGTTCCTATCAGCAGATATGAAGACCAAATATATTGAAATGATGAAAAAATTCATTGATGTTTTTGCATGGAGCTATGCTGATTTGAAACAGTATGATTCTTCAATCATACAACATACCATCCCAATTAAGCAAAATGAGAAGCCTTTTAAGCAGAAGCTAAGGAGGATTAATCCTCTTCTAATGCCACTGATTGAAAAAGAAGTAAAGAAGCTTTTTGATGCCAAAATTATTGTTCCAATCAGATTCTCAAATTGGCTTGCTAACTTGGTACCAGTTAGGAAAAAGAATGGGGAGATCAGAATTTGTATAGACTTCAGGAACTTAAACAAAGCTTCATTGAAAGATAATTACCCTCTCCCCAAAATGGATTTCATTTTGCAAAACATTGTTGGTTCACAAAGGATGTCTATGCTTGATGGCTTCTCAGGGTACAATCAGATTCTTGTTCACCCAGATGATCAGGAGAAGACAGCTTTCACTACACCATGGGGAACGTTCATGTATGCAAAAATGCCCTTTGGCCTCATGAATGCAGGAGCAACTTTCCAGAGAGCAATGGATATTGCTTTTGCTGAAGAAAAGGACAAATCAGTGGTGGTTTATCTTGATGATATCACAGTCTTTTCAAAAAAGGAAGAAGACCACTTAAAGCACCTTGAAAGGGTCCTACTGAAGTGTAGGAGGTTTGGTATTTCTTTAAACCCAACCAAAAGTATTTTTGCTTTAACTTCTCGCAAACTGCTTGGACATATTATTTCTGAAGAAGGAATTAGGATTGATCCTAATAGAGTTAGTGCAATTCAAAAGTTAGATTTACCAAGGAGTAAGAAGGAGATTCAATCCTTTCTTGGAAAAGTTAACTTCGTTAGAAGATTCATTCCTAACTTTGCTGAAGTGGTCAAGAACATAACAAAGATGTTAAGGAAAGGAGCAGATTTTAAATGGACAGCTGAAGCAAAGAAATCATTTGAAGAGATCAAGAAAGCACTCACTCAAGCACCAGTCCTCATTAGCCCAGATTTTACCAAGGAGTTTCTGATCTTCACATTTGCTTCTGAAGACACAATTGCTGGAGTTTTATTGCAAAAAGGAAGTCAAGGTACTGAACAGCCCATTTCTTTCTTTAGCAAGACATTGGCTAATGCTGAATTGAAATATAATATCTTAGAAAAACAAGCATATGCATTGGTGAAAGCAATTAAGGATTTCAGAATTTATGTTTTGCACTCTCACATTGTTGCATACGTGCCAAACGCTGTTATAAAAGACATCCTTACACAAGCTGATCCAGATGGAAAAAGGGGAAAGTGGATAGCAAAACTGTTGGAGTATGACATTGAAATCAAACCCACCAAGTTGGTAAAGGTTCAAGGCTTAGCCAAATTGTTGACTCAGTCAAATCTGGACTGTATTGATATTAATTTAAGCACAGAAATCTCAGAAATTTCTGAAAATGAAGAAGAGTTGGTCCAAATCAATGAGAAATTTTTGATCTCAGAATGGTATAAGGATGTAGCATTTGTCTTGCAGCATAATAGAGCTCCTGATAACCTTTCAAAATCCAAAGCTCGGTTCACCAAGTTGATATCTCTCAGATATTTTGTATATGACCAAAATCTGTTTTGGAAGGATGCAGGAGGAATATTATTGAATTGTCTCATTGAAGAAGAAGCTGATAAAGTAATTGATGAGTTTCATAAAGGGGATTGTGGAGGTCATCACTATTGGAAAGCCACTGCAAACAAGGTCTTGAGAGCTGGCTATTTTTGGCCAACTATGTTTAGAGATATCTATAGAAAGATAGCCACATGTCATGAATGTCAGTTGTTTGAGGGAAAGAGAAAGCTCATGCCAATGCCCTTGGTTCCCATTTATGTTGAAGCACCTTTCCAGCAGTGGGGATTAGATTTTATAGGGGAAATCCATCCTCCCTCATCAGGACAACATCGCTGGATTCTCACAGCCACTGATTACTTTACAAAATGGATAGAGGCAATACCCACAAGGCAAGCAAATGATTCTGTGATTATTTCTTTCTTAGAAAATAACATATTATCAAGGTTTGGTTGTCCAATCAAGATCATTACAGATAATGCTCAGGCTTTCAAGTCCAAAAGAATGATTAATTTTTGTCATCAGTATCACATTTCCCTTGGACATTCCACTGCTTATTATCCACAGGGAAATGGTTTAGCTGAGTCATCAAACAAGAGTCTTGTGAGAATCATAAAGAAGCTGCTGCAAGAAAATAAAAAAGCTTGGCATTTGAAACTGAAATATGCCTTGTGGGCTGACCGGATTTGCACAAAGAGGTCCATTGGAACATCACCATATGAACTTGTGTATGGAACAGAGGCTATATTCCCAACATCTCTCGGGGTACCAGTAATGAAGCTGATTCAAAGATTAGAAGAGGAACCAAATGCTATACAACGAAGGATCAATCAGCTAATAGCTTTGCAGGAGAAAAGAAGTGAGGTGTTTGACAGTCATCAACAAAACCAGAACAGGGTCAAGAGAGCATTTGACAAAAAGATCAAAGAGGTTACATTTCAGATTCATGATAAGGTCCTGAAATGGGAAGCCAGAATTGAAGAGAAAGGTAAACATGGTAAATTTGAAAATTTGTGGAAAGGGCCATATCAAATTTCCGCTTTCCATGGAAATAACACCTACATTCTGCAGGAGGTTGATGGAACACCATATGCTGGAGGACCTGTTAATGGCAGGTTCCTAAAGCATTATAATTAATTGAATTTCTGCCAAGTGTCTCACAAACATTGTATATAACCGTTCTATGAATCTTTCTTGTTGAAAATAAATGACAAGCTGAACAGAAAGCTTAAGCCCGAGGTGAAGGCCCACAAAGCTAGAAAGGAATGCTTGTCAACTCTGTGTATGTTTTTAGAAATTGAACAAAGCACTGGACCTACGAGTTCTTAGTGTACTACAAGAGCACACTATCCCAAGTGGAGCCACTGTTATCACTTAGAACTAAAAACTCTATGCATATAGATGTTTGTCTTAGTCCAATGACAAAGGTCTGTGTCAAGTTGATTTCGTTTTATATTTCTTACTTAGGATTTGGAGTTTTAAAAAGTTTTTGATTCAAACTATACTCGAATCCTATTGGTTCTCCTCCACCATCATTGTTTTATAAGCCATGTCTTGTCTTATCCTAGTCACCGAGTCTTTTAGTGATTTCGCAGCGTAATCCTATTGGCCAGTTTCGCAGCGCAATTATGGTTTAACAATTTCGCAGCGCGTTATGATTAGGCCGTTTCGCAGCGCATCATTAGAATTTTAAACTAACCGCGCTGCGAAATCGGGGATTCGTGCATTTCGCAGCGAATCTTTCCCAAAATGTCAAGTCGGTTGATGAGTCACCAATTGTGTCCTCTCATGTCAGTTTGTGTACCTCTCGTATCATGTTTGAGCGCTCATTAATCACTACTCCACCAATAGATCTGTTGAAATGCACAGAAATATCATTCCCAATGGATTTTACCGTGCATGGACCTTTATGATAATCGTAAGTGCTGCATGAGTGTCAAGTCTGTCTGATGATGTATTTGAAATTTCAAGCGAGGCTGTTTTCAAGCGAGGCTATTTTCAAGCAAGCCTGATTACAAGCGAGGCCGAGTTAAAAAAGAACTGAACCGCCATTTCAACTGAAGCTGTTGGTCATTGTGTGTGTGAAGATTTCAAAGAGAAAAATGGAGAGAAAAGAACACAGATCTGGTAAATGCCAGAGGACTGAACCTGAAGGTCTAGACATAGCATTGAGGGATGAAGGCGTGAAGAAAGCATTCAAAGATGCCGGGTGCTGGAACTTTTGTAAAAAGCTGCAAGGAGGACATGCGCAGGTAACCAAAGAATTTGCGCTAAACTTCACTGGTTTAAATTCAAAAATAGCTATGTTGGAAGTTCAAGTGTCTCCAGAAGCAATATCTGCTATAACAGAGATCCCAAGAGGACGGCAAGAATGGTTTAAGAATTTTAAGTTTGATATGAATCCATGTAAGGAGTTTTTAAAAGAGGCATATGTGAATGAAGACCTAACAAAAGCAGTGCCTAGAAACTATGTCAAGGAGCATTATGCCCTTCTTCTCACCTGCATTCAAAAATACTTGACCTGTGAAGGAAGATACAATAAGGTCTATTCTTATCATTTCAAACTGCTCTTGCATTTAACTGGGAAAGTTTCCATATACATTCCTTTTTACTTATTTCGCAGTTTGAGTAAAATGTGTGATAAGGTGCAGCTGAGGAAAGAGGACTGTGAAACCTCCTTATTTCATCATGGTTTGATTAAGTTGCTAGTTTTAGATGGCCTCCAGAAGATAGGCAGAGACTGGAATTCGTTCATTTTCATGGCTGGATTCCAAAGCAAAACTGGTCTTACTCCACAACCAGTTAAAGAACAACCAGTCAAAGAATTCACAATAGCTGAGCTACAGAAAGAAGCAAGAGCTAAAAAGCAAATCAAGTTATAGCTATAAGGAACCAGTTAGAAGCAGCTAAACATGAGATTGCTAAGGTGAAGAATGCCACTAGGGATTCTGCAGTCAGGTATGCAAATTATCGTAAGGCTGTATGGAAAGAAAGTGAAACCCTAGAAAACCAGTTGGATTCAGTAGTTGATGTTTACACATGGACAGTACCAGCAATCAAAGAGGCCAAATTCGTCAGAAAGATAAATATGCACCTGAAGCTATGAAGAAGAAAATCTGAAGAACAGCTAGAAGCTATGAAGTTTCTTTTCAAAGAAAAAATTTTGTCAAATTTTGCTTAGTTTTATTGTTTTGAGGACATGTAGATCCCTGGGTCAAAGGGAGTTTTGGCAATCAAATGCTAGGACAAAGGCAAGCTGTAGCTGTAGCTACGAAACTGAAGGTTTCTTTTCAAAGAAAGGTTTGTTCCAAATTTTGTCAAATTTTGCTTAGTTTTATTGTTTTGAGGACATGTAGATCCCTGCTATATATATCAAAGGTCAAAGGGAGTTTTGGCAATCAAATGTCTGGGCGGTAAAATATCTCAGGACAAAGCTTAGCATGTAGATCCCTGCTATATATATCAAAGGTCAATTTTGGCAGTCTGGGCGGTAAATATCTCAGTTTCGCAGTTTCGTAGCGCGCTACGAAACTGCTGTAGGTGATGGTTTTAACGCAGACAAACAGTTTGGTAATATGGACGGGAATTTTCAAAAGGAAACACCTAAAGGATATGTAAGAAACCAAATGAAGCTATCAAAGCCGTTCAGATCAAGACAGGTGTACCTTTAAAAAGGTGGAATATTTTAACTCAAGTTTAAAGTTTCTGTTAAAAAGCCACTTTATCACCGTTCATGGGGTATTAAATGAATTGCATACAAGGAATTTTGGCCTGCACACTTGTCCATTGATGAAGCCTCCAACACATCAGGAACATGGTAGTGTTCTATATTTTTGGGATATTAAAGGGCTAGAAGACATGCTGCTGTATATTCGAACAAGTTGTGGAAAACTGGAATCGAAAAGCAAGGGATATCTCCTAACACCACTGAAGCAGTTAAAGGGGTCAGCATCCAAGGTCAACATGGAGCATTGATTACCCATCTCAGCCATCTCAACCAAACTGAAAGAAGACCAGGTGTCAAAGAACGAGGAGGAATCATTATACATGGAAGATAGAGTTAGAGTCATAGTCAAATTAGAACTCTTTAAAACTCCAGTTAAGCACTTTATTGTATTTAATAGTTAGTTGAATTGCAAATAGGTGTCATCAAAAGTAGTTATTGAATTCCCCTCATGCTGGAGGAGGAATCTCGAATTAGGTAGAATAAGAATTCTATATATAGCTAAGACAGTGATGTAATGAGGGTTGGAGATTTTATAAAACAGAGTACTGTTTTGGCTTATGTAGAAAGACAGAGTTCAGTAATATAATAGAACTGCTTTTCTTCTCAGGATTCATAAAGTGTTTCTATGTTCAAGATGTGTGGTTTTACTTTATCCTTGATTTATTTTACAGTTGCATAGATGTGTAATCACTCAGAATTCACTTATGCTGCTCTGATTTCCTGTACACATTCATGAACTGTGGTTTTAGAAGAGTTGTGTTTTGAACATTTAAATGCCACATGCCCTGACTTCTATGTAAAGGCTGTATCATTATTTTCTGAGGTTTTATTGACTCCATAGGCCCAATGGAAACTTATGTAATGTTTGTCCAACCTTCATATTTGTCACTGTTATTTAACAAGAGTTAGCCCTCTTATTTTTAATCAAAATCAATAACCTTTTGAGAGAGCCCTCTCAGGCTAAGGAGGCTAAACCTTAGTCAAAAGATTGGTTTGAAACAGTTACACTGAGATAGTCTGATCAGTAGCCTATCAGGGTCCTATTTTGGTGATAACACTGTACATGGATTACCACGCAGGGTATACAGATAAGTCTAAAAACATGAAATATAAATATATACATAACATCCTCAAGTAGCTGTACTAAAAACTATTGTGATAAACAAAAATAAATTAGGGCCTGACATCCTTAGATATGCCCTATCAATGTAGGGCCAGTGATAGTACTGATATTGTTCATCTCCAATCTATTCCTATGTCAACCGCAGGGTTTTGGGATGTGTCATAGCCTCCTTGGATAATTCGTCAGCAGCCGAGTTGTGTTCCCTGTAAATATGTTGACATGTAACAAAATTAAATTGTGCTTTTAAAATCATAATTTCATCCAATATGTTCCTGAGTGAATGCACATGGCATGCATTAATGTTATTGAACCAATTTATAATGATTTTTGAGTCACCGAATATCTGTAAATGATTGCATGAATGAGCCAGTGCAAAATGTAAGAGATGTTTGAGGGAAATCAGTTCTGCAAAGTTATTAGTTCCCACTCCTAACCCCATTTGAATTTTGAAGTGGTGGTGTTCAGAAAGATGGAATAAGATTCCCCCACCACATCCCTGTGCTTGTGCTGTGCCATCGAAATAAGCCCATGGGATAGTAATATCAATAGTTTCAGGTGTAACTACTCGGTTTGTAGGAGTGTGATCCTCGTCTGGTAATTCATGATATGCAGTAATGATCTTAGCTGTGATGAAAGGACATCTAGCCAATTTTCCCCTGAAAATAATCCCATTCCTAGTCAGCGAAATGGACCAGCAAACAAGGAGAGGAAGATAATGAATTTTTGAATCTTTACTTGCAGCTCGCTAGAGGTCCCAAGCTTCAGATACAGATTGGCCATGCCATTTGATAAGTTATCACCTAGATTGAACCTTAGGTTGAAGGAAGGCAATGCCAGGGTAACCACAAACCATGCTTAGCCAAGTGGCTAGCCCTACTAGGCCAGGAGAGGGATCTCTCCATATGCATCTCAGCCGAGATGACTGGATCAGGTAAAGGATTTTAGGCTAGGTATAATAGCACGAAATGTTGATTGGACTTTGAAGGGGTTTTTCCAGATCAGGAGGAGCTTGACAGTTTAGGTCTAGGGAACTATGTCAGAATTGCAGGGTGTTCAATGGGGCAAGGTAGGCATAGGCTTTAGCACTCAAGAGCTTGATGGCGTGAGATGTTTTAGACTAATGAGAAACTAAGAAAGGCATGGGAAACCATGGATCCTTTCGAGACCGTAGAAAACATGAAATGGTGAATGGTTTCCCAAGGTAGAGCACTGATGCAATGAATTCCGCCTATCAACTTGAAAACATTCAACTAGAAGAACTAAAATGATTAAAGAAGCATACAAAACACATTAAAATATGTTTACAAAAGAAGAAACTGTACTAAAACTCATACCACATGGATCCCATAAAAATAGTTGCAATTCTTATTAATCTCCTGCCAAATTGCTTACAAAAGGTGTACAATCAAGGTCTGAGCATCCAGCTGAGTCCAACCCTTTACAATGAGAAATAAGAAGAAGATATAGACATGGATTCAACCTCCTCCCATCCTCAGGGGTCGAATCCCTAAGATGAGGAGCTAATCTAACTAATACTGAACAAGAAACATGAATATAGGCAACTCAACAACTTGCCTCCAAAATTGAAAAACTGATTCATTTGAGCTCAAACTGACTTCTAGAGCAATGAATCTACCCTCTATTACTATTTATCTATCATAATTACATGCCAATTCATCATTTACAATGGTGAATCATCATACATGAGAGAGAATCCATGATCATAGTCAAAAACTAGAAAAATATGCCTCCTGAGCAAAATCTGCCCTACGCGCAGCGCGATTTTCAGGTCTATTTTGGAGGCCTTCTCGGTATCCAAATTGATCTCATTATAGCTCATTGGAAAGGTATTCAAGTATGCTTTCCAAAACACCTATAATTTCTGCATTTGAAGCTCATTTGACCCCTAAAAACTTGATTCTCCCAAGACTGCTTTTGTGTGTCCAAAAAGTGGCAGAAAGGTCATTTTTAGGGTGTTTTTTGACCTTTTGGTGGACCAGTTCTGCCCAAAAACTTTGAAACTTGCTAGGGTGCATGTCCTCATTGCTCTGAATCCAAAACTACAAGCCATTTGATTATTGAGTGACCCTAGGAAAAGCCGGCATTGCGCGTCTAGGCCGTTTTGCTGTGTGTAGAATTTCAAAAATTGGCAAATGACAAAATTTTCTCCAAATTTGCCCAAAATTGGTGAGAAGCACCATCATCAAGTGTCCTGATGAGCCAAGGAAGCTTCAGCTAGAATCCTAAGCCTATCCTCCTCCTTTTTGCCTTTCAAGGCCCGCCTTCACCTAGCTTTCATCTTCTTGACCCTCGTATTGCAAATCTTGTTTTGGGTCCTATAATGATAGGCCATGTGTCTAATCATCTGATTGTATCTATTGGACTTCTCTATTAGCTTCTCAAGGTGCAAGTTGACCCTCTCAATCCAAGTCTCCCTATCGTCTTCAATCTCTTTTTCAATAGGAGTCAAAGTGACTTGTGCCTCTTTGCCACTTTGTCATTTCATCTTGAGCATTTCCAACTCCATGAGGAATTGTTTGTCACTCAATTGCTTGTTTTCTTGCTCCAAATATGTGATGACATATTTGGCCCTCTCCAATTTGTCCGGCAAAGCTTGTACTTGAGATTCCCTCTCTTGTATGATGATGTCTTTGATGGTTTCTTCATCCTGAGCCTCTAAGTCAACGATTTCAACTCCATGATGGGTATACCACTACTCCGACTCATCATGCTCAATCAAGTCAAAGTCCCTTTCCTCCTCACCATCATGACTCTGCTCTGGCATCTTTTCCTTCCCTTTGGGCAGCTGCTGCACCTGTACTTGCTGTGTCAATGAAGAAGGCAAAGCCCCTTCCACATCCTGTGGAGCTAGCATTTGCCTATGGGCTGATGAAGAAGGCAAGTCCCTTCCACCTCCCATGGAGAAAACGCTTGCCTATCGGCTGGAAATAATCTCCTAGTGCCCCTCTGATAGGTCATGTAAATGGGCAGCTCAGTAGTTCTAGTCTCCTTGGCCTCCTCATTCACCTGAATACTACTAGAATGTCCTCCTACTTCTTGAGACACTGCTGGAGGAATTTGAGGACCCCTGAAGATGTCATGAGAAATAAATGTCTCCCAAGAGATGTTGAGGAGACTGAGATGATGAAGCACAATCATCTTGATCAGGGAGTAATGATAGAGACTGCTCATCTGTTGAGGGTATGGCTTCTTTCGGACAAAATGAGCCATTTTCTCAATATTTCTGAACAAGAAGTAAGGAAGGTTAAACATCCCCACTCTGGTAAAATGCATGAGGAGCCTGATGTGATAAGTGTACAACCTGGAGAATCTGCCCTCACAAGTGAAATACTTCATGATGATTTTCATCATGGGGACATATTTATCTTCGAGAAATCTGAAAGGAAAAAGTCTCTTCACCTCATTTATGTGTTGGGGTTTGATATAAGGCTCATAGTAGTGTTCATCCAGGTCCTAGGCCTTGTACCACTTCTCCCCTACATTTGGAATCCTGGTGGCATCTGAAATGATGGATGGTGAAACTGTGAAGGTTACCCTAGCAAGAGTTACCTTGTTGTCCCGAAGATGAGCCACAAAAAGTCTAGTGAGATCCGGGTGGTATTGAACTTTCTCCACCTACTCATAGAACTCATAGCATCCAATATATCTGAAACATGTGACAGCAAACTGAGAGGCTTGCAATTCCCTAAGGTTTGATGGCTCTTCTCTGATAATCCTGCCTCCCTTGTGTGGTTTTCTCTATTTCCTAGCTCTGTCTGCTGAAGTGTCACTGGCAGTGTTTTCCTCCTCCTCATAGTCTTGGTCCTCTTGGTCCATGTTTGCAAACTTGAGGTTGTATGAAGGGAATGAGTGAAAGTGATTTTAGGAATGAGGGGATGGGAGATGAGCTTGTGGCTAGGAAATGAATGAAGCAGTAGGAAATGAGAGGGAGGGCTTGTTTTGAGAAATTTCCCTTCGGGAAGAGGGATAAAAGGGATGGGGAAATATGGAATAGGGATAAAGGGACAAAGGGATATGGGATAGGGAAATAGGGATAGGGTTTAGAGTTGTAGTAAGTGATAGGAGGAACAATGATAGTCTAAGGTTTTAGGCATCATTAGGGAAATTTAGGGTTTCATATTTAACATGGAAAATGATGCTTAGGGTGTTTGGTTTGCAAACCAAAACTAAAGTGAGGGATGTAAACGTACTTGCAATGATGGAAAGAGAGAGAAATTTGAGGTTTGTTGGAAGTTTTGAGGCTTTTCTGGCCTTCCTGCTCAACGCGCAGTGCCAGCTTGGAAGTGCAGTGCCAGTGTAAATTTACACTGCGAATTTTTACTAGACACGCAGCACCGGTCTCAACGTGAAGCACCAAGCCTTCAATGCGCAACGCCAACCTATCTGCCTCAGAAGTGCAACGCTGCTCTACCAACGCGCAGCACCACTACTCCACTTCTCCAGAAGCGCAGCACCACCCTACAAAAGCATAGCTCCACCCTCCAAAAGCACAACGCCAACCTTGTTTTTCCCAAAACTCACTCAAGCTTGCCTCTTCTTCTCACTTTTTTGACTCCTTGCTTGCCAATGAGAATAATGAACTTGGAAATGAAATGTGGGAGCTTAAATAGGAGTAGATTTTGATTTTTCATTTGAAAAACCCACTTTCTAATGTTTCTTGTCGTTCTTTAAAACTATGTTTTAATGCCTTTTTCTTCTTTATGTCTTTGCAGGTGGATAAATGCTCAACTTGAAATGATTTTTGTAGTGTTTCTTTGTCTTGCAGCAAGGGGAGATGATCTAGTGTAGCTGGGATCAATTATTACATATAGTGACTTAAAATTACATATGAAATACAAATAAACTCAAAATACTCTGTTTTCACCTCAAAAACATGTTTTTGAGGTGAAAATTAAATTAGTTTAAAAGATAGTTATTTAGTGGCTATGACCTACAAGCCATCATGCTTGACTTATTCATCATCCTCATACCCTTGCTGACCTTTATTTGCACTTGAAAGTTAGGCTCTTGACCTTGGTGATGAAATCCTAAGACCTAATGAAAACATGCCCTATGACCTAATGAAACATGATTGCAATATTGACCATGAAACCATAACTGAAGATAACCTGAAGAAGGGTCAGCAAGTACACTCTATGAGGGAGAAATTGGACTTTTTGAAGAGAAGAAAACCATTAGTGGATCAGTTTGGCATGACCTAATGAAATGATATGAAAATTTCATTATGGGACCCCTAAAATGAAAATGCAAAGAGTGAATTTTGATCCCTGATGGAAGTATGCAGATACTGACACTAACATTGGCCTTATTGGGGATGTCAGCTCCTTGGAGGTGTCAAGAACATCGTAGACCAAGTGCCTCATCCATTGGGCAATACGGTCAAAACAAAAAGTGAAAAATGACTCAATACAAACTGGAAACTAACTCACAATCAAACCGACTCTAAACTGGACTGTAAACCAAATCAACCAATATTGACACTAATCATTCAAACTTTATAGCCTCCACTTCGGGCCCCAAGCTCAGATGACAGTGTGCTTGAAACCTTGCAATGAAAATCAAACTGGTATATACAATGAAGGTGAAGTAACTTCAGTGAACAACCTCAAAAATAGTAGTGCTTCAGGAGCCTACAATTCACTAGCCCTCTTGAACAATCCTGACCATCCATTTCCTTCAACAAAAATGCATTCTATCCCCGATAAGCTAAAATTTTATATGGTCCTTTCCATAAATTGTCAAACTTACCATGCTTTCCCTTTTCCTCATTCCGTGCATCCCACCGCAGCACTACATCTTCCAGCTGAAACTTTTCTGCTTTGGTTTTGCGGTCATAAATCTTCTTTATCTTCTCTTGCAACCAGAAAGTGTTTTGGGAAACCTCTTCCCTTGTTTTCTGAAGGTGAATCATTTGATTAATTCTACACTGAATATCATCCTCTTCGCTGCCAGCTTCTTGTAATAATCTCATGACTGGGACTGCAAGTGATGTAGGAAATACTGTATTAGTACCATAAACCAACTCAAAAGGTGACATACCTATGGATTTCTTGCTGCTCACTCTGTCGGCCCACAAGGCATTAACAAGCTTCTGATGCCAATTCTTCTTGTTTGCCTCCAACATTTTCTTGATAATGTTCACCAAGGACTTATTTGATGATTCATCCAATCCATTGCCTTGCGGGTAATATGCCGTGGAATGACCCAATGTAATATTGTACTTGTTGCAAAACTCAACCATCTTCTTGGACTTAAATGCTGCTGCATTATCTATTATGATCTTGTGAGGGCTCCCAAAACAAGACAAGATATTAGATTCTAAAAATTGGATAATTACTATGTCTGTGGCTTGACTTGTCGGAATGGCCTTAATCCACTTGGTGAAGTAATCAGTAGCTGTCAAGATCCATCGGTGTTGTGCTGATGATGTAGGATGGATTTCCCCTATGAAATCAAGTCCCCACTACTGGAAAGGTGCATTTACTTCAACTGGCTTCAAAGGAAGAGGAAGCAACTTCTGTTTTCCTTGAAAAACTTGGCATTCATGGAAACCCATCACTGTCTTATACAAATCTGAAAACAAAGTCGGCCAATAATATCCTGCTCTCAGCACTTTGTTAGCTGTTGTTTTTCAAAACAAATGACTGCCACAATCACCTCTATGAAAATCATTCATTACCTGCTGAGCTTCATCTTCAACCAAACAATTAAGAAGAACTCCTCCTGGATCTTTCCAATAGAGAGCACTATTTAAAATGCATAATTTTGCAGACTTGAGTTTAAGTGATCTACCTTTGCTTCTTAACATTCCAGGAGGTGGTGAAAGATGCTGAAGAACATAAACTATATCAAAATACCAAGGTGATTTGAGAAACATTTCTGATACCTAAATGAGTGAGCCACTATCTTTGTCCTCTGACATTGCTGCAATCAGATTTATGTCTAGAGCATGCAGAGTTGATTCTACCATCAGCTTTGCCAAGCCTTGTCCTTTGATCAGTTTGGTAGGCTTAATCTCAAGATCATACTCCAACATTGATGCTATCCACTTACTTCTTCTTCCCTCTAGATCAGTTTTCATGAGAACATCTTTGACTGTTTCATTAGGAACATATGCTATAGTATGTGAATGCATAATGTATACTTTGAAATCTTTCAATGCTTTTATAAGAGCCAATGCTTGTTTTTCAATGATATTGTACCACAAGGCAGCATCTCGAATAATCCTACTGAAGTAAGCAATAGGCTGCTCCACCTTGTTGGAAATACTGAGAGGGGGGGTGAATCAGTATTTCTTTTTCCCACTATTGTTTTACCAGTTAAAACATATATATCCAGAACACAAGATGAACAGCAAGAATAAATGCTTTTATTAATATAAACTGTGCAGTAAAATAGATACAATATATAGATGGTTGCAATCAGTTGCCAAGCTCCAACTTGGACTTTGGTGAGGCTCCAACCTCCAGAGCACCAACTCTATTTTCCTAAGACACCAATCTTGGACTTAGGAGCACAAACTCTCAAGGACTTCAATCCTTCCTACTTCTGAGGCTTCAACCCCAAGGACTCAATCCTACTTACTTCTGAGACACCAGCCCAAGGACTTCAATCCTTCTCACTTTTGAGGCACCAACCCCAAGGACTCCAATCCTTCTGCTCTCAAAACTCTTCTCTGCTGAGTTCTATCTATTTACAGCTTCACTGTAGTCTCCAAGCTACAGTATCAATGACAACCAGTCTTCTTATGAATGAGTCTTTACAACTTTGCATACTGCCCACACATAGTCTCCAATAGTCATTTTTCTCTCTGATAATGTCTTCACACAGCTTTAGTCAGTCTTCTGTTAGCTGCACTAAACTCTGTATAAAGAACAATTTTCTGTTCAAGCTTAAGTTCTCATTGTCACAATGAATGCTTCAGCATGACTATTTCTCTGCTGGCTGTTTCTCCCCTTTGACTGCCTACTGTTCTGTTGGTCCTTCATCCCTCTTTCTGTTTTGCTGCACCCTCTTTCTGTTCTGTTGGACCCTCATACGGCCTCTATTTCCCCAGCGTATTTCAGCAACTTTCAGCAGCTGCAGCAACAGCAATAGCAGCTACAACAACAACAGCTACAGCAACAGCAGCAACAGCAACAGCAGCTACAGCAGCAACAACAGCAACAGCAACAGCAACCGCAACAAATAGCAACACCAGCAATTCCCTGTTTTTACTGTTTTATACATTCTCATGCCTTTGTCCGTTCATTTCCACTTACTCAATGGCTCTTTGGCTTCCTCCTCGCTCGCTTGAGCTTCGGCTTCCTCAACACTTTCTTGACCTTCCGGCTTCCCTCCTCCATTCGCTTTATCTTCCTCATGATTACCTTCGATTGATGGTGTCACAAAAATATAATGTCGTCGCAGAGGTGTTTTAGCAACGCCGAAAGTGGTGTTACAGCAACGCTAAAATTGGTGTTTCAGCAACGCCGAAACTGGTGTTACAGCAACGCTGAAACTGGTGTTTCAGCAACGCCGAAACTGGTGTTACAGCAACGCTGAAACTGGTGTTGCAGCAACGCTGAAACTGGTGTATCAACAAATTTTTGACAAGTGTCGGTGTTTCAGCAATGGAGAAATTGGTGTTTCAGCAACTTTTCTCCAGGAGTTTCAACCGTGTTCAACAACAATTTCAGCAATGGTGTATTCCGCCTGCTATATATAATTATCTTTTGATACCATATACACTATAATCCTCCTGATGGCTTTGTTTGCTCTTATTTGCTCTGATGGCTCTCTGTGTCCTCTGTTTGCTTTTAAACACATCCATTGCTCCTCCGATAGCTCCTGATGACTCTGATATGCTTCCTTGCTATATGGTTCCTCCTGCAGCTCCACCGATGGCTCTATGTGCACCTTCTCTTTGGCATATATCGATGGCTCTATATATATTGCTCCTCTTGGCTCCTCTTGCTCCATCTGCTCCTCTCGGTCCATTTGCTCCTCTTGACTCCGATATGCTCTATCTCCTCCTCTTGAATATTTCCATATTGACATCAATGACAATCTGTGTCCAACAATCTCCCCCTTTGTTATTGATGGCAATATTCTTCTGTCTTCTCCCCCTTTGACATCAATGGCAAAGGAATGCTACGAACTCCCCCTGTCAAGCTGCTCCCCCTGTCTTGCTGCATCTTTATGAATGAACTTGAGTGATGATAAAGAAATAACCCCCATCTTTTGTCGCAGATGTTCGAATGCTTCCCGAGGAAGAGGTTTTGTGAAAATATCAGCTATTTGCTCCTTAGTACTGATATATTCCAGAGCGATGTTTTGTTCAGCTACTTGCTCACGGAGGAAATGATACTTGATTGGTATGTGTTTGGTTCTTGAGTGCATCACTGGATTTTTACTGAGACTGATAGCACTAGTGTTGTCACAATAAATGGTAATTGGTTGATCTGTACATATGTCGACATCTTTTAGTGCTTCCTTCATCCAAAGTATCTAAGAGCAACAGTCTGCTGCAGCGATATACTCGGCTTCGGTTGTGGATAATGATATGCATGACTGTTTTTTGCTGAGCCAGGATACCAAACAGTCTCCTAGGAAGAATGCATTTCCACTAGTACTTTTCCGATCATCTATATTTCCAGCCCAATCAGCATCGGTGTATGCAGTTACAGTCAGTGTTGAGTTCCTTGGGTACCAAAGACCGAAATCAGAAGTTCCCTTCAGGTATCTGAGAATTCTTTTTACAGCTAATAAATGAGATTGTTTGGGAGCTGATTGAAATCTTCCCACCATTCCTACTGCTTGCATTATGTCTGGTCGTGTAGCTGTTAAGTATAGAAGGGCTCCAATCATTGACTTGTAATGAGTTGCATCTACTGGAGGGGAGTCATCATCTTTGCTCAGTTTGCAGTTTGTGGTCATGGGAGTGCTCTGGGTGCACAGTCCTCCATTCCATATTTTTTGAGCATGTCTTTTATATATTTGCCTTGAGATATACACAATCCTGCTCTGGTTTGAGATACTTGAAGTCCAAGGAAGTGGGACAGTTCTCCTATCATTGACATCTCAAATTCCTTTTCCATGCTTTGAGAAAATTCATGGCTCATTTTATCATTATTACTAGCAAAAATCAAATCATCGACATAAACAAGAGCAACTAGTAACTTACCTTGATCTGTCTTTATGTATATATTGCTTCCAGCCACTCCCTTTTTGAAGCCTTGTTGTTGGAGATAGCTATCCAGTCTTGCATACCAAGCTCTAGGAGCTTGTTTCAACCATACAAAGCCTTTTTCAGCTTACAGACTAGGTCCTTTCCTGCTGTCAGATCAAAACCTTCTGGCTGCTCCATGTAGACTTCCTCCTTGAGTTCCCCATTTAGAAATGCTGATTTCACATCCATTTGATAGATTTTGAATCCTTTCGAGCAAGCAAATGCTAAAAACATCCTGATAGCTTCCATACGGGCCACTGGTGCAAACGTCTCTTCAAAGTCAACTCCAATTTGCGAATAGCCTTTGCAAACAAGTCTTGCCTTGTTTCTGATAACTTGTCCTTCCTCATTCATTTTATTTTTGAACACCCATTTGGTTCCTATTATGTTTTTGTCCTTCGGACGAGGTACCAGCTCCCATGTCTTGTTCTTCTCAATTTGGAATATTTCTTCTTCCATTGCTTTTACCCAATGAGGATTCTTACTTGCTTCTGTGAATGTTTCTGGTTCTATCATAGATAGGAGGGCAATGGCTTTTCTCTTGGGGGAGGTTGTTATCCTTCTTCTGGTCTGCACACCTTCATCTTTATCGCCAATGATCTGTTCTTCTGGATGGTATCTTTCTACATACTTCATCTTTGAAGGAGTATAAGCCGGTTCTCTTTCCTCTTCTTCTTCTTCATCATCTATCTCTTCTTCTTCAATGAGAAAGTCATCTTCCTGTTCTTCAATTTCCTTTTCTGGAAGATCTTCGTCAACCTTAACATCGATGCTTTCCACTATTTTCTTCAGTCGAAAATTGTAGCATTTGTAAGCCTTGCTCCGTGGAGAGTATCCAAGAAATATCCCCTCATCAACCCGAGAATCAAATTTTCCAGGTGAACCATCATTTATTTTTATGAAGCACTTGCTTCCAAATATTTTGAAATACTTCACCGAAGCAGGTCTCCCTTTCCATAGCTCATAAGGAGTTTTATCACAATTTGGTCTTAATTGAGTCCGATTCAATGTATAGACAGCTGTCCCTATTGCTTCCCTCCAGAATTTAGGTTGTAGGTTTGCTGCTAACAGCATGGTTCTTGCCATTTCTTGGACAGTTCGGTTTCGTCTTTCAACTACCCCATTTTGCTGAGGTGTTCTGGCAGCCGAGAATTCCCTTTTAATTCCATGAATATTGCAGAACTCACTGAACTCGTTTGATGTGAATTCTCCTCCTCTGTCTGTTCTGAGACACTTAATTTTTGAATCTTTTTCGTTTTCTATAAGGGATTTTAGATTCTTAAAACACTCAAAAGTTTCAGATTTATACTTTATGAAATATATCCACATCATTCTAGTATAGTCATCAACAAATAACACAAAGTACCTTTCTCCTTGGAGTGCTTGATTTCTAGTTGGCCCACACACATCAGCATGGATGATCTCCAAGGGCTTTGATGTACAGTGTTCCTTTGTCTTGTGGCTGGTTCTGGTCTGTTTTCCATGTTGACATGGACCACACACTGCTTGCTTTGGTTTGGACAACCTTGGAATGTCTTGTACAGCTTTGATTTTGCTGATATTGACCAGATTTTCGAAGCTGGTATGTCCAAGTCTCTTGTGCCACAACCAGCTCTCATCTGCCTGACTCAAGTAGCATTTGTTCTCCTGAATCTTGTTCAGAACATAAATATTGTCTGGTGTTCTTACTCCTTTTGCCACAAGTTTTCCAGAGACAGAGTTCCTTATTTCACAGTCTTTGGTGCTGAAGACAACCTTATGTCCTTGATCACAAATTTGGCTGACACTCAGAAGGTTGTGTTTGAGTCCATCAACCAACAGAGCATCTTGAGCTTTTCCTTTTCCATTGATCAAAGTAACTGTTCCTCTTCCTGCAATTTTTCCAGTTCCGCTTCCAAAGGACACATTTCCTTCCTTTTTGCTCAGTGAGATAAATTTCCTTTTGTCTCCTGTCATGTGTCTGGAGCACCCACTATCCACAAACCACTGGTTTCCATTATTTTGCGCAAATAGAGCCAGGCCGCATTTGTCCATTGCAGAGATCTTGCTGCTCGTCTTTCTTCCTTTGAGTGGGCAGTTTTGTTCATAGTGTCCATTATTGTAGCAAAAAGAGCAAGTCGGATCAAATTTAGTCAAGGGATCGAATGAGTTGAAGGTTTTGATTTGTCCCTGTCTTTTGGGAGCATATGAGTTGATTACTCGGTCATTTTGCGTTGTCTTTTCACTTCTGCGAGCCATACAGTGTCTAGCTTGGTGACCGAAGTTTTTACAGTGAAAACAGTGTCCAAGAAATATGGTTTTGAAGCAACCACGGTTTAATTCGCCTTCCTTTCTGAGAATTACTCCTCCCTCGTCCTTTGGATTTTTGATGGGCCCTTGGTGGAGTACAGGTTTGTATTTGCTGTAGTGTCCATGATTCGACTCCACATTCTTCTTTGGAATAAATCTTTCTTGATTCTTGGAATCTGGGACGCACTTTTGATAAGAAACTTTTTCATCTTTTGGGTTGCAGGAAAGTGCATCGGCATAGCTTTTCGCACTATTCTTAGCGCTTGAGGATTCTCCCTTGAAACCTATTCCAGACTTATCATGTTGAGGTTTTTGATTTTTCAGAATAGTATCAAGTATTTGAGAGCTTTTACATCCCTTTTTAATTTGCTCCAACTCCTTTCTCAGAGATACTACTTCGGCCTCTCGTTCTTCACAAGTCTCTTCTTTTTCCTTAAGCTTTGTTTTCAAGAGATCTTCTCTCCTTCTTATTTCCTCGTTTTCCACTTTGAGAGAGATAATTTTGTTCCGTAGTTTCTCATTCTCTTCAATGGCACTTATTAACAATTCATCCACATTTCCTTCTTGCCCCGAGTCATCATCATCTGTGAGTGCCATGAATAGTGCTTCTTGGCTTTCATCATGATCGCTTTCCTCATCTGATTTCTTTTTGATGACCATAAACTCATCCTCATCAGACTCATCTTGCTTAGAGAGAAGGTTTTTCTTATTGAACCCTTTCTTTTTATATGTCATTCTTTTAGAATTTCTTTCGTCATCACTGTCATGTTTATGAGGACATTTTGCTGCATAATGACCTATTTTACCACATTTAAAACAGATAAGAGGATACTTTCTTTAAGCTTAGATCCTCTCTTCAGCTTTCGTACATATTGAGCCAATTCGGATTCCACATCTGACTCATCACTACAGTCATTCCTTTCTTTCCCTTTCTTTGACTTTAAGGCCTTGAATGCTGCATCTTTGGAGCTAGGTCCTCCTTTCCTTATTTCATAGGCAGTGAGAATTCCATGGAGTTCATCCATTTTGAGGGTGTCAAGATCCTTTGATTCTTCTATAGCACTTATTTTGGAGTCAAATCTGTCTGGAAGGGACCTTAATACCTTTTGTACAATAGTACTTTCTTCAACCTTTTCGTCCAATCCTTTCAGGGAATTTACCACTTCAGCTACTCGGAGGAGGTATGCTGCAATATCTTCTTCCTCTTCCATCTTCAAACTTTCAAATTGTCTTCTGTGAGTTTGAAGCTTTGCCTTTTTGACTTTTGAGTCTCCATCGTACAAACTAACTAGCTTCTCCCACATTTCTCTGGCAGAGTTACAGTGCATGATTTTTGTAAACTCAGAATCAGTGATTCCACTAGTGATAGAGTTCATGGCTTTTGCATTTGCAATGTAGGCTTTCCTCTCGTCTTGGTCTGTTGGAAGAGTGGAAGTCGCTTGGTATTCAGTTTGACAAAAATGCCAGACTTCAGGTCCAAGGGACATTAAATAGTAAGTCATTCTTTTCTTCCAAAACCCAAAGTTAGTGCCATCAAACAGAGGAGGTTTTCCTGATGCTTCATGATTTCTCATCATGGTTTCTGATCCTTCTTCAAGCTGTTAGGCTAGAATGAAGAAGCCTGCTCTGATACCAATTGTTGGAAATACTGAGAGGGGGGGTGAATCAGTATTTCTTTTTCCCACTATTGTTTTACCAGTTAAAACATATATATCCAGAACACAAGATGAACAGCAAGAATAAATGCTTTTATTAATATAAACTGTGCAGTAAAATAGATACAATATATAGATGGTTGCAATCAGTTGCCAAGCTCCAACTTGGACTTTGGTGAGGCTCCAACCTCCAGAGCACCAACTCTATTTTCCCAAGACACCAATCTTGGACTTAGGAGCACAAACTCTCAAGGACTTCAATCCTTCCTACTTATGAGGCTTCAACCCCAAGGACTCCAATCCTACTTACTTCTGAGACACCAGCCCAAGGACTTCAATCCTTCTCACTTTTGAGGCACCAACCCCAAGGACTCCAATCCTTCTGCTCTCAGAACTCTTCTCTGCTGAGTTCTATCTATTTACAGCTTCACTGTAGTCTCCAAGCTACAGTATCAATGACAACCAGTCTTCTTATGAATGAGTCTTTACAACTTTGCATACTGCCCACACATAGTCTCCAATAGTCATTTTTCTCTCTGATAATGTCTTCACACAGCTTTAGTCAGTCTTCTATTAGCTGCACTAAACTCTGTATAAAGAACAATTTTCTGTTCAAGCTTAAGTTCTCATTGTCACAATGAATGCTTCAGCATGACTATTTCTCTGCTGGCTATTTCTCCCCTTCGACTGCCTACTGTTCTGTTGGTCCTTCATCCCTCTTTCTGTTTTGCTGCACCCTCTTTCTGTTCTGTTGGACCCTCATACGGCCTCTATTTCCCCAGCGTATTTCAGCAACTTTCAGCAGCTGCAGCAACAGCAGCTACAGCAACAACAGCTACAACAACAGCAGCAACAGCAACAGCAGCTACAGCAGCAACAACAGCAACAGCAACAGCAACCGCAACAAATAGTAACACCAACAATTCCCTGTTTTTACTGTTTTATACATTCTCATGCCTTTGTCCGTTCATTTCCACTTACTCAATGGCTCTTTGGCTTCCTCCTCGCTCGCTTGAGCTTCGGCTTCCTCAACACTTTCTTGACCTTCCGGCTTCCCTCCTCCATTCGCTTTATCTTCCTCATGATTACCTTCGATTGATGGTGTCACAAAAATATAATGTCGTCGCGGAGGTGTTTTAGCAACGCCGAAAGTGGTGTTACAGCAACGCTGAAACTGGTGTTTCAGCAACGCCGAAACTGGTGTTACAGCAACGCTGAAACTGGTGTTTCAACAACGCCGAAACTGGTGTTACAACAACGCTGAAATTGGTGTTGCAGCAACGCTGAAACTGGTGTATCAGCAAATTTTTGACAAGTGTCGGTGTTTCAGCAATGGAGAAATTGGTGTTTCAACAACTTTTCTCCAGGAGTTTCAACTGTGTTCAACAACAATTTCAGCAATGGTGTATTCCGCCTGCTATATATAATTATCTTTTGATACCATATACACTATAATCCTCCCGATGGCTTTGTTTGCTCTTATTTGCTCCGATGGCTCTCTGCGTCCTCTGTTTGCTTTTAAACACATCCATTGCTCCTCCGATAGCTCCTAATGACTCTGATATGCTTCCTTGCTATATGGTTCCTCCTGCAGCTCCACCGATGGCTCTATGTGCACCTTCTCTTTGGCATATACCGATGGCTCTATATATATTGCTCCTCTTGGCTCCTCTTGCTCCATCTCCTCCTCTCGGTCCATTTGCTCCTCTTGACTCCGATATGCTCTATCTCCTCCTCTTGAATATTTCCATATTGACATCAATGACAATCTGTGTCCAACACACCTGATCTCTCTTCTGCATCAAAACTGCAGCCATGGTGTTCTCGGATGCAAATGAACATATAAGAAAATCATGAGTATAATAAGGACTAATCAAGACTGGGGCTGTGGTTAAAGAAAACTTTATCAAATTGAATGATTTCATGGCATCCTCAGTCCATTTCACAGTGTTGTCCTTCTTCAACATATTAGTTATTTCACGTAAATGTTCGGCCAAATTTGGTATAAATCTGCATAAGAAATTCATCTTACCATTGAAAGCCTGAATCTCCTTTTTGTTGCGTGAAAAGTCTATATGTTGAATTGCCTCCACCCTTGAAGGATCAATGTGAATACCATCTTTAGAAATGATATGACCAAGGAGTTTACCCTCGTCCATGGCAAAAAGACTTTTCTTCAGGTTTAGAGAAATCCTGAACTTCCTACATTTCTAAAAGACAACCCTCAAGTGGTGCAAATGCTCATCATCAGAACCAGAAAATATTGTCAAATCATCTAAATAAACAACCAAGAAAACATCCTTCTCATCAACAAAAGCCATTTCCATCGCCTGCTGAAAAGTGGCTCTGGCATTCTTCAATCCAAATGGAATTTTGGCATACTGAAAAGTTCCCCAAGGTGTTGTGAAGGTAGTTTTGTCTTGGTCCTTTTCATGCACCAAGATTTGATTATAGCATGAGTAACCATCAAGTAGTGACATCCATGATGCTCCAACTACTCTTTTCAGAATATGGTCCATCTTAGGAAGAGGGTAATTATCCTTTAAGGATACTTTGTTGAGGTTCTGAAAATCTATGCACAATCTTATTTCTCTGATCTTCTTTCGTACTGGGACCAAATTTGAAATCCAATCAGAAAAACTAATTGGAACAATGATGCCAGCTTTAAACAATCTATTTACCTCTTTCTTGATGGATGGCAGTAGCTTTGGATTTATTCTTCTCAACTTTTGTCTAAAAGGCTTTTGATCCGGCTTGATAGGAATAGTATGCTGAATGATATCCTTGTCATACACCTTCAAATCTGAATAATCCCATGCAAAAACATCAGAAAATTCAGAAAGTAATCTAACATACTTAGCCTTTACTTCGGGAGACAATGCTTTTGATAACTTTACAAGCTTGGGCTTGTCAGCTGTTCCAAGATTTACATCTTCAACTCCTTTGTCCATAGGAATCAAGGTTGGTTTTCTTGCCACATCATCCTGATAAGAAAGCTCCTTTAAAGGTATGAGACCTCTAGGAATAATGTTATCCTTCAGCTGTAAAACCTCCATTTGATTTACCTCAATCTCTTATTCATCAGAATCACAATCATCATCAATGGAAGCATTTTTAAATTTTCCTTTTTTCTGCAAAAAGGCATTAATTTCATTATCATCCCAAAACACTTTACAATACCTCAAATTATCAGGAACAGCAGGCCTATGTTTGACATGAATTTCAAATTTGTTGCTAGAATTCATTGGAATCTTCAAATTGTTGGCCGCAGTGGCGAGTGAATCTGCAATGATGTTTTGAGTTCGGGGTACTGTTGTCAAGGTATATTCTGGAAACATTCCCAAAATATTGAGAACTGCATTTCTATAGGCTCTCATCTGCGGATTCTTTGCTTGATATTCTCCTTTTACCTGTTTAATGACTAGCTCCGAATCTCCATAAATAGAAATCCTTTTCACATTGAGATTCTTCAAAATTTTAAGACCTGTAATCAAAGCCTCATATTCCTCTTCATTATTAGAGCAATCAAAAGCTAACTTGTAGGAACATACTCTAACATTACTTGGGACTTTAGTAGGCTAGAAAGCAGGGCTTCAAATCCAAATTCCAATACCAACACCATCCTTACCCATAGCACCATCGAAGTCCATGATCTAAAGGGTGGCTTCATCTTCTAGATGCTGAAATTCTGTTTCCTTCTCTACCTTACCTTGGCTAATTACTTCATTTTTCTGCTCTTCACTGTCTTTTTGTTGTTGTCTAGGCTTCTCAGAAGAACTTGCTATTTTTTCTTTTTCTTGATTAAGAACTGCTCTAAAATTCTCGGAAATTTCTGCTACATCATCTACTTCTACAAGCTGAATATCTACATCATTCAATCTACTATCAGAGTACAAAACAAAGGACTCTAAATCAGTATGTACATCATTTATTGGATGATTCACATGCTTCTCTTTACTAGTGATCATGTACTTCATTTTCTTTTCCCGGTACAACTTCCTCAACTGACCGAAAACAGGGATGGTAGAATAAGAGAAGTCAAGTTGTAAAGTGCCTTTGAGCTTAGCACCCCATGATCTAGATAAGAGCATACCAAATCGAGGTGGTATATCAGTAACTACCACATCCATCAAGACATTTTTAGTTGGGATTTGATCTAAAGAAAGCACCAAGTCTTTGATGATACCAATGCAACGAACTCTATTGGAGTTAAAGGAGTACAAATCATGATATTTTTGGGTGATATCCAAACCCAACTTTTCCATAATGGCTTTAGGCATCAAATTGTGGGAAGCTCTAGAATCTAACATAGCATTATGGAGAATATACTCATGCAGTCTAAGACTCAGATAAAAGGGAGGGACTTCACTATCTTCAATCTGACCTTCTATGGCTGGGCCAAAAATGAGTTTAGGATGATCATCCTCAACATTCACCATGTCTGACAAAGGATCAATTTGCAATATTCTAGATACATGATGTTTGTAGTTGTTATTCTTAACCAGCTTAGTCAAAGGAATGGACACTTTCAATTTAGCAATTTCACTTTCTAAATTAAAGGATGAAACTTTTTCTACCTCTTTGACACCAATGTCCTTCTTATCTGCTTGCTCTTTTGCTGCACTATCTTTTTGCTGATTTTTCTTCTCGTTTGGAGTGATACTTTTCGATGCTACTTTGCTGGGACTCGGATCAGCAAGCTCTTTCCTTTTCTTCTGAATGTTTGAGGAATCATTCTTGGATTGCACATCCTTTCTTTTCTAAATGGGATTGACTGGTACATCTCTACTCCTTAAAGAGTATTGCCTCTGCTGTGAAGACAAAACCACGTTGATAATCATCAGACGTAACCTCAAAAACCACATCATTTGCTAAAATGTAATATTCATCCCTTTGAATGTCTGGAACTTTTGTATATTCTTCATCTTTGGTCAGAAATATAGGCATGCCATCAGCAATAAAAAAGTGATTTGTTTCAATTACTGGATCTTCGTCATCTTCTTCTTCCATTCCTTGAACATAATTCTGATGTAAGGGAGTTCTGATCTACTATTGTTGCGCTGGTTGCTCCGATGCCTTCTATTTTCTATGCTTGATTCGGAATTAGGGTTGCTACTCTCCTCTAAAATTTGGATTCTGAATTGGTGGTTCAGGTCTATCTATGATGGTTAACCGGTCAACCATCCTTTCCACTGTTCGAATCAATGTATCCATCTTTACATCTGAAGTAGATGCTTCTTCTTTAATGGTCACTCTTTTCTCTGATCTCATTCTTGCTCTTTTGGCTAGCAAGTTTGCTTCTACACTCACTGCATTCTTTTGCATGTCTTCTAGTGTGGTAGGATCTCATTCCTGCAACTGATATGCCATATTAGCATCGAAACCATTTGGAAACTTGAGCAAAGTCAATCCTTCCGGTGGTTTAATGTTGCTCGGAATAGCATTGTATATTGCATTATACCTCACACAATAGTCTTGCACACTTTCACCAACATTTCTCTTGATGTTCTCATTCTTGGACAAAATATGAAGTGGATTCTTCTTCACCTCCCACTGATCCAGGAATTGCCTATGGAAGATTGGTAGAGTGGTGATAGAAGCTACTGGTAAAGCTCTGACCCATTTTCAAACTTCACCTCCAAAGCTTTGTACAAACAATCTCATTGACACATCTTCAATTTCTATCTCATGGAGGTAAAAGAAATCATTCATACTATCAACATGTTGTTGAGCTATAGGTTTAACTGGCATCAAAGAAAGGAATCTTGGTTTGATAATCAGTGGGCATGGCACCAAGATTCTGTGGTAAAACAAGGGGTGCATACCGGGCAGCCATAACTCGAGGTGGATTTAAAACAAGGATTGGGCTACTAGGAGTTGATGGAGTAGTTGATGGAGAATTGGGAGGAATAGGTGATTGATGGGGAATGATAGGTTGATGGGGAAGTGAAGGTATGAATGGAGGTTGGGAATGAATTTCAGAGGTTGAAGGGAATAATGATGAACTGAGGGTAGTGGACATGGGTTCAGAAAACTCAGGGATCTTAGCAGTAGTGAGGGATGATCGAGGGGAATTTAGGGTATACTCATCAATTGACCGGTTTGCCTTTTCAACCTCGAGATCTGCAATAAACTCCAGATCTAGAACTATATCATCAAGTGCACTTTTAGAATTGGTTCTAAATAGGGAAAGGTCAAATGATAGATCAAATGGGAGGTCTTCTAAAAACAACCACTCGTCAGGGCAAGAATCTACTTTTATTGAAGGTGTGGGACTGACTGAAGTTTCTTGTCTTTTGAGTATTCTTGAAATTATATTAGGATTATCCACTACTGGGGTGGGGATTAGATCGGGATTGGCCCTAGTGTACTTTCTCGAAGCCAGTGTGCTCAAATTTCAAAGTTTTATATATTGCTTTACAACTTTCCAATTTAGCCTAGTAAATTCTAAAACTCATCATCCATAAGCTTAAGAATTCAAATGAAAGATATTACCGAGGTGATTAGTCTTTCGTTCCCTAGTATGGTTGCCACTATGTTGTCATCTGGATTGAACCTCAGGCTGAAAGAAGGCAATGCCAGGGTAACCACAAACCATGCTTAGCCAAGTAGCTAGCCCTACTAGGCCAGGAGAGGGTTCTCTCCGTATGGATCTCATCCAAGATGACTGGATCAGGTAAAGGATTTTAGGCTAGGTATAGTAGCACGAAATTTTGATTGGATTTTGAAGGGGTTTTGTCGGATCAGGAGGAGCTGGATAGTTTAGGCCTAGGGAACTAGGTCAGAATTGTAGGGTGTTCAATGGGGCAAGGTAGGCATAGGCTTTAGCAATCAAGAGCTTGATGGGGTGAGATGTTTTAGACTGGTGAGAAGCTATGAAAGGCATGTGAAACCATGGATCCTTCCTAGACCACAAAAAAAATGAAATGGTGAATGGTTTCCCAAGGCAGAGCGCTAATGCAATGAATTCTGCCTATCAACTTGAAAACATTCAACTAGAAGAAATGAAATGATTAAAGAAGCATACAAAACACATTAACATATGATTACAGAAGAAGAAATTGTACTAAAACTCATACCACATGGATCCCATAAAAATAGCTGCAATTCTTATTAATCTCCTGCCAAACTGCTTACAAAAGGTGTACAATCAAGGTCTGAGCATCGAGCTGAGTCCAACCCTTTACAATGAGAAAGAATAAGAAGATATAGACATGGATTCAACCTCCTCCCATCCTTAGGGGTCGAATCCCTAAGATTAGGAGCTAATCTAACTAATACTGAACAAGAAACATGAATATAGGCAACTCAACAACTTGCCTCCAAAAGTGAAAAACTGATTCATTTGAGCTCAAACTGACTTCTAAAGCAATGAATCTACCCTATATTACTATTTATATATCATAATTACATGCCAAGCCATCATTTACAATGGTGAATAATTATCCATGAGAGAGAATCCATGATCATAGTCAAAAACTGGAAAAATATGCATCCTGAGCAAAATCTACCCTATGCGCAGCGCCACTGGCCCAACATGTAGCTCCAATTTTAGGTCCATTTTGGAGGCCTTCCCGGTATCCAAATTGAAGTCATTATAGCTAATTGGAAAGGTATTCAAGTCTAATTTCTAAAACACCTAAAATTTCTACATTTGAAGCTCATTTGACAAATCAAAACTTGATTCTCCCAAGACTGCTACTGTGTGTCCAAAAAGTGGCAGAAAGGTCATTTTTAGGGGTTTTTTTGACCTTTTGGTGGACCAGTTTTGCCCTAAAAACTTTGAAACTTGCTAGGGTGCATGTCCTCATCACTCTGAATCCAAAAATTCAAACCATTTCTTCATTGAGTTCCCCTAGGAAAAGCGCAACACCACGCATTTTCCTGTGTGTAGAATTTCAAAAATTGGCAAATGACAAAATTTTCTCCGAAGTTGCCCAAAATTGGTGAGAAGCACCATCATCAAGTGTTCTGATGAGCCAAGGAATCTTTAGCTAGCATCCTAATCCTATCCTCCTCCTTTTTTCCTTTCAAGGCCCACCTTAGCCTAGCTTTCATCTTCTTGACCCTCATATTGCAAATCTTGTTTTGGGTCTTGTAATGATAGGCCATGTGTCTGATCATCTGATTGTCTTTGTTGGCCTTTTGTAGCCTTCTTAAGGTGCAATTTGACCCTCTCAAGCCAAGTCTCCGTATCGTCTTCAATCTCTTTTTCAATAGGAGTCAAAGTGACTTGTGCCTCTTTGCCACTTTGTCGTTTCATCTTGAGCATTTCCAGCTCCATGAGGACTTGTTTGTCACTCAATTGCTTGTTTTCTTGCTCCAAATATGTGATGACATATTTGGCCCTCTCCAAATTTTCTGCCAAAGCTTGTACTTGAGCTTCCCTATCTTGTATGATGATGTCTTTGATGGTTTCTTTGTCCTGAGCCTCCAAGTCAATGATTTCAACTCCATGATGGGTATACCACTGCTCTGACTCATCATGATCAGGGAGTAATGATAAAGACTACTAATTTGTTGAGGGTATGGCTTCTTCTAGACAAAATGAGCCATCTTCTCAATATTCCTGAATAAGAAGTAAGGAAGGTTCAACATCCTCACCCTGGTAAAATGCATGAGGAGCCTGATGTGATAAGTGTACAACCTGGAGAATCTGCCCTCACAAGTGAAATACTTCATGATGATTTTCATCATGGGGACATATTTATCTTCGAGAAATCTGAAAGGAAAAAGTCTCTTCACCTCATTTTTGTTTTGGGGTTTGATATAAGGCTCATAGTAGTTTTCATCCAGGTCCTTGGTCTTGTACCACTTCTCTCCTACATTTGGAATCTTGGTGGCATCTGAAATGATCGATGGTGAAACTGTGAAGGTTACCCCAGCAAGAGTTACCTTGTTGTCCTGAAGATGAGCCACAAAAGGTCTAGTGAGATCCGGGTGGTATTGAACTCTCTCCACCTACTCACAAAAATCATAGCAGCCAAGATATCTGAAACATGTGACAGCCAACTAAGAGGCCCGCAATTCCCTAAGGTCTGATCACTCTTCTTTGATAATCTTGCCTCCCTTGTGTGGTTTTCTCTGTTTCCTAGCTCTGTCTGCTGAAGTGTCATTGGCAGTGTTTGCCTCCTCCTCATAGTCTTGGTCCTCTTGGTCCATGTTTGCAAAGTTGAGGTTGTATGAAGGGAATGAGTGAAAGTGTTTTTAGGAATGAGGGGATGGGAGATGAGCTTGTGGCTAGGAAATGAATGAAGCAGTAGGAAATGAAAGGGAGGGCTTGTTTTGAGAAATTGCCCTTGGGGAAGAGGGATAAAAGGGATGCGGAAATATGGAATAGGGATAAAGGGACAAATGGATAAGGGATAGGGAAATAGGGATAGGGTTTAGAGCTGTAGTGAGTGATAGGAGGAACAATGATAGTTTAGGGTTTTAGGCATCACTAGGGAAATTTAGGGTTTCATATTTAACATGGAAAATGATGCTTAGGATGTTTGATTTGCAAACCAAAACTAAAGTGAGGGATGTAAATGTACTTGCAATGATGGAAAGAGAGAGAAATTTGAGGTTTGTTGGAAGTTTTGAGGCTTTTCTAGCCTTCCTGCTCAACGCGCAGCGCCACCTTGGAAGCACAGTGCCAGTGTAAATTTACATTGCGAATTTTTGCCAGACATGCAGCGCTGATCTCAACGTGCAATGCCAAGCCTTCAACACATAGCGCCAACCTGTCTGCCTCAGAAGCGCAGCACCGCTTTGCCAACGTGCAGCGTCACTGCTCCACTTCTCCAGAAGCACAATGCGACCCTTCAGAAGCACAACGTAAACCTTCTTTCGCCCAAAACTCGCTCAAGCTTGCCTCTTCTTCTCACTTTTTTGACTCCTTGCTTGCTAATGAGAATAAGGAACTTGGAAATGAAATGTGGGAGCTTAAATAGGAGTATATTTTGATTTTTCAATTGAAAAACCCACTTTCTAATGTTTCTTGTCCTTCTTCAGAACTCTGTTTTAATGCCTTTTTCTTCTTTGTGTCTTTGCAGGTGGTTAAATGCTCAACTTGAACTGATTTTTGTAGTGTTTCTTTATCTTGCAGCAAGGAGAGATGCTCTGGTGCAGTTGGGATCATTTATTACATATAGTGACTTAAAATTACGTGTGAAATACAAATAAACTAAAAATACTATTTTTTCACCTCAAAAACATGTTTTTGAGGTGAAAATTACATTGGGTTAAAAGGATAATTATTCAGTGGCTATGACCTACAAGCCATCATGCTTGGCTTATTCATCATCCTCATACCCTTGCTGACCTTTATTTGCACTTGAAAATCAGGCTCTTGACCTTGGTGATGAAACCCTAATACCTAATGAAAACATGCCCTATGACCTAATGAAACATGATTGCAATATTGACCATGAAACCATAACTAAAGATAACCTGAAGAAGGGTCAACAAGTACACTCTATGAGGGAAAAATTGGACTTTTTGAAGAGAAGACAACCATCAGTGGATTAGTTTGGCATGACCTAATGAAATGTTATGAAAATTTCAGTATGGGACCTAAAAAATGAAAATGCAAAGAGCAAATTTTGATCCCTGATGGAAGTATGCCGATACTAACACTAACATGATAGATAGAGAAAGCACATCTAGGACTTGATTCCAAAGTTGAACAGTCATCAAGAAAGAAAAATATGATCATTGGTTTCTTCTTCTTGTTGACAGAGCACCCACCAGGTCGTTCCGTAGAATGATTGATGCATAAGGTTGTTACCAGTTGGAGTCTTGTTCCGAATGTCATTCCACATGAAGAGCCTCGTTCTTGGTGGCACTTTGAGCTTCCAAAGCTTTCCCCACTAGTCCAAGAGTATCGGTGGTCTGTGCATGGAGTGGATTATGGGATAACCAACTTTCGAGGAGTATATGCCCTGATCAGCAGGGGTCCAGATGAGCTCATCAACTTCTTATTTTATACGAACATGGGATTCAGACAGAGTAGTGACATAACCTTCCTAGTCCTACTGCCATTGTTCGGGGATACCCAAATGCCCCACTAATAACCAAGCTTGTTCAAATATGGTACTATTCTCTAGATCAGCCACCTGTGCAATCACCTTGATATTCCTATGATTGAGAAAAAGAATAAGATCAGGAGGTAATCGAAACATATTCCCACCTCCTGACCAGGGGTCCAAGCCTATGCGCACCGATGAACCATCATTGATTCACCATGCTAATCCATTTCTGATAGTAGGCAAAGTGTGTAATATTGCTCTCCAGACCATGGATATCCCAGTTCGCTGCCAGGAGGGAAAACGAATCCAATCCATAAGTTGATGAGGCCAGATATATTTATGATAAGTGACTTCAGTCTAGAGATTTTTTGATGTGAGTATGATCCAGCCCATCTTGGCAGCAAGTGCATGTGCGAAAGTAGATAAGTCCTTCAGTCCCCATCCACCCCATTTCTTGGGTAGAGAAATATGCTTCCAACCCACCCAGGCAAATGGGTTTCCCTCCTTATAACCATTCCAAAGGAATCTACAGCAAATATTTTGTATTCGGGTTAAGATTCCTTTAGGAATCCAAGCCAGAGACATCCAGTAAACAGGTGTAGCCTCCAAAACTATTTTAATGAGGACTAACCGGCCAGCTATGGAGAGGAATCTATGGTTCCAATTGAGAAGTCATTTCTCGATCTTGACCACCAGCCAGACCCAGTCGGAAATCCTATAATAATGAGGTTTGATCCAAAACCCTAGATATTTGAGTCCATCCTCCAGGTGATGGCTCTTAAAAGGAAATTTTTGATGTGCAAACCTTGCTTCATGAGAAGAACAATTATGGAGAGTAATGGTAGATTTTGAGTGATTTTCTTCCATACCTATGGCCTTGGCAAAAAGGGAGAGAATTTCAAAGAAAGTAGAGGTGTCCCTTACACTTCCATTAAGGAAAATGAGCACATCATCTATGAAGAGCAGGTGAGTAAGGAAGCACTGATCAGTGATTTTGAGTCCCTGAATTTGCCCATCCTACTTGGTATATGCAATGAGTCCACTGAGACCTTCCATAATGATCAGAAGGAGGAGAGGTGAGATTGGGAATCCTTTCCGAAGTCCACTCTTAGCATGAAATAAATGTGATTTTGAGCCATTTATAAGGACACTGGAGGAGGCCGAGGTGATGCAACACATAATCCAATCGATGAAGGGAAGGGGGAAGCCCAGGTGGATGAGAAGTATTTTAATATAGAGCCAACTGACCCGGTCGAAATCTTTGGCGAGGTCAATCTTGAGGATGACCCCTTTGATATTTTTAGTTTTCATGGAATGAAGGGCTTCCTGCCAGAGCCAATAGCTTCATGGATTTGTCTGTTATGGAGGAAAGAAAATTGTTCATGGGATATGTGATGGGAAATAATGGGCTTGAGGCAATTGGAAATGATCTTGGAGATAGTCTTATAGAGGTAGTTACAGAGAGAAATGGGTTGGAAGTCGTTGAATGAAGAGGGGGAGTCAGATTTGGGGATAAGACTATGAAAGTGGAATTGATGGCCTCATACATATGCCTAGATGACCTGCATTCCTCCACCACTTTGAGAAGGTCTGGTCTAATGGTCTCATGAAAGGCGAGGTAGAACTCTATAGTCCAACCATTAGGGCCAGGGCTCTTATCTTTTTTAAACCATTTTAATGTGCTTTCCAATTCCCCCATAGAGATAGGGGAGATGAGTTCCTCAACCTCATCTGGGTTGACAAACTTGGGGAAGTGTCTGACAATCCAAACAATTTCAGCAAGAGTGGCTCTAGGGGGAGCCTTGAATAGTTTTTGAAAGTGTGAGTTTCCAAGGTGAGTCAGTTGATTAAAGGAGGTTGCCCGCCCCCCATCCTCCATGGGCATGTTCCAAATAGTGTTGCTGACTTTCCTTCCCTTTGCAAAGTTGTGGAAAAACTTTGTATTCTCATCTCCTGCTTGTAACCAAATAGCCCGACTCCAAAGGCTCCAGGTTTCTTCCCTCTCCCTTAAAATCTTGGATCGTTGTTCTTCCAACTCAATGAGATGGGACTTAGCCTCCACTAATGTGAATCCTTGGCCTTGATTGTCCAATAGATTGGCCAAAGACTGTTCGATAGAGCAAAGGGTTTGATCGTCCTGGTCTCTTTTTTCCTTGGCCCATATAATGGATAGTCGCTTAATCTCAATGAGGTTGGCACAGAAGCCTTCCGCCATGGTTCTCCCCGAGGATGGTGGGTGAGATAACCAATATCCGTTGACCAATTGAATAAATGTGGGGTCTGATAGCCAAGTAGAGTTGAATTTGAAAAGTTCCCTTGGCTTTAGAGAAGGGCCAGAGATTTCCATGAAGATGGGAGAATGGTCCGATATACCTCCAGAACCAACCCATTGTCTGTAAAGTGATAATCTACTCAGTAGGGTATCCTTAATGATGAAGTGATCCAGACGTCTAGCTAGGGCAGCCTCCCCAATTCTGCGATTATGCCAAGTGGGCTAGGGTTTTACCATCAGAATATCCGTCAAGTGATGTTGTTCAAGGAGCTTCTCCATGATATCTGAAAGAGGATCCACCTGAGCATTGCTTCCCCAAGATTCCCCAAATCCAATGGAAAATTTCAGATCACCTCCTAGAATGATATTATTAGAGTTGATAATGGAGAGATTTAGAAGATGGTTCCAGAAGGACTCCTTGTTGTGACAAGGACCATATATATTGACGATCTTGAGATCCATGCCCAAATCCGAGGAAAAAATATCCATGCTGATGAATCCGGCACCACCCCAGGAGGCCTTGAGATGAATAGTGCGGGGATTAAAACCCAGGGCCAACCCACTTGATCGTCCCATGACATCAAGAGACTGGAAAGTCCATCCCGGTTTTAGTGATTGAAGCACACGAGTAATATGGTCAGCCAACCCTAGGGTTTCTTGCAAAAAGATAATGTCTATAGGCTCATATTCAAATAGACGTCTAAGGGCTAGTTTTTTGGGAGAGCTAGCCAGACCTCAACAATTAAAAGAAAGCCACTTCATGGGGGAGATAGAGGGAGGGTAGTTTGTGCTCTAAGTACCCGATCAAGAGATGATTGTTTGCTAGATACCACTTCTTCCTCGGCTAGTAGGTTGGCCTTCGAGATGTGAGATTTACACACCTTGGTGGATTTAGGAGCGCAGGAGGGGGAAATCAGACCCAAATCAGAGGTTACAAAGCCCTTCAAAGGGTGAAAGGAATGGGGTCAAAGGTTGTAGGGGTGCAAAAGTCCAGGGATGGTCAAAGAAGCAACAAGAGAGACTTGATCTGAAGAAGGGAAGGAGGGGGGAGTAGTAGAGTTAACCGAAAGGTGGGAGACAAGGGGGCAAGGAATGGAGTGAGGAATGAAATCTGGGAAAGATGCAGATGCAGTGTGAAAATGCTGTGCAGAGCATGTAATAGTAGAAGAAAAAACAGAGCTAGGGAGAGGAGGAGTACCCGAGGAGCGAGCAGCCTCAGCAACAACCCTTGATCTTGTCATCGATGGGGAGGAAAGGCGGGGAGTGCTCGAGGTTGGCAATTGATTCAATGCTCCTTTCTTTGATAGAGGTGCAGTAGCTAGAGAAATCTGCCCTGGAACGGTTGCTAATGCCTTAACTACATCGCTCTCTACTTCTTTTGATGGGTCTAAAGCCTTACGAACCAAAGGGAATTCCTTGTAGAGGTGCCCAACCTTGTGGCACCTATGACATCTGAACGGTACTCCTTCGTAGTCCAGGATTTGAATCCTAGTGAAAATTTTCCACTGTAAAGTAAGTTTTTCCTCCAATCCTTCTTTAGTATCCAAATAGACTAGTATGCGCGCCAAAGATCGGTTGCCAGATTTGATATATGACTTGTCGTAGTCCAGGTAGGTGCTGAGTGCATTACCTATACGAATGAAGATGTCTTTGGACCAATAATGTAGAGGAAGACCAGGCAACCTAACCCATAATGGACCTGCACCTATCTATTCCCTCTTTGGATTGAAAAGTGGGCTCCAATGCTTTAGCGTAACCGATGCCATCTCTTTGTGCCAATATCTGGAAAGAGCCCAGTTGGTATATTCCTCCTGCTGAAAATGGAGTGAAAACCACCCCCGTGCCAATGTTTGCACCTCAGGGAGGTCCTTGAATATATTGCCCCAAAGCTCCTTGACCCAGAGTCTGAGCTTCTCAGCAAAATAGGCATGACCTCGAACCCTACCAACAAGTACCTTACCAGCCGTGTTGACAACTTCCCCCATGTTAATACCTTCCCCAAATTCGAGGGTTAGGTCCTTACTCATGGCCTTCATGCACTTGATTTTCTGCTTTCCTGAACGAGGTGTAGTCGGATGATCTTGGAAGGGGTCCGGTGATCCTAGGTGCTCCTGATGGGACTGATGAGTAGAGTGTCGGACCTTTATGGCTTGGGTTTTGAAGTAGCCAGAGGCGATGGAAGAGGGGTTTGATGCTGCAACAGGGTGGAAGGGGTGGTGGACACAGGCGGGACGAGTCCAAGCGTTGATTCAAAGCCAGCCGAGGAGGGAAGAACAAAGGGAGTCGGTTGAGACAAATTTCTTTAAGGCGATGGCTCAAATAGAGGGTTGGACGTTGAGCAGGTAGTAAGAAAATGTAGGGTTTCTAGTGAGAGCGGAGGAAAGTTGAGTTCCAGGGATTCTATGGAGAGGGTGGTGAAGGGGAGATCGGATGTAGAAGGACTGGGGATAGCAACAACAGGAGGTGAAACGAAGATGTGCAGAGCAGACGATTCTAGGTGATCAGCAGGCAAAGAAACTGGCATAGGGTTAGGGCTTCGCCAGATAGAAACATAGGGGGTCAGGGTCGGCGAAGTAGTCCACATCTTCTAGCTCCATGTCCGACATTCTGCAGCAACCCCGATGAAAGCGAAAAGAAACAAGTGACAATAGTAGTCATGGAAGGCATCTAGATGTTGACAGAGAGTGACATCGCAAGACCGTAGGGCTCGTGAGGTTACTGCAAACGGTGTAACCCTAGCCTTATTCACTGCTCGGAGAGGCCGCAGGTGCTAGGGTTTCCATCTCCACTCAAGACCTTCCTATTTAGAATCTGATCTAACTTTCTTATGCCTTCTACAACTTCTCCATTTAAACCTTTCTTAGTCTCCATTCTCTCAAGATATGTTCTTAGGAAGATGACCTCTACCTCAAGACTCTAACAATTTTCTTTCCATTCAGGGATAAAACTATGAAGAACTTATTCCTTTCACTTAACTTCTTCTAATTTGAATTTCAAGGATATAATTTCATCTTTGCACAATTTTGTGATATTTTCCTTTTGTACCTTGAATAACTCTTGTTTTAAATACTTGTTCTCTTCTTCTAGTCTCTCACATGTTCCCTATTTTTTTTCTAGTAGAAGTGCTAACTTATCTTTGCTTTTAATGGCTTCTTCAAGTTTTTCTTTTTGATAAACAAACTCTTCATTATCTGAGTTGTACATATATTCTTCAATGCACTGTAGTTGTTCTTTTAGCTACCTATTCTTTTTCCTGACATTATTTAACTCATCAAGAGAACTGATGAGTTCCCCTTCAAAGTATACTACTCCTTCTTCTTCTTCTTCCTCTTCAAAATTAGTAATATTTTGTTTCTTGGAGTCTGATCCAAATGCAATAAGTAAGTACTTATCTGAATCATCTTCTGAATATTTTTCATTGTATGACTTTGGTGTTGAACTATCCTCTTCGGAGTAGAGCCCCTTTTTCTTATAAAACTTCTTCTTCTGATGTTTCTGAGATTTGTTTCTAAGTTTCTGATCATCGTCCTTTTTGGTCCTTTCTTTGTAAGGGGCCTTGGATGAGAAATGTCCAACTATCCCATAGTTAAATAATTTAAAGGGAAACTTCCATTTATATTTTCCCGAGCCACGCTTCAATTTCCTGGGAAATTGAGCCAGCTCATGATCAGATTCACAACCAGAGCAGTCTTGATGATAATTGTTCTCCTTGGCATTCTTGGACACTTTGAATGTTGCCTCCTTGGGTTTAGACTTCTCTCTTCCTACTCTCATCTCATAGGATGTGAGAGTACCAAGCAATTGGTCCATCTTGAGATCCTTTAAATTATCCATTTCTTCAATAAATGAGACTTTGGAATTAAATTTCATGGGTAGGGATCTTAAGACTTTTTGAATAATCATATCTTCCTTGACTTCTTCACCAAGTCCTCTAATCATATTGGTTACTTCATCGACTATGAGGAATTATTCTGCTATTCTTTGTTTTTCACTTATTTTTAAAATTTCAAATGTCATTCTGAAATTTTTAAGTTTGGCCTACTTGACTTTGTCATCTCCTTCATGACTTTAGTTGAGCTTCACCCACACTTCCTTGGCATACTTACAGTGCATAACTTTAAAAGTTCATATTGACTAAAGTCAAAGAGAATGGAATTCCCGGCTTTAGCATTATTTCCATAAAAAATCTCACCATTAGCATCAGTGGAAGGGACATCGGGGACATCATAATATATTAGTAGAGATCTCCAAACATTTACTCCTAGGGACATAATATAGGCTTCCATCTTAACGTTCCAGAAGGCATAGTTTGTCCCATCAAAGACTGGTATCTTTCTTGAGTAAGCATCTTGAATCTCTTTCCTAGACATAATTCCATATGAATCTACCTTCCATTGGTTATATTGTTCCTGAAGGAATTTGGCTCTGATACCAATTGTTGAAATAACGAATTACTGAGGGGGGGGAGGGGGGTGAACCAGTAATAGGGAGGTTCTTAAAACTTTTTATGAATATGTCTTTAGTTCTTTCCTCTACTATCTATTACTTATGATAATATTCATACATAATACAAATGAACAGAAAGATAAGACATTCACATGTACATACAATCCATCACATGATAAACATACACATATTGACACCGATATTTTTACGTGGAAACCCAAAGGGAGAAAACCACCAATCTGTTTGTTGTTATGATGTAAATTAAGCACCTAATTAATTACATCAATTTTTTTGTGAGCACCCACTCATAGGAGGCACCAACCCCCTTAGGATAGCAAACACCTACTTTCCAAGAGGCACCAACCTCTTATGAATGCAGGCCACCACCTGCTCTAGCCATTGTTCTACCTTTCATACAATTTTCAAACTGAAAATAGGGGAAAATACATATACAGAGAAATACCAATCTGGTTCACTACAAAAACACACTTATGCTCTTGGTCCTCTACTATTCCACAAGCTCTCTCAGCCTCACACAAAACACCCTATTTTCTGCTCACTATTGCATGTAATCTCGTCTCAACCTTCTATTCCATAGTATCTCTACAACACACTAGTTCAGTCCAACAACTTGGTCCATATGCATAGATATCTTGTACTCTACTCTACTCTCTTCAACATATTCAACACTACTGTCTTCCCTCACTTTTCTCCATGGAAATACTAGTTTTGTTCCTTTGTTGTACTCTTCTCAATGTTGTCTCTGCAACTTGTTTCTACACTACCCGAGTGTACCTCTGTATGACACCTCCATACTATTGTTGCATCTGCTGCTTGAGTTTTGTTACTATATTAAACATGAGGATGGGCTCCTGAGCACTTCACCAACTCTCTGTGTGATCCTCCATGCTGAGAATTTAATCTCAGTCCACCTATGCACTCTGGTAAGGCTCCCCATGATTTTTAAATTGATCACAGAGCTCTGAATGTACTTAAGCATGGTTCTATTCTTCCCTTAATTTGTTGAAGCATGAAAACGAGATCAGAGATCCCTTCTTCTTAAGACATACTCCATTATCTACTCCTGCATGTTGTGATCCTCACTGCCTTGACCCAACGATATTTGATATTGGTCATTCACTCCATCAACCAACTCCTTTGGTTTGCATTTACTCTCTAGTTTCCAACCCATTCATCCTTTAACACTGTACTATTGTATCAGATCCATAACTCATCGTAACTTATATTAAAAGAACGTTATGAAATCACACAATTTTGATTCCTTTAGCCCCTTAGTGCTTATCCCCCTTATCATTTTCTTTCTCATATGACCGTTGCCTAAGAATTTTGGCTCAGCCCTTAGGTGCTACAATATCGGATCCCTCATATCTCGTAACTTTTATTCAAGCGTGTTACGAGGTCACGATGTTTCACGCTCCTTTCGCTTGGCCATTTCCTGTTTTTCCTCCATGGGACTGGGTGTTATTACCGAAGTCTTAGATTTTAGGTATGAAGGCCTTCATATCATGATGGGGGCCTATCTCTCTTTGTATTTTCTCTTTCACCATTGGTTATTTTGGGTTTCCTTGACCAAATGCCAACACATCAGAGCTCCTGCATATCAGAACTTTCTCATAATTCAATTAGTGGGGCCCCCAAAATTCTGACCTCCAAAATACTTCCTACGTGGAATCACATAACACTTAGGTGCTTAGGCATTCTATACACCCGTGGTCCTTTGGATCTCCCACGACCATGTTTCAGTCACATCAAAGTCCCTTTATCAGATAAGAACTTTTATATAAAACAATTAGACAGTAGTTATGAAAAATCCAACCTCCAATGTGCTGACCTTCAAGATGATGTCATCCTGTCTCCTTCACTCCATGTGGTGCCTCCTTAGTGGTGACATGTTTCACCTAGATTTTCCCCATTAGGCCATCAAAAATGCTGAATCAAACTACCATGTCTCCACCGTAAAACGATGTCATTTTCCACTTCATCTCCTTAGGCCCAATCACATGCTTCCATGTGTCCAATTGGAGGAGAGAGAAAGGGTCCATCAGTCCTTTGTTTTTCAATGACTCCTTTCCATTTATTCTCCTTCACAAACCACAACACTTTCAAAGAGTTACAATTTATAAGGACTTACAAGATTTTGAGGTTCTAATGGCCTTGACCTTCCAATATTCTGATATGTCCTCTGCTCCGAGGTTTCGATATTGGGTCTTGATGTGCTCTGACCTCTGATGTTCCTGTTCGGTCTCCTAAATACCATCTTTTTACCAACCTTTCACTTCACTTTCACTTCACTTTTAAACCATATTTCTCTTTCCCATACCCTTACATTAAAATATTTTCATGATTACATTGGGTTTAGACTTATTATTTTCCAATGCATATGTTTTAGTGTTTTTGAGTGAATTTATGATTAAATTTTGGAAAATAACATGTTTTCACTTATATATGGAAGTGGGATGAGTTTCATGATGTTTGTAGGTGTATTTGAAGACTTCAACAAAGTCATATTTGACCACCAAGCCTCAAATTCGAATTTCTTCTTCAACCCCTTGAAGATTTGATGAAGATTTGGGAGATTCCTTCAAGCATACTTTATGGAGAAGAATCATGGAACTTTTGATAAGATTTCTTATCAAAATATTAGATATTTATGAGAGGATTTGTAGAGTTGTTACTTTCTAAGTGTTAGAAAATGGTTGTAACCACATGAGACATTTGTGGATCTCAAATCTTTGTTAGTTATCTCAATTTTATGTATAAATAGGAGTGCCTCCTCCATTCCAAGAGGAGGACTCTTGGAGCATGTATCCAACTTATGATGGAATAGAATAAAGCTTCATTTTACATAAATTTCCATTCTATAGTTTTAGATGTAAATTTCTCTAATCATTTAGATTTTGGACTTGATCTCATTTTAGTGATTAAGTTTGGATAAAGAAGGACAACCCAGGCCTCCAAGTTGGAGCCTCTTCTTTGTGGACTTGGACTGAAATCTCTTTTCATCTCCTCTTGCTTTCTTAAATCATTTGTTATGCTTTATGTTGTGTTTGGTTTTAGTTGAAAAAGAAATAAAATGAAGGACAACCATGATCTCTAGATATAGAGCCTCTTTTATGTTGATTTTGATTCAGTTAAAATCATTATTTTCTTTCTTAAACTAGTTGCTATGCTCTATGGTGTGTTTGGTTTTAGTTGAGGAAGAAATCAAAGGAAGGACAACTAGGATCTCTAGATATAGAGCCTCTTCTGTGTTGATTCTGATCCAATTAAAATCATTATTTTCTTATTTATGCATGTAGATAAAGTCTTCATGGATTTACGGAATAGTTTGTCACTTTGATCTTAGGAGAATTAAGCTCACTCCAAATGGATCAATGAAGCATTTTATTTCATTACGACCAAGTTTTCTTAGCTTAGAGACAATTGCCTACTCCTGCATATATTTTGTTGGCATCATCACAAGCTTACGAGTATCCCTGGTTGATAATTTAATGAAAGCAATTTAAGAAATTGAATTTCCCAACATTTCTAATGGCCTCCAGCTTCCAATGTTTCAATATTCCCTCTGCTACGAGGTTCCGATATCGGGTCCTGATGTGCTTCAACCTCCGATATCAGATCATAATCTTTTCTCAAAATAATTATAAGGGACTCTAACCTCTGATATTCTATCCCCCCTGGGTCCCGATATGCTAACTTTCTCTGATATTACGACCTGCTTAAGATAACTTCAGCAATCAATAATGTTTGGTCCACTAGGCCATTTGAAGTCTTTGACACACCATTGGAAAGCTCTTTCAGAGCACTTTCCAGTGGATAAGACCTGATGTAGGCTTTGAGCCCATCTTCTACTTGATAAATGGATGCAAAATATCTTCCTCAAAGCTAGTCCAGTTGACATCAATGCCAAAATACCAAATGCCACAAGCCATCTAGACAATGCCAACTTTCCAACAAATATGCATGGTAGTTAAAGCAGACCAAGTGTATTAAGTAGGTGCAATTCCTACAGAATTTGAAGGGACCGACTATTTTGATGTCTAAAACTATGATTCAAGTTAAATACTTGGGGAAATTGATGGCCACTTCATTTGGGTTTGGAATTATAAGCCCGAGGGTCATAAACATAGTCTCATCCATTACTGAATCATTTACGAGACCAAAAAATGCCCCCAAAATGGACGTCATTATTTGAAAAAAGGGTTTTAGTAAATTTGTGGGCATAGTTAATTCTACCTTTGGATTTTTAACGAGAACTTTAAGTAAATTATGAAAAAAATCTAGCTTTTCATCCTCAACCTAGGTCATAAAATATTCATCATTTTTTTTTATTGATAATATATGCTCCATTAGCAGGAAAATTCAGTATTTTAGAAAATTCTACTTCATACACTTTAGGAACACTTGATTAGTTACAAGAGAAACACTATTTCGAGTTTGGGATTCGAAAAGATCGGCTAGAGAAAAATGGAGTTTGGGTCGAAATGGGTGGCAGATAGGGTGGACGTGAGGACTCCTAATTTAATTATAATTTAACATGCTAAAAATTATCAGTGGATGAACTTAAGATTTTCTTCTGGGTAAGAATATTCATATTTCACACCATGGTATCCCTAATCTGAGTTAGGTCATTAATAAAGGCCTCCTTGAATGATTCCTCCACCATTATTTTAATTAACCCTATGAGATTAATCCAGAAACAAACAATTTCATGGATTAACATATTGGGGTACTTACCTGGCCTTCTAAAATGTAATGGGATTAATTTCTGGTCGTGGTTCATGTGTTGTGAAAAATTCAAGCTCTCAACCTCGGTTAGGCCACATGTATGTTAGGATGGAACTCTAATTTCAAATGTGAAAACTAGAGTTCAAGATGACGGGTGGAAGTATGTTATTGAATGTGGCATTAATATGCCATCATAACTCACTCTTTTGATTAAATCCACTCTAATTGTGTTAAATATAGGTACAAAATCCATGCCATGTCACATCCATCATGTATGAAATGATAATTAACTCTCTTACAGGTTTGGGCTTGATACAATGCAATTATCATTGATTTAAATTGGAATGGTCGGTCATATATCATCGGGTAAGAAAATGGGCGTTAACAAGCACACACTTTCTGAGCCGATGTGAAATGAGCACCTTCAAATCAAATGAAATCTCATCACTAAACACTATTGGGTTTGAAAAGGATGTTTAAATGAGGCTTAGTTTTAGGCCTAAAGAGTCATTATAGCCATCAATCAAAACTTGGTAATTGTCAGATCATAATGGTTTAATGCTTCATAAATTTTAGATTCTGGTGTAAAGGAACCATTGGAACATTTTTCGAGTTTAAATGATTTTTTTTCTAATGCTCAAGGATACTTGTGTAGATGGGAAACCAAACTTTATCATATAATTAAAATTTATTCCTTTGAAAAAGTAGGTTACATCAGGTATCAGAGCAGATTCTTTTAGTTGCAACCTAATAACTGGAAGACAGATCTCAAGAAAACAGATATGGGAAATTCAAGGTAGCACACCTTCAAACAACTAAAGGAAGTCTTTAGTATTGCACTAGTTTCAAAATCTATGAAAATTGATGAAGATACACATTTTGGTCTAGTTCTGTGGTTTGATGAAACAAGCTATGAATTTTGGAAAAGTATAATGGAAGCCTATTTGGGAGCTCTTGGATATAATGTATGGAATTAGTTGTTTCAAGAAATTCATCTAAAAATGAATCAAGAAGGTAAAATACAAAAGAAATGAATGTCATTCTAAGAGCTTTGAAAAATCATGTGAAAACCGAAGTGGACCAATGCTCATCAACCGATTTTTTTTGGGAGAAGAATCAAAATATTTACTCAAAGGAGAATTTAAATCAAGATGAAGATGATAATGATGATTTTGATTCAAATAGATAAGATACTCAGTGCAAATAACTTGATGACGATGAAGAAGAAGAAGTGAAGTGGACACAGAGAAAGAATTTATTAGTGCCTTAAGTGATCTTAGAAAAACAAAGAAGAAAAATCATATACTCAAAGAAGAAGTTTCCCTCTTAAGAATTCAAGTAGAGGAGGTATAAAAGAGAGAAGAAATATTGAAAATCTAGGTTCAAGACTATCAGGAAGAAACAAAAGCAAAAGGAAATTGTTGCTACTCATGTTGAAATAAACAGGCTCAAGGAATGGCAGAAGGAGCAAATTCCAGATGTTGGAAAGAAGAACCATGTCATTGAAGAAAATAAAAAATAAATTGCTTGCTTAAAAATGAAGGAAAAAGAAGAAGGCGAAGCTCCATGCAATGAAGGCACAAATTCCAAGCCCCCAAAGAGAAATATTAAAGAAAATCTTGAAAGAAAAATTGTCATATTTCAAAGGAAAAAAGAAAGTGAAATCCAGAAGAAGATTGAAAATGTTTTTGAACCTCCTCCAAAGAATAATGTCTTTAGAATTTCAAGAATATAGACCCTAGTCTATTTACTAGCTATTGTTTTTCATGTACAATTTTCAGGCATAAGTCTAGGGATTGCAAATATTATGACATGGATGATTATCAAGGTCATTATCAAAACCATAGAAGCAAGTTTGCAGGAACACAAGGCATATATTCAAATGGCACCATGAACAAAAAGTATATATTAGTTTCTCTATCATTTAGTTATTATATAGAATGCTTCAAATTCCATAATTATGGGCATATAGCTTGTGATTGCAGAAGAAATATGAAGTATTCCACAAGGGAAAACACAAATATCTTGTACAAGAATGTGTGGAGAAGAAAACAAAAGTAATAATAACAGGTGAACAAAGAAATATCATAGGCCATGCTCTCAGGATTTGTAAAGTCACAAGACCATGATAAATCTATAGATACAAAGGAAGATGTCAACATTCAAAATGATCCTACAACATAGTAGGTTCACATATCATTCTAAACAATCTAGCCTTGAGACTCCCATTACTATGAATGTTGAAGAGGGGGAGTCTAAGTAGGAACTATTACAAATTTTGATATCTATCCTTCGGGTAGTTTGATTTGTAATGGTATAATCATAGTGGTTTGATGGAAGAAATGAAGAAGTCATCAAAAAAATGATCAAAACTATATGCAGATTAGTCAACATTATGCGTAATTGAGCATCAAATTTAAAAATTAGATTCATGGACAAATTTGTGGCACTATAAGATCGAGATCAGAAGATTTTCAAAAGAACTAGTTGTCATAGAGGTGAATTTATCGTGGAGAAGATTGACAAGTGAAATCAACAAGTCACAGAATGATAGGTCATGAGAGGTACAACTAGATAGGGGAAGAGAAACTGTCAAGAGAGAAAGGAAAATTGCAAGAAGAGGGAGGTACTTTGTTAAGGGGAGTTACACTTTTCCATTGATGTTAAAGATGGAGAGAAATTAGGAGATGAATATCAGAAGCATGGAGACATGGGGGGTAGTAATTATGGGGGTAGTATGAGTGTTTACATAAATTTTAGAAATTTGATAGAAATTGTAACTGCTCAAGGTTTTGAACTGAAAACAAGAGACACAGATTCTAATCTACTAATATACAAAATGGAAATCACAATTTAGAACAACATGCATAGAAATGCAACAAGAAAAACTAGAAGTACAGAATGATTTCTAGGGGAACCCAACTAGGAAAAACCCCTCAAGTCTTTTTGCATTAATCAATTTAATAGAGAAACTATTACAATTTCCAGCTCCATCTCTGAGCACAACTTGCAAAAGTAAAATTGTTCTCTCTTCTAAATGAGAACCTCTAGCGGACACTTAGCCAATTTTTGTGTTCTCTAACCTCCTCTTTCCTTGCACAATCCTTGAAGAAATTAAATCCTAAAAGGCATGAATTTCCTCATATTTTCTTGCACAATTCCAAAGGATTGATCATCTGCCTGCATACAAAATTCTATACACTCCACTAGTATAAAAAATAATTTTACATTAGCCTTAATTCCTCCACTCCAGCTAAGGAATTCGAATTAAATGCATGCACTGAGCTAATTTTGGGGCGATTGATCAATTAACTGATAGATCTATGAGTTATATTATTGTCCCACTACACAAATAACCTTCAACTGACTCTATTAGTTGTTAGAGGTTAGTTAACTGAGTACAACAAAAAAAACTAAACTAGATTCCTAAATCTTAGAAATCAACACATGCATGACTAAACTCCAAGCTCACTAACTCAAATTTACTGATCTAAATAAGTGACAAGATCCATGTCACACTAGTTAACTACCTCCAATTTTTCCAACTGATGTGGAATTTCAATTTACTCAATTTGACTAAGGCTAAAGTCAAATTAATCCTTTATTAATACACTTTCTAACACCCCCTCTTAGAAAGAAATGGATTTTTCACCATCCCTATCCAACATCCATGGAATTTACTATAGCATTACCTCTCACTATTGTTGTTTTTACTGAAAAAACTACAACTAAGAAGCATCCAAAAACACTAAATCAACTGTGTCTCTGCAACTGTCTACTAGGAAAATTGAACTGTTGTTGATTCTTCTCTGTGTATCCTGCACTGCTATCAACATTGCTCTATGCTCCTCAGCACCTGACTCCTACTACTGAATACTGTGGGCCCCTATAGCAAGGTAATGATCCATGAGGAGGACACCTCAATGGACCCTACCCAAATGTATGCAAATATGGAACTAAGGCTCTACATCACCCCACTCCACTCATGGAGGTATAACTGTAATTTCTCCCTCTTCCCACTTTTCTTGAACTCTCCTTCTACTAGAGGTCTATGAACGCTCCTCCTCATCATCATCCTGTTGGTAAGCACAATTTCCAAATGGTTAAGGCTCCATCTTGTGAGGTCTATCCTATTCCCTCTCAACCACCACATCTCTAGTTTATTCCTTGCTCCTCAAGGCTGCACATGCATCTTCATCTAATGTGTAGAGGTTCTTGATCCTAACACCAATTTGCTTTATCAAACCTGAAGAACAATGCTTGAGATAGGAATTCCCATTGTTGAAGACTACCTCATACCCTTTGTCTTCAATCCTCAATTTGTTCATAAAACCAAGTTTTCTAGCATCATTGCTATTTTCAAATAGCTTAGTGAGGGTCTTCCACATAGAAAAGGGAGTCTCCTTGCCATGCAATTTTGAGACTATGTGGTATTTCACACACTCCAAGATGATCCTCCTGGCTTTAGCAACATACTTCTTCCATTGGGATAATTGTTGTGCATCATATTGCTAGTGTTTCACAATGTCAATTTTAACATATTATAACACACCATTATCATTAAGCACTGCTTCCATTTGGTCCTTCTGTTATAGACATATTTAGGCACTGCAACCCCAAACTCATATGTCCATAAACTAAGGGCTCTTTAAGTCCCTAAAAGTGTTGTTTCATACCCTAAAGGATCATGGTCAACTGATTACATCATTTCCCAGAAGTTCCACCTGAAGAACTACTCAGAACTGGCCAAAACTGGACCATACAGATTGCTCCATAGGCAAAGTGCGATGCATACTGACTGCCAAACTGGCCAAGTGTGATGAATACTGAAATGTCCTTCTGTGGGGTGCGATGAGTGAGAATAGACAAATGGCAGAGACAGTTTGCAAGGTGGATGATCATGGAATCTTCCAGAAACTTCTCCTGTGACACTTGCCTCTCTGAATTCGCCCAGGGATGAGTAAGAGATCATGAAATCTCCAAGTGGAACCAAGAACTATTAGTGGAATGACACTAATCAAAAAATCAGAGCTGATTCACACCCTTGCAAGACATCTATAAATGGATCCCTCATTTGAGAGATCTGGGAGGCTGGAATTTTGTAATTTGTAAGGAAGTGTTGTTGGTTTGTTGGTGAGAAGAGACATTACATTGTTGGGTGATTTTCTTGTTCATGAGGTGAAGAGGGCTTCTACAACTGCGAGGATGATGCCGGATCAGATAGCTGGGTTGTAATCCTCTCTTACATTACTATTAATAAAGTTCTTTGAGTTTTCCTCCATATAATCGTGTATTTTTGAATCTTGTTTATGAATGCAATTGTATGGTCAATGTGTTTCTGATTCTGCATTGTTTATGATGTTTTAGATAGAGATGCTTTGATAGTTTGTTGTTACTTTGACTCTACAGGTACTCTTTGAAGCGGGACAAGTAGGAGAGGAGTGGCAAATTCTATCAAGGAAAGGAGAAATCAAGCTAGGATCAAAGCGGAAGATCCAGGTTGGTCCTCTTTTCTTCTCTTCCATCTATCACACTTAAAGGAACTCTTGAAAAGCTTTCATTGTTTGTTTCTAAGATAGCTACCCATCTTAGTGGGACTAGCAGTTCGAATTGACACTAGTTTTCCCTGAAACAAAATGGCGACTCCACTGGGGAACGAATAGTTTGTTTTGTTTGTTTATTGTTTACTTTATAAACTACAGATGGAGCCTGAAGTTAGCCAGCTAGCCTTCGAAATGCCTTTTCTATGAAATTGCGAAGTAGATAAACGCTACTTCAGTCTATCTCTGGGTTGGTTGATGAACTGAACATCTGACTTACAAAGCATTCTAAGTGCCCTTGTGGTAGCTTAGAACCTCATCAAATTTACCCTTATGCTTTGTTTTTACTGTCCACCATTACTCAGCCCAAATCACTGAACTTAGCTGCAAATTTTGAGCAAAAACCAAGCTCAATTTCGCTCCCTGACCCATTGCACTGTCTGTAATTGTGCAACCTGGATGCCTCACACCTCCCGTGTGTTGCAAGTGAGATGCATCCATGTTTCCCTGTGTTGCAGGTGCGATGATTGAGTGATACTGCTTTCTTTTCTGAAAGTTGGTTTTTTCCTCCTTGTTTTCAGCTTTATTCAGTAGTTTTGTTGTTCATGATCAGTACCTTCTTGCTGTAACCTTCTTCCTTCACATTATTTCAGCCTCCATCAATTAGGAATTGTAAATGTTTTTGTGTATTTTTCAATCATTTACAGTCTTCCTTTATCGAAAGTAGCCTAATCGAATTGTCATTTTTGATGCAAGTGTCGTAATTGTCATTCTGAATCAAAAGAAGAGTGTCGTAAAGTCTTCCTCTTCTAGATAGTTGATTGTACTTTTGTCATTGTATTTGATTTGAAATTATTAGTATTTGAAGTGTCGAAAATAGTTTTCAATTCGAAATCGAAAAGTGTTGTCTTAGTCTTCCTTTCATTTTGAAAAGAAAATTGTTAGTACTGTCACTTTGAAAGAAAATAGTTCAGATCTATACTTAGCTTTCTTTTTTGGCATTCACACATTAAGGAAGCAAAAAACAAATACATGCATGTGCATCTACATTTTAACTGCATGTGAAATTTGATTTAGAAAAGTGCATTTAGTGTGTGCTCTATGCTCTCTGCTGAAAGAAAATCATAGTCTTCTTTCCTTTGTAGCTAGGATTTTCATTGCTAAAAGAACATAAACGACTATTTATCATTTTAGATTGCATATTTAGGAATTTCACATCTACATCATGTGGTGAACCTTGAAATACAAACTTCTAAGCAAGATCAACTCTAAAATAAACCTCAATGAACATAAAAACGCTTTGGAACCTAATGCAACACATCTAGAAGTCTAGGCTAGAGACATGTTCCGACGTCATAAAACCTGGTAACTATCGTTTTCATTGAAGGTTGGGTGATTCCTCCTCTTTGATACGACAAGTGCCAGTACGGACTTGTGCTCCCCGTACCGTCGAGTATATATTGGGAGACCACAATAGGCTAATATCCTTTATCCTTAGGAAGTCGTGTCTGCCACCTTATCGATCGTAATGCACTGAACACAACATTCAGGAAGATTGACTACCATACATAAGTCCTTGGTAATTTCTCTATCATTTATCACCAAGGTGTATTTTGCAGTTTTACGATTGGTTTGGTAAACCCTCTGTCTAGACTTCCAGAGCAGTCACTTTCGTTCCTTTTCAACTCCTTAAAAGAAAAGGTCCATTTGAGCACTTGTCACTTCAAGCTCATTAAAAATCGAAGGTGACTAGAGTCACCTTTAGCTTTTTCTCGACTCTTAAAAATTGAAAAATAAAGTTGCCTCAAAGTGTCTTAAAATTCATTTAAATCGGAATAACATTTTTCCCCTTTAATTTTTGAGTTGATCGAGTAATCCGCAATCGTGGAAGAAAGTCAATCAAAACCCCGTCATCTGCGGAGGCTAGCGAGTCAACCGTATTTGACCCCAGAAACGAAACCATCCAGGGAAAAACAGTCTCTTTTAACTGAGTCCAATTCACATGATTTATTTGAAACTTGTGTTTCAACATCGTCAGAGACTACAATTACTCCAATTATCTTTGGTACATCTGCCTTTACAGAAGAAGTTCCACAGTTACAAGAGGACATTAGAACTGATCCTAGTGTAATGGTAGACACCTCTATTCCTAAAGCAGCTCCACCTAGGACTAATCCAGAAACTGAAGTTCACTTGCCTAAACATCTGGAAGTTGAGTTCCAGAATTCAGAAGGTGTCACCCCTGCAGTATCTGTTACTGCAGAAGCTACACTTTCTTTGGCTCCAGAAATATTTTATGGGCCTGACAATCTACCTCTTCCACCTGGATTGATTTCTATAGAAGAGATAGTAGAGGATCTTCCACCCAGTACTCCAGTGCATTTTGGAACTGGGATCCACTTACATCCTTCTACTATAGAAGTTAGTTCTTTTTCATTTCAAGTTCCTGTCGAATCACTAGGAAATCTTTTGGATAGACTAAACATGTATGAGCAACCATTAACATCTAGGACTGTGTCAACTGACACAGCTATGGTGGAGCTTCCTGCTTCCATTCCTACAATGATTGCTGGTATACCATCTGTCCCCGCTAGTTATCAACAATAAGCCGGAGTCCAATCAGGCACTGTTTCGACGACATGGTCTGTTCCTATTTCTTCACCCGGAATCTCATCTGGTATTTCTTATGTTGAAACTCAATAAGTTGATCCAATGTGTCTTCAAAGGCCAATCTACCTTTTAAGTACTGGATTGCCACCATATGGGGGGCAGTATGCCTTTTCATTGTTCCCTCCTAGAGAACAACCATATGAGAGTTTACAACAAAATTCACGTCAAACTAGAATTACATCCAGCGGTTGGATACCAATACTGCCTCAACAACCAAGGGTTGTATATTCAATGCAACTAGTCCATCCTGTGTTGAATATTCCCACTACACCTACTATTGTGACTGTATTGCAAGTACAAGCGCTACCTGTTGTATGTCAACCTCAAGTCTCTCAGGTTGCAATACAACAGCCTCTCGTCTCAGCGATTCAATCACAACCTTAGGTTAGTGCCTCCTTATTTGGAGCGACTCAGGCTCAAACAGGTACTATCACTCTGCATCTTGGTCAATCATCTAGTATTGGACAACAGCAAATGGTCCAACAACCATGGCTGGTGCAATATCAACAACCGCAATTCCAACAATCATACCAAGGACCTGAGCAACAGGGCTTTGTAAGTAACGGGCAACCGCATCTCCAAAGTGGTTATCAGCAACCATACTATAATGGTTATGCCCAACAACCTTATCAAAGTTACTAGCATCAAATACATTATGCTGGTATGCAAAGACCTACTACTCAGGCAATTCCATCTTATCCTGGGTATGCTTTGCCTAACCTGAATCAATAGTTTCCCTTTGTCGCAACTCTAGAATTACCAGATCTAAACTGGCTGATGAATGATCCAATTGCTTACACCCCTTGGTGGCCTGCGATTCCTCATAAACTTCCCTCTGATATTCCTAAATTCAATGGAAATCTAGGTGAAGATCCATCAAATCATGTGATGAAATTCCATTTGTGGTGTTCATCCAACACCCTGAATGATGATTTGATTAGGCTTCGCCTTTTTCAATGAACATTAACTGGTCCGGCAACTAAGTGGTATATAGAATTTCCTAGAGCTTCGTTTGATAACTTTAGCACCCTTGCCACTACCTTTTTAACCCATTTTCAGTTACCCATAAGGTACGAAACAGGGACAGAACTCCTTACCAACTTTAAATAGATGACAACCACTCACATATCTGATCATATTCATGAGTGGCAGCATCGTCGAAGAATGGTGAAAATGTACGTTCTTGATCAACTTTTAGCTCAATGGTTTATAAAGTCATTGTTACCCTCTATTACAGAGGATGTGGCTAAGGGAGGAGTTGTCACTGAAGAGCAAGTCATTGCTCGTGCACAATATTTAGACTTGATCTATACTCAGTCTGGCATGCTCTACGACAAAATTCCTGACGCTCCTAGACCAGAATTTTTCGTTCCTCCCCCTCCTAAATCAAACAAAGACTCTCATGCTGCGATGGCGTGATAGGTATGACAAGCACGAAAATTGCAAAGGCTACATCTAAGAAAGCCCGTACGATTTCTAGTCAAAAAGCAGATGAAGAACCTCTCACCTCGGAGGTTAATGCCGTGTCAACCGACAAAGGCAAAAATCCTAAGCAACCAGGGGGCAAGAAGAAAGGGACAAACAAAAAGAAGAAACAAGAGGATTCGACTCCTGAGAAACCTTTTGGAAACCCTACTGGAAAGAAGAAACCTAATCAACCATGTTTCATATGTGATGAGGACCATTACACAAAAGATTGTCCACATCAAGCTGAAGTCAAGAAGTTTTTCAAAAAGACTTCAAATACCTCAGTGATATTGACTGATCCGTTTCCAAATCTAGAAACTAACCTGGTTGCTAGTGATCGTGCTTTCCCATCCCAAGTGCTTATGCTATCCATCTCAAAACAACAAAATGATGCTTTGATATCTACAAGGAATAAATATTATGGAAATCCACAATCGTCAAACGACAAGGCTACAAATCAACCCAGTAGTTCGACAACAACTTCATCAGAAGTTGTTCCTCCAATCATTCTTGAATTAACAATAAAACCACCTAAGGGAGTAATACATAAATCAACATTTAATCCATGTGCTTGAGCATCACAAAATTATAATATAGTGGAGGATTTGGCCCAATCACCATCCACCATGTCGACCCTTGAAGTACTGCAGAATTGCCCCTCCCAAAAACAGGCTTTGTTATCAGCAATAGGTGGGATTGATCCAGCGGATTCCAATCTAGTGGCCTTTAATCATAAAGGATACGAACCTCAGTTACCAGCACAACTCGCTTTCCTCATACAAGTAAAAGCCCTCAACAAAATTGTTCATCGAACAATCATTGATGAGGGAGCATCTACCTGTATTATGTCAATGAGTTGCTGGAAAACTTTAGGCTCACCACCCTTTTCACGATCATCAACGACATTAAAAGCATTCGATGGAAGAACATACATGCCATATGGGATATTAAGTAACTTGCAAGTTGAACTGGGGGGAAAGACAGTAGAAATTGAAGTTGAGGTCATTGATGGAAACCTTGACTACAATATCTTGCTAGGAAGGCCCTGGATTTATGCTATGGCCGCCGTTGTGTCAACATATTTTAGAAATATTGCATTTCCCTTCCAAGGTGGAATTACAATCATTGACCAACTAACCTTTTTCCCCAACAGTTCACAAGCTACTGGAAGCATTCCATTGATCCATGGAAGTTCTCAATCGCTTCAACATGTCGGAGTAGGTCTCCTAAAAGACTCATCCTTAATGGGTACTTTTTCCCTCCCGCCTCCAAGTAATCTGGCGGAAGTGGCCATAGTGGAAACCTGTCATATGATATCTTCTACATCATCAAAGATTAAGAAGGACTCTGACCATTTTGATAGTGTCAATCACAGCGAGGTTTTCATAGTTGAAAATCCAACTGACATGACTCAATTAAGTGATGTTGTACATTATGTACTGGGGGCATTGGAACCAGATCTTTCCTTCATGACCCCTTATGAGTTGTGATCAAAGGTCACCAGAGGATAGTTCGTTGACTGGTGTCAACCTCGTTAAAAAATGAAACCAAGGATCTGAGCAAAATTCCTTGTCTTGTGTCAAGCTCGTTAAAAAATGAAACAAGGCTGAGCAAAGTTCCAAGTTGAGTCTTTCACTTGATCTCGTAAAGGAACCTTCATTCCATCCACCTAATTACCAAGTAGTCTGGTGAATGTAACGAAGCTTAGGGGGCATGCACCCTTGTCTATTTTGCAGACAAACCCAGCTGTAGAGATAAGTTTCCCTGTAAGTTATGTGATCGGTCCGAGTGACCTTTCACCTTTGTCTATTTGGCAGACAAAGTGTAGGAAGTGTTTTGTCTAAGTATTGATAGAAAATCATCCTGCTTAACCACAACAAGTTTCCATATGTTTACTGAAGACTTTTTTAATGTTGGGGGCATGCAAACCTTTTTATACAAGCAAAAATGACCAATTTCATTTTTTAGCTTTTTAGCGTTTTTAGCTTTATATTTTGGTCATTCCTAGCTTACAAAAAAAGGAAAATGAGCAATGTTTCTGCAAGGTTCAAGCTTGTTAAAAAATAAACCCACCTATGAGCATAGTTTCTTCTAGTTCAAGCTCATTAAAAAATGAATCCACCTTTGGTAAATAACCTTTGTGATTGCCTTGCTATCAGCCCTTTTGAACCTTGGTCGTGTTCCTATCGTCACCTCCATTATTTTGGCAACTCATACGCTTCCACTTGATTGTTTACCCTTTTGAGGAACAGCTGCGACGAGTGATTCTGATTGCCACCCTCTTCACACTGCCATGTTTTGAGAAGTTCCAAGCTTACCTAGAAACAGTTGCTACCTGAAAATACCACTCGTTCCTCAAAAACGAGTCTCTTTTAAACTCTTTTTAGACTCGTTAAATATAAAAAAAATTGTTGAGCTATTGGCCTTCCCAGCTCGTTAAAGTAAAGGGAAGCACCATCCCTCCTATATATTTTAATCTTTTTGGACCTGAGGGATTATCAAACAAAAAGATTGAGCTCTTGTCTTTTTCGGCTCACTAAAGTGATCGAAAAGTCATCCCTTTCGTATTATTTTATACTTTTTCAGACTTAAGGGATTATGCTACGAAAAAGGACTGTTGGAGTTTCCTTTTCGTCCATTTTCAAACTCTCTAAACATGAAAAGGACCGAGTTAACTTTGTCATTAAACTCGTTAAAACAATAGCGACAAACTTGTCCACCCAGACAAGAATAGGTCTCACTGACACTAGGCTCGCTAAACACAAAGTGAGAGGTTTGCCCGAAGGGAAAATTATAGACCAAGCATATGTTATCCTCCTCAAGCTTGTCAAAAATAAAGGGGTACTGGTCAGCAATGATTGGGGAAAAATGGGAAGAAAACTTGAAGAACCCTATTGGTCGCAGGTCACTCTTGAACATGACACTTTCACTCCATCACCGTGATTGAGTTGGGTTGGGTTTTTCGTTCACCATCACCATTGGTCTGTCGTGCCATCCATGGGGTTAATGCTACCAGTCCATATCAGTTTTGCTAATATGTTCAAGAGAAGTCATTCAGAGAATTCACCATCTAGAAAACACCTCATCCACTGCATTACATCCACTATTCTTTTTTCATGGTTGCCATTCCTGAACCTTATATCATCAGATCATTTTCACCTTCACAAAAATCATTTGCTCTGTTTCACGTCATAGATGTGGGATACATCAAGGCCCTCCTACGACAGGTCACTTCTTGTCAACATCAGCTCATTATCCAAGAAGTTGACTTAGAAACAACCCTTTCAGTACTTTGAAGCTTGCATGCCTCAATGGCAAGTTTCTCACTTCCGGCGACAGGTTTACATCAATGACCTTCGACCGAAAGACTTTGCGTGGTGTTCCACATCGGCTCGTATATTCACACCACGTGAATTGTACTGTAGTACCTTGAGGGTCATCATCATTATCAGTGACTCCTCTCGTGTCTGTTAATAGGTTACATCATTGGCTGGTAATCAGGCAATGTCTTTCCATGTTCGACTTCAGAACATCTTGTCACATGGATCAACTTATACATCGGGCGAAGATTGGATGAGTTTTGAAGACCCCAGATCTAGTTTCATCCATCCGGGCTGCGATATGTTTAGGAAAATAAAGACATCAATTGTACACAGAAGTTGCACAGATAGTCATCTAACAGAGAAGATGACTCTTCATGCAAAGAATCACCAATCTGCAACAGCAGATGATTGTCTGTCCTATGTACATGAAAATGAATTTATAAAGCTGAGCATGGGAATCCCTGCCTCAGCTAGATCATGAAAATAATATGATGATGATGTATTTTATTGTATCTTATACAAGTCACCTTCCAATACGAATACCTCAAATCCTCATGAATAAAGCATTTCACTCGACATCAGAAGATTTACGACCTCATGCTTTAGGGTGCAGCTGTTATAGACATATTTGGGCACTACAACCCCAAACTCATATGTCCATAAACTAAGGTATATTTAAGTCCCTAAAGGTGTTGTTTCATACCCTAAAGGATCATGGTCAACGGATTACATCATTTCCTAGAAGTTCCAGTTGAAAACCTACTCAGAACTGGCCAAAACTGGACCATACAGACAGCTCCATGGGAAAAGTGCGATGCATACTGACTGCTAAATTGGCCAAGTGCGATGCATACTGAAATGTCCTTTTGTGGGGTGCGATGAGTGAGAATAGACAAATGGCAGAGATAGTTTGCAAGGTGGATGATCATGGAATCTTCCAGAAACTTCTCCTGTGACACTTACCTCTCTGAATTCGCCCAAGGATGAGTAAGAGATCATGAAATCTCCAATTGGAACCAAGAACTATCAGTGGAATGACACTAATCAAAAACCCAGAGCTAACTCACACCCTTGCAAGACATATATAAATGGATCCCTCATCTGAGAGATCTGGGAAGCTAGAATTTTGTAATTTGTAAGGAAGTGTTGTTGGTTTGTTGGTGAGAAGAGGTATTGCATTGTTGGGTGATTTGCTTGTTCATGAGGTAAAGAGGGCTTCTACAATTGGGAGGATGATGCTGGATTAGACAGCTGGGTTGTAATCCTCTCTTACATTACTATTAATAAATTTCTTTGAGTTTTCCTCCATATAATCGTGTATTTGTGAATCTTGTTTATGAATGCAATTGTATGGTCAAAGTGTTTTTTATTCCGCATTGTTTATGATGTTTTAGATAGAGATTCTTTGATATTTTGTTGTTACTTTGACTCTACAGGTACTCTTTGAAGCAGGACAAGTAGGAGAGGAGTGGCAAATTCTATCAAGGAAAGGAGAAGTCAAGCTAGGATCAAAGCGAAAGATCTAGGTTGGTCCTCTTTTCTTCTCTTCCATCTATCACACTTAAAGGAACTCTTGAAAAGCTTTCATTGTTTATTTCTAAGTTAGCTACCTATCTTAGTGGGATTATCAGTTCGAATCGACACTATTTTTCCCTGAAACACCTTCCAGACTATGAAATTTGAGCTAACCTCTAGGGAAAACTCCAATTCTAGTATGTTGAAAGAAATTCTCACGAATGTGAAGAAAAAATGTTGCACTGAAGCTGTAAATTTGAAATTCTCGAGGGAAAACTTTGAAATACTAGTTCTAATGTGATTTCAGGGCTCTGATACCATGTATAAATTTGATATAAATTGCAATTGCTAAATATTTCAAACTGAAAACAAGAGACACAAATTGTACTATACTAATCTACGGAATGGAAATCAAAATTTAGAACAACATGCATAGACATGCAACATGTAAAATCACAAGTACAAAATGATTTATAGCGGAACCAAACTAGGAAAAACCCCTCAAGCCTCTTTGCATTAATCAGTTGAATAGAGAAACTATTATAATTTCCAGCTCCAACTCTGAGCACAACTTGCAAAATTAAAATATTTCTCTCTGTTGAATGAGAACCTTAGGCCAACACTTAGCCAATTTCCGCCTCCTCCAACCTCCTTTCCTTGCACAATCCTTGAGGAAATCAACTCTTAAAATATAAGAATATCCTCCTATTTTCTTGTGCAATTCCCAAGGATTGATCAACTTCCTGCATACAAAATTTTGTACACTCCATTAGTATACAAATAATTTTACATTAGCCTTAATTCCTCCACTCCTGCTAAGGAATTTGAATTCCATGCATTCATGAGATAATTTTGGGCTGATTGATTAGTTAACTGACATATCTCTAAGTTATACTGTCATCCCAATACACAAATGACGTTCAACTAACTCTATTAGTTTTTAGAGGTCAATTAACTAAGTACATTTGAAAATAACTAACTAGATTGCTAAAATTAAGAAATCAGTACATGAATGAATGAACTCCAAGCCCACTAACTCGAATTTACTAATATAAAAGTAACCAGAGCCATGTCACACTATTTAAATGCCTCCAAGTATTCGTTCTGATGTGTAATTTTGATTTACTCATTTTGACTAAGGCTAGAGTCAAATTGAGCCTTTCTTGCTACACTTTCTAACACTCCCTCTTAGCAAGAAATGGATTTTTCACCACCCCTATCTAACACATTTGGAATGTATTATAACACCACCTCTCACTGTTGTTTTTTCTACTACAACAATTGCAACTAAGAAGAATCCAAAAACACTAAATCAACTATGTCTCTGCAGCTGTCTACTGGGAAAACTGCATTGTTGTTGATTCTACATTGTGCCTCCTACACTGCTATGTTCTCCTCAACATCTGACTCTTTATGCTACGGAATACTGTGGGCCCCTGTAGCAAGGTAATGATCCATGAGGAGAACACCTCAATGGACCCTGCCCAAATCTCTACAACTCTGGGACTAAGGCTCTACTTTTCCCCACCTCACTCCTGGAGGTATAACTGCAATTGCCCCCTCTGCCCAATTGGATCGAACTCTTCTTCTGCTAGAGGTCTTTGACTGGTCATCTCATCATCATCTTGCTGGTCATCCCAACTTCCATTTGGTTGAGGTTCCATCTTGTGAAATTTATCATGCTCCCTCTTAACCACCACATCTCTAATTTTTTCCTTGCTCCTCAAGGCTACACACGCATCTTCTTCTAATGTGTAGAGGTTCTCAATCTTGACACCCATTTTCTTGATTTGACCTAAAGCAAAATTCTTGAGGTAGGCCTTCCCATTTTTGAAGACTGCCTCATACCCTTTATCTTCAATCCTCATTTTTTTCATCAAACCAAGTTTTATGGCTATTTTCAAATAGCTAAGTGAGGGTCTTCCACATAGAAAAGAGAGTCTCCTTTCCATGTAATTTTGATACTATGTGGTCTTTCACACCCTCTAGGATTATCCTCTTGGCTCTAGCAACATCCTTCTTCCATTGGGCTAATTTTTGTGCAACAGACTACTAGAGTTTCACAATGTCAAATTTAACATATTCTAACACCCCATTATCATCAAGCACTACTTCCATTTGGTCTTTCCAGGCTACAAAAGTTGATCTACCCTCCAAGGAATACTCCAATCTCAATTCGTTGAAAGAAATTCTCACGAATTTGAAGAAAAACTGCTACACTGAAGCTATAAATTTTAAATTTCTGACGGTCAAGTTTGAAATAATGGTTCTAATGTGATTTCAGGGCTCTGATATCGTGTATAAATTTGGTAGAAATTCCAACTACTCAAGGTTTCGAACTGAAAACAAGAGACACAAATTATACTCTACTAATTTGCGGGATGGTAATCACAATTTAGAACAACATGCATAGACATGCAACAAGAAAAACCACAAGTACACAGTGATTTCTAGGGGAACCCAACTGGGAAAAACCCATCAAGTCTCTTTGCATTAACCGGTTGAATAGAGAAACTATTACAATTTCTAGCTCCAGCTCTGAGCACAAACTGTAAAAGTAAATATGTTCTCTCTAATAAATGAGAACCTATGGCCAACACTTAGCCAATTTCTACCTCCTCCAGCCTCATATTTCCTTTTCACAATCCTTAAGTAAATTATCTCCTAAAATATAGGATTTTCCTCCTATTTTATTGTGAAAATTGCAAGGATTGATCAAATTCTTGCATACAAAATTTTGTACACTCCATTAATATACAAATAATTTTACAGTAGCCTTAATTCATCCACTCCATCTAAGGAATTTGAATTCCATAAATGCATGATCTAATTTTGGGCTGATTGATTAATTATATGACAATCTTTGTGTTATACTAATGTCCCACTACACAATTAACCTCCAATTGACCCTATTAGTTATTAGAGGTCAATTATCTGAGTACAACTGAAAACAATTAAACTAGATTGATAAAATTTAGTTGTCAACACATTCATGGCTGAACTCCAAGCCCACTAACTCAAATTTACTGAGCTAACTAAATGAAAAGAGCCATGTCACACTAGTTAACTGCCTCCAAGTTGTACTATTGATGTGGGATTTCGATTTACTCAATTTGCCTAAGGCTAAAGTCAAAGTGAGCCTTTCTTGCTACACTTTCTAACATAAATGAAAAAGGGGGATATTGTTGAATTGTTTTGTCATTAATGTCAAAATAATAATTTAAATGATTTTAATATACATCAATGATTACAATAATTGGAAGTACCAATGGAGAAGAAGCCCCATAAGTTAGGAGAGCAAGCTCAAGTCCAGACTCCTCACACTTGTTGAGGAAAATAGATGTTAAGGACAATGATTTTGATCATGATACCATCATCATTTAATTGTACTTGTCAAGCCTTTTCTTCTAGTAGGTGGAATGGCACATGGGTCCTCTTGGGTTAGGAGATATGTTTATTTCAAGTCAGTATTCCCCAAATCATAGGCCAAGCAACCCAAAGGAAGCACAATTTTTTTACATGACTTTCACTCAAGCATAAATTAAGTGATCATCCAAGTGAAGGATGATTAAGAAAAATAATAATAAAATAAAGTTGACCCTGGGACCACATAGCTGATTATATATATGAAAATTATGATTCCATCAAAGCATAAAATTGAAATTAAAAAGCATGAATTATGAAATTGTCTGTATTTTTCTTGGTTATGGTTCATTGTTTACATCTTCATGGTTTCATTGGTGTCTTGTTTGATTCATAACCCTAGTTCAATTGATCCATAATAAAATATCCTTGAGCTTCGATGTATGGATGAAATATGAATGTGTAATGAGCTTTGTGGATCTGTGGTTGAATACTAATTTTTGATGTTGATTTGTTACAATTGATCTGTTTTGGAATCTATTTTGGTTCATTATAGAGATCCTTGATTTGGTTATTGCATACATTAGTGAAATATGTATCATTGTTGTCTACTCCATGTGTAATAAATCAACTATAGTGTATTCTTTGGCTTTCATGTAACTAAGTGATTCAAGTTCGAATATGTTATGTACTGAATCATATGGAAATTGTGTGACTGTATAGTCTATGTAGATCACATTCTACCTGGTCAGTGATAAGGATGAATCTGAGCACCTCTGTATTACGTTGATGCTATTGAACGACTAAATGCGTTTGCTGAGAATTATGTATTTCTAGTGTAATGATGCATACATTTGCATGTCATTTGGAAATGAAAGTATGTTATGCAATGGACAACATGACCTAAGGAAAAATCGTAGTGTGAATAAAATAAATACTATTATATTGAGTCGATCGATTCTCTACGCCTGTGAAATACAAGATGTCATTATCCAATCACATAGTTTTAAGCTAAGTCCAGGAATATTGTGGCGATGTAAACCTTATGGGAAATAATTGGTAATATTTGATCTACCATTCAATGATGCACAAGAAACTTGTCCAATCTCATGGTTAGATTGCACCTACATTGGATGACTTCGATTTACAGACTCTTTAAATAAAATATGACAACATTTTCAAGACCTATGAATTAAGAAGAATTGTAGAGCAGGGGAAGTCATATGTGTTGTTATGATATTTAGGAAATTAAGTGAGAGTCGATGGTAATTAGTAGATTGAGGTACATTATATAAACACAATTTTTTTCCTTACAAAGTTATAGATATCTTTCTGAACTTATTCGAAGGTCTTGATTTTGTTTATATTGATATTGCTATTGTTGAGGCCCTAAAGGATCATGAAAGTTAATTTTGGTTATTTTAGTCATACTTGAAAAGTAGGGAGCCATCGCCTCTACTAAATTATAATCATAATAGTTGGAGCATTGATACCATGAAAAGCTACGGAAGTCTGAAGTGTTAGTGTTGCTATAATTTTTATGAAACAAAGAGTATTACTGATGCTATGCATAGATAGGTGTATGTTGATGCCAATTTTGTCAATAAGTATGTATTGTACTACTACTGATGCACTCAATGTATGTTGTTAAGTTTTGAAAAGAGATCCTTGGCTGTTGATCATTAGTTGCTAGCAATGTTACACTTTTCCAAGAAGTATTTGATTTCTATTGTGACTAGGGTTGAGATGTATCATTCATTCTACATACATGATTATTGGGAAAGTATGTATGTTGTAGGGCTAATATTTAGTATATATTGGTTGAATACTAGTGAGAGAGTTTGTATTACAAAGCTAGTTTTTGTACCGATGGTTGTATAACAGAGGTGTTTTGAATGATGTTGATATTGAGTTAGGGTTTTTATTTCATAGAATTTTATGTTGATGTATTGTATTTATAATTATCTAAACTATAAGATTAATATTTCCAGGACTGTGATAGTGTTGTATATGCATACCATTATTGGACAAAAGCAGAGATAAGGCAGTGTATATCATTGGTGGCTAAGAAACATAAACTATTTTGTTATCTAATCTTCATGGTGGTAGGGTGGCATAAAGAAGAGATTGAATTCTCCTTTAGGTTGGAGCCTGAGAATACTTTAGAGTGAAAATGTGGTGCTAGGGCAACATATTGATGCTAATGGGGTGTTGGAGCTAGTAAAATCAGGGTGTTGGTGCATCCTTTCAGTTGGAGCTGATAAAACTAGGGGGTTGGATCCTCCTTCAAGTCATTGCTAGAGAATATTGGAAGTTGGAGCTTCTTATTGTTGTAATATTTAAAACATATATTTAAGAGTGTTCAATGGTTTTCCTCTTGGAAGGGTTTCCACCTAAACATCTCTTGTGTATTGTCTATGATGTTAAGCATTGTTGAATGGTGTTATTAATCTTTAATGTTTAATGATATGGTTAAATTTGTTAAAAAATTCCCAATAATGATTCACTGCCCCTCTTAGTATTGGTAAATATTCCAATAGAGTTTCCTTCTAAAATATATCTTGTCATGAAGGTCTTATTCTTTTGTGGATTGTATTCCTTCAACTTCATCTGATTCAAGATCGTTCTGCCTCTTCTTTCTTTTGGGTTTCTTCATTGCATCAATGAAATTGTTAAGATCATACTCATGATCTATTTTCATTTCAACTTCTTCTTTCTATGAATCTAATGTTTCTTCCATAGTCATGAGTAAAATACCTTTTTCATCACTACTAGAAGTACATATTTTATCTCCTTCATATGGAAAATCATATTTTTTTCTTCATATTTTACTCATGGGGTGTTCTCTTAACTTCAAGTTCTTGTTTATTCTACCATTTTCTAGAATTGCATATAAATGATAAAGGCAAGATGACCTATTATTCTACAATTACAATAGAATAGTTTCTTACTTGTATATTGTGTTGCATATTCTTCATCTTCAACTACATCCTTTGAATACAAATTGTTTTTTTTATGATAACAAGCTTGGTTGCTCATGACAAGAGTCTCCTTTATTGCTTGATTCATTATCTTTGCAATAAATATCTTCAATATTGGTTAATTCATTTTGATATCCTTATTAATACATACATTGTAGCTTATATAGCATTTATTTTGTAGTCTCACAATGTCTCACATTATCAGTGTCTAGAATTGATAGTCCACTCAAGATAACCTTCTTGGATTGTTTATTATATTTATTCTTCTTTCCATATAATACAAACATCCATACATCCAAAACAAGAGTAATTAAATAAACTGTCATTCTTACCTTCTAGATTCCATAACTCGATTCATTCAATAATGGTGCTCCATATGTGGAAACCCAATCCTAATTATCCATGGTCCCTTATGATCTACCTTCCAATGGCTATATTGTTGCTAAAGGATCCTACTCTGATACCAATTATTAGAAATATGATTATACTAGGGGGGTGAATCAATATAATGGAAAGAATTAACAATTATTAACAATATACAATAATTCAATCCATTCAAATAAAAACCATATAAGCAACACATAGGAACACCATATATACGTGGAAACTCATGAAGGGAGAAAACCAAAAAACTTATGTTAGAATATTGTTGTAGGATCCAACCTACTGTTACTTCAAATTCACTGGAACCAACCAGAAAGAGACACCCATCCCCTGATTTGCAAGCACCCACTTGCAAGAGGCACTGACCCCCTTTCTTTATAGGAATTGACCTGAAGGAAGCTCAAAATCCCAAAATTTTATAGGCACCAACTTGAAGGAGACTCCTATCCCCTGATCTACATGCACCAACCCACTCAACCTAGAAGATCCCTCTTTCATCCATTTTCAAACTCAGACCCACATGCTTTCTTTCCACTTTAAACATTAAGATTTATTTGATCTCTAGTCCAACTTTATCATGCATTGTTCACATTCTTTTCAACTCTCTTCTTAGATAGATATATACCCATAACTCAAATATACAATCTGTTTAGCATCTCTTCTTTGTAGGCTTTAACCCTGTTGTTATAGACATTTTTGGGCACTGCAACCCCAAGAATAAATGTCCATAAACTAAGGGCTCCTAAGTCCCTAAAAGTGTTGTTCCAACCCCTAAAAGAAAAAGGTCAACTGATTACAGCTTCTCCCAGAAGTTCTCCATGAAAAACTGCTCAGAACTAGTCAAAACTGGACCATTTCACCTGCTCCTTAGGCAAAGTGCATTGCATCTCACCTAAATACACACAGTAGGTGCATTGCATTTCAAAAAGCCCTTCTATGGGGTGCGATGGGCGAGAAGGGACAAATGGCAGTGTCAATCGCGAGGTGGAGAAGCATGGAATCTTCCAGAAACTTCTCCTGTGACACTTGCCTCTCTGAATTCGACCAGGGATGAGTAAGAGATCATCAATCTCCAAGTGGAAGCAAGAACTATTAGAGGGAAGACACTAATCAAATCTCAAACGCTGAATCACCTCCCTTGCAGACATCTATATATGGATCCCTCATCCCAGAGATCCAGAGGCTGGAATTTTGCATCTTGTAAGGAATTGTTGTTGGTTTCTTGAGGCAACATCATACTGTTGGGTGATCTAATCTTTTCATGAGGTGAAGAAGGGCTCACTTGCTGAGAGGATGATGCTGGGTCAGAACAATTGGTTATAACTCTCTTGGCTCTTTCTTGATTATCAATAAAGCTATTCAAGTTTTCCTCCATACTCTTGTGTGATTATGTTTTATGCATTTGTATGGTCAATTTACATCTGATCCTAGATTGTTTATGATAATAGATCCATGTTCTCGTATAGTGTTATGCTTCTTTGATTCTACAGGTACTCTGTGAAGCTAGGTATACAAGAAAGCAAGTAGCAAAGGACTATCAGAAGAGAGAGGAATCGAGCAAGGAACCAAGTGCAAGACAGAGGTTGGTCTCCTTTATTCTTCTCTCATCTATCTTTCATAAAGGAAAACGAAAGTAGCTTTACTTTGTTTGTTTCTAAGGTAGCTACCAGCCTTAGTGGGATTAGCAGTTCTGCATAGACACTTTTCCCTGTAACAAAATGGCGACTCCACTGGGGACCGAATAGATTGATTGTTTATCTACATTTGTTTACTTTATAAACTTACAGACGGAGCCTGAAGTCAAGCCAGCTAGCCTTCGAACTGCATTTTCTATGCAAATGCAAAGTAGATCAACGCTGCTTCAGTCAATCTCTGGGTTTTGTTTATGAATTAAACAATTGATTTACAAGCTTTCTAATTGCCCTCATGGTGGCTCTAGTAACCTCCTTAGATCTACCCCTATGATTGATTTACTGATTACCACTTGCTCGGCCAAAATCCCTGAACTGAACTACAAACTGTGACCCGAAACCCAATCAAAGTCTCGTCCCTGGTCCAGCGCACTGTCTGTTCTATGAATCTCAAATTCAGCGCACTTCTCGAGTGTAGTAGGTGCGTTGCATTTCAGTTTCACTGTGTTACAGGTGCGCTGATCAGACTAGGCATTGTTCCTAAATTTTGGTTTCTGTGTTCACTCTTTTCAGATCTATTCAAGAGTTTTGCTGCCTGTAGTCAGTACACCTCTGTTTGAAACCCCTTTCCTTGTTGTTATTCCGCCTCCATTGTGCAAAGAACTGTAAATGTTTTTATGTATTTTTTGAGTCATTTTCAGTTCTCCTTTACAAAGAAGTAACGTAATTGTACTGTCGTTTCTTGATTTGAAAGTGTCACAAGTGTCGTTTTCAGTCATAGAAGAGAATCTGATTGTTCTTGATAGTCGATTACCCTGTTACTATTGTATTCGATCTGAATTAGTAGTTTTTCTAGTGTCGAAAGCAAGTTTTCATTTCCAAATCGCAAAGTGTTGTCATTGTCTTCATTTTGATTTTGAAAAGAAACTTGTTAGTAATTGTCGCTTTGAAAAATAATTCAAATTTGCGCATTAGCTTTCTTTTTATCATTCACATATTAAGAAGGCTGAAAACAAATACATGCATGTGAATTTGCATTTAGACTGTTTGATTGGTTTGATTTAGGACAGTGCATATAGTGTGTGCTCTATGCTCTTTGTTGAAAGAACGCCATTTCTCTTTCCTTAGTAGCTAGGATTTTCATTGCACAAAGAAGATAAAATTACTGTTTATCATCTTAGATTGCATTTTAGGAATTGTACATCTACATCACGCGGTGAACCTGAAAGGAAAATTTCTTAAGCAAGATCAACTATAAAATAAATTTAATGAATCTAACAACGCTTTGGAACCTAACGCACAACATCTAGAAGTCTAGGCTAGAGACGTATTCTAGCGTCGTAAAGCCTGGTAACTGTTGTTTTCACTATTGGTTGGGTGATTCCTCCACTTTGAGACGATAAGTGCCAGTACGGACTTGTGCTCCCACGTACCGTTGAGTATATTTTGGGAGACCACAATAGGCTTAATCCTTTATCCATAGGAAGCCGTGTCTACTGCCCTATCGATCACAATGCACTGAACACAGCATTCGGGAAGATTGAGTGTCGTACCATAAAAAGTATTCTGCAGTTTTTGATTGGTTTGGTAATCCCTCTGCCTAGATTTCCAGAGCAGTCCCTTTCGTTCCTTTTCAGACTCCTTAACGGAAAAGGTCCATCTAAGCACTTGTCACTTCAGGCTCATTAAAAATCGAAGGCGACTAGAGTCATCTTTTGTTTTTTCTCGACTCTTTAAAATTGAAAAAACAAGTTGTGTCAAAGCGTCTAAAATTTATTTTAAATGGAATAATCATCACCTTTCCTACGTTGGTCTTAGGTTGAGGAAAATGGAGTCCACCAACCAAGGAGTTCCCCTTGGAGGAAATCCTAGTCCCTTCTCCTCTTGGGGAGATGTTGGTGCACCCCATATGGCCACATTGTCGCTTCCAGGATTGACAATCGGTTTGCCCGTATGGCTTTTCTCAACCTCCGTCGTTCAGAACACCGTGATTCCTGAACAATCGAGTCAGCAACTAGACAATTCCAGAGTTACCCCCCAACCCTCTACTTCGTCCAATTCTTCCTCTCCTCCTTCCTCTTCACTTGATGGGGCTGGTAAAGCCAAAAATCAAGTACCTGAGGAGAAGAAGGAAAAGAAGAAGAAAGAGAAGAAGAAGAAGGAGCCAAAGGCAAAAAGGGGTAACCAAGCGTCGTCTAGCGAAAATCCACACACTGCACCGACCAGGCCTAAATCGCCATGTGTCATTTGCAAGGGAGACCACTTTCATAGAGATTGTCCTTGCATCCCTCGGATCTTAAGGGACTGGTCTCCTCGTTTGCACAACTTGGTGTCGTCAACCTCTAATGATCATGTTGAAAATACATCGTTGACTAGTGAAAGTGAAGCCCCTGGACAAAAAGGAAAAAGAAAATTTCCTTGTAAACTATGTGAAGGCGATCATGCCGTACACCGTTGTCCCTTCTTAGACGAGGCTAAAAGAGTTTTGGACGATCATCCGGTTTCACCGTTACGACTTCCTCCTGGATATAAGAAACTCTTGCCGAGTCCGTCACTAGTTGAAAATCCAGCTGACACGCCCAGGTGGTCGGCCGAAGTATCTATCACTAAAGAAAAACCATCTGAATCCATACCAGACAAAAGTCAAAAGGTCGAGGTGGCAGTTGACCCGGTCTTGCCTTCAGAGGTTCCATCTTCAGATGATACAGTCACTGAAGAGAACAAGGATGACACTGTCCAAATTCTTTTCATAAGCATAGACTCCGATGAACATGGGGGAAATTTACCCATTCCTTTACCGTAGGAAGGAAGTTCGTCAGAGTCGTACCCGACCGTCTATTTGTAGGAATTTACAGGGTAAGTTCCTCAGACAAAACACCAAAGGACACCGCTCACAAATAGATCACAGATCAATACACCAGTATTTTGATGTGGTTAAAACCCTCAAAGAGGGAAACAATCCACGGCCTGAGCCAACGTGGCCACTTCAGGCAATTTATTAATAAAAGAATGAAAAATTTACATATGCTTCTCTCATAGACGGATTACACTAAAAATGACCCTCCATGCTCTTTAAATAGAGATCATGGACCAATTGGGTGTTAAGCCACGGATCAAGTGTCGGTAATACCGAGGAGAGAATGAACCGTCAGATCACTACATATTGTGACCATCGGATTGTAAGTTACAAAATGTACATAGTAAAGAAACACACTTTACCTAACTCTATACTAGACCAAGTTGTACTTAACTATTTCCTATGTGTCGGAATATCCTAACATTCCCCCTTAAGAACAACTTGGGATAGGATTGAAGGATTTACAAATATGACACAATAGGAGAAGGAAGGAGGCACTAGAGCCTATCCCCCCTTAGTGACAACTTCCTGAACTCCAACCATAAATCGAAGTTTAGTGAACTTCGCCTCTGTGAGAGCCTTTGTAAAGATGTCTGCAACTTGATCATCTGTTGAACAATATTGCACTTCAAGAACATGGTCATGAATGAGCTTTCTGATGAAGTGCATGTGTAGTTCAATGTGTTTGCTGCGCTGATGTTGGACTGGATCTTTGCATAGTTGAATGGCACTTTGATTATCACACCAAAGTGTAGTCGGATGCTGCTGCTGAAAACCAAACTCTGACAGGATCTGACGAAGCCACAAGGATTCCTTACTAGCTTCTACGGCACCACGATACTCTGCTTCTGCTGAAGAAATAGAAATGGCACCTTGTTTCTTGCAAGCCCATGTAATAGGTCCTAAACCAAGAGTGAACACATAACCTGCAGTAGACTTCTGATCATCAGGGTCACCAGCCCAATCAGAATCAGTGAAACCAACCAATAGAGGAGATGCTTTGGCACTGTAATGAATCCCAAACTGGACTGTACCTCGAACATAACGGAGTATTCTTTTAGCTGCTTTCCAATGACTTTCACGTGGGTTTTGCATAAACCGAGCAACAAGGCCAATAGCAAAGGAAAGGTTAGGACGTGTATTGGTTAGATACAAAAGTTTTCCTACAAGTTGACGGTATAAGGTAGCATCAAATTCAGGAGAAGTAAAAGTGACTGAAAGTTTGACTCCAGACTGAAAGGGAGAAGGGGCTGGCTTACAGTCTTCCATGTGAAAATGGCATAGAATATCACAGGCATACTTGGATTGGGAAAGGGAAATACCTTCCTTGGATTGCAAGACTTGAAGACCAAGAAAATAATGTAAGTGTCCTAAGTCTGTCATTTCAAACTTCCTTTTAAGGCTAGACTTCACATGGTTTATAAGGTTGGGATCACTACCAGTCAGGATAAGATCATCAACATAAAGAACAAGAATGATAAGAGACTTGCCCACTTTCTTGGTGTAGACAATATTGTCAGAATGACACTTAGAAAAGCCATTTTCTAAAAGAAAGTTATCCATTTTGGCATACCAAGATCGAGGAACTTGCTTGAGACCATAAAGGGATTTCTTAAGCCGACATACAAGGCTGGAGTCTATTTGTATAAAGCCAATAGGTTGTTCCATATAGATTTCTTCATGCAAGTCCCCATGCAAGAAGGCGGATTTAACATCCATCTGATGGACTTCCCATTTGAAAGAGGTAGCAAGGGAAAGAACAAGGCGGATAGAGTTCATTTTGGCAACAGGGGAGAAGGTTTCAATATAGTCAATGCCTTCAACTTGTGAAAAACCCTTAGCAACAAGACGAGCTTTATGTTTATCAACATTCCCATTTGGTCCATACTTGGTTCTGTAAACCCATTTGCATCTAACAAGTTTTCGTCCCTTTGATAGAGGAACAAGATCCCATGTATCATTTGCCAATAATGAATGATATTCTTCATTCATAGCTGCTTCCCAATCTGGATGGCCTGAAGCTTCTGCAAAAGTGTCAGGATCATAATTCACTGAAGCTTGAGCCAGTGAAGAAGAGGCTCTCTCGAACTGAGAACGTGTACGTCGCTGATCTGTAGGATCACTGGCAAGATCACCTGCTGAATCTTGAGTAGCACGGACCCATTTTGGAAGCTGAGGAGCTGAAGGAGGATCCTGAGAAGGTGGGGGAGGATTTTCATCCTCGCTTTCATCATCTGAAGAAAAAATATTTTCAAAAGTAGAAGAGATAGGGAGAGGTGGCACATCCGCCGAACTAGGCTCGCAGGCCGATATATTCTCAGCAAACTTTACATCTCTTCTAATGATAACATTTTTGGACTTAAGTGGAATAAGTCTATATCCTTTGACATCTTCAGAATATCCAACAAAAATACATTTTTCACTCTTAGGTTCTAAAGCTTTATGTTTCTCATCTGGAATATGGGCCCATGCTTCACTTCCAAAAGCACGAAAGTGACTTACATCTGGTTTGATTGAGCTCCATGCTTCTTCTGGAGTGATATTCTTTAAAACCTTAGTAGGAGTGCGATTTATTATGTAATTTGCACAGTTAATTGCTTCTGCCAAATAATTAAGACTAAGTCCTTTAGATTGAAGCATACAATTAGCCATTTCCTTTAAGGTGCGATTCTTCCTTTCAGCTACACCATTTTGTTGTGGAGTATATGGAACAGTATGTTGCATTTGAATTCCATTCTCAGTGCAAAAGTTTATGAATGTGTTTTTAACATATTCTCCGCCATTATCAGATCTTAGCTTAAGAATTTGATGTCCAGATTGTTTTTCAACAAAGGCCTTAAAGGCCAAGAACATGTTAAATACTTCACTCTTGAGTTTTAAGAAGTATACCAAAGTGCGTCTGGAGAAATCATCAATGAAAGTTAAGAAATACTTGTAGCCAGAGAATGAAGCAACTGGAAGTGGACCACATAAATTACTATGCACGAGCTGTAAAGGGGCTGAGGCGTGCCAAGAGGCATGTTTTTCAAAACTGTCCCGATGATGTTTTCCGAGTACACATCCGGAACAAACACCATCTCTGCAAGATACCATTGGAATACCTGTCACCATATTTTCTTTACATAGATTCTGAAGAGAGCGATAGTTTAAGTGACCAAATCGCTCATGCCAAAGTTTTCTCACTTCATCATTATGAGCAACAAATACTGAGGGAAGATTTGATGACCCAAAGTTGTGAAACTTATACAACCTTGTAGAATCATCAGCAATGCCAGTAGCTAAAATCTGTCTAGGATCTCTTAGGTCCTTAATTACAACATCATGAGGTGAAAATTCAACGATTTTACCTTCACCTAAATGGGTTATCTGATATACAGATAGAAGGTTGCAAGATAAGGTTGGAACACATAATACATCATTAAACTGACCATTGTCTAGATGAACAGTTCCAGTCCCTACAACACTAAGAGATCTATCATCACCAACATATATATTTTTGGTGTTACAATCATTTAAAGAAGAAAACATGGCTTTGTTTTTGGCCATGTGATAAGAAGCTCCAGAATCAATGAGCCACTCATGAGAATGAGAAGAAGAAGATACATTTAGTGCATAGCCAGACCGAGATGCTTGACAATCACATGCAGAAAGTGCCATTCCTGAAGATGAAGTTGAAGTTGAAGAGTGCTCCAAATGGATGTTATGCTTCTTCATTGTTGCTTCCAAGGCTTCCATCTTCTTGAAGCATTTGGATTCTAAGTGGCCATCTCGATTACAAAAGTTGCAATGTCTATCAGTCTTCTTCCCTTTGTTTTTATTTGTCTTGTCATTTTGTTGAAATGATTTTTCATTTTGAGGCTGAAATTGCTTAGGACCCTTGTTTGGTTTAGGACCATTCTTTTTAGGATACAACTTCTTAGGATTCTTTGGATTTGGTTGCTGCTGGGCGGCTAACGCTTTCTTAGAAGAGTTTCCAAGATGAAGAAGACCAAGGTGTAAGAGTTTTTCTTGTTCTCTTATTAAAGAATCACAAAAGGAATCAAAGGAAGGGGACTTGTAGGTTTGTCCTTGAGAAATGAAGGCTTCTCTTGTAGAATGGAAGGTGGAAACAAACACAGAATAGGCTGGTCCCAACTTAGTAAGAATGGAGTAGATAAGGCTACTATCTTCTTTCTTAACCTTAACACCTTCCAAGAGAAGTCTAAGGGTCTTGAACTTGGACAAAAAATCTTCAATGCAAGAAAAATTATTGGGGTCCAATGTAAGCAATTCATTTTCAAGTTGATGGGCTTTAAGTTCATTTTTAATTCCAAAGACTTTAGTAATCTGTTTCATTGCTTCATCAAGAGTATCAAGTTCTGCAATATGGAATCTAAGATCTAGAGAAATAGACATCCCTATCAACCCACGTGCTTGGTCTTGTCTATTTTCCCATTTAGTTGCCTTGTCTTCATCTTTCGGTTTGGTCTCTTGGCCTGTGGCTATTCTGTAAAGACCTTTACTTCTAAGTAAATCCATAATGTAGGACCACCATTGGAAGTAGTTGGTGCTGTCAAGAATAACTTGGCATGGACTTTCCATTTAAAAAAACTGAAGCTATAGATGCTGAAACTAAGTGTTTCAATGGAAAGATCTCGAAAAATTAGGTTGTTTCAAAAAAAACGGTTCTGAAAACGGCTTCTGGATGAAAAAGTTATGGCTTTTTGAAGAACATTTGATGAAGTCGCCGACAAAGTGCGGGAATGTGCGGAAATGAAAAAGTTTGAGAGAGAGAGAGAGAGAGAGAGAGAGAGAGAGAGAGGGGGTTGATGCTTTGGGTTGCGTGCTTGCTTTGAGAAAGCTCTTTTTCCCTACAAAACAAAAAACACAAAACCCAACACGGACATACAAAAAAAAAATGAACCTTGCGGCTCGAAGTTAGCTTTAGCCGGAAACTAAATATTTTCCTCAATGTTTCTGATTTTCCGAGATCACACTAAGGCGCAGTGGAAAAGAGCATACACATGAGAAAAATCCTTCCTTTCTGTTTCTGATTTGCCCAGATCGCACAGAGTCGCAGGGCAAAGAGCATACGCAGAAATGAAAGGTATAGATCCGGTAATAAAAAAGGCTAAATAAACCGAAAACCGAAATAAACAAAGAGAAAATAACTGTAAACTGCAAATAAACACTGTATACCTCCAGATCTTAAAAATGACGCAGCTAGGGCTACCAGAAACCTTTTCGTGTGAAACGAAAGGGGTTCCTCACTGGAACAGATGCTCCCAACACAACAGAGCAGTCCTCTCGGCCCGAAAGTAGTCAGAAACAGTAGATCTAGGAAACGGTAGTCGGATGCAGTTCTACCGGCTTCAGATTTGGATTACCAATGGATGAGGCCCTCAAATAGCTCTGATACCATGTAGGAATTTACAGGGTAAGTTCCTCAGACAGAACACCAAAGGACACCGCTCACAAACAGATCACAGATCAATACACTAGTATTTTGACGTGGTTAAAACCCTCAAAGAGGGAAACAGTCCACGGCCTGAGCCAACGCGGCCACTTCAGGCAATTTATTAATAAAAGAATGAAAAATTTACATATGCTTCTCTCATAGATGGATTACACTACAAATGACCCTGCATGCTCTTTAAATAGAGATCATGGACCAATTGGGTGTTAAGCCATGGATCAAGTGTCGGTAATACCGAGGAGAGAACGAACTGTCGGATCACTACATATCGTGACCGTCGGATTGTAAGTTAAAAAATGTATATAGTAAAGAAACACACTTTACCTAACTCTATACTAGACCAAGTTGTACTTAACTATTTCCTATGTGTCGGAATATCCTAACACTATTCGGTCCCACCTCCAAGCAACCTAGTTGTTTCCTTTGACTGGAATCTACTAGGCAGACCCCGTTTACCGGCTAGTATACCATTCCGAATCATTGCTCAAATATATAGAATGGTTATGGCCGGTACTATCATAGATGAAGGAGCTTCTGTGAGTATCCTTTCCTCGACTGCTTGGAAAGCACTTGGTTCGCCATCACTTTTGCCTGAGATGAGAAATCTAACAGGCTTTGACAAAGGAACCAGTCGACCGTTAGGGATCCTTCCCAATGTGCCCATAACATTGAGAGGGAAAACCGTTCACATGAACGTAATGGTAGTCCAAGGACCCCTGGATTATAATCTACTCCTTGGGCGAGACTATATTTATTGCATGGGAGCCATTGTCTCATCACTCTTTAGAGTAATGTGTTTTCCGCACGAAGGAAGAGTGGTCAAGCTCGTAGACTAGCTTTCATTCCCCGGTTCACGCATAGCAAATAGTCATATACCATCCCTGAATGGTCTTTTCACGCAAGGAATGTCTCATCAATCCCCAGTCCGTCCACCTGATGAGTGCGAGTAATTCGGGGGACATGACTGAAACCCAGGGGGCATGCACCCTGGTCTGCTTCAGCAGGAAAACTCCAGGTATAGGGTAGGTTTCCGCGAGAGATATATGACTAGTCTGACACTCCCGTCCGAAATTGGAAAAGGGGGTTGGACTGGAACAAGATTCCCTCGTCAAAGTTATGTGAGTGGAGGCGTCTGCGCCATTCACCTTTGTCTATTTCGGTAGACATCGCCGAAGAAGTGTTTTGTTTGTGGTACAAATAGAACAATCTTTGGTAACCTGAAAGAGGTAGGCCTTTTTGGCAAAACAAATGTTTTGTCTGCGAAATTGCGGGGTAACCTTGAAACTCTATGTCTCTATACCTGGGGGCATGCAAACCTTTTGGCATGCAAGCGAAGAGCGACCATTTATTTTTTAAATTTGTAGGTCCTCTAACCCTTTAAACTCGTAGGATTGGTCGTTTCCTAACTTGCATAAAGAAAGGATGTGGGGCAAAGCTTTGAAATAATGTCGTTTTTATATATGAGACATTCTTATTATACGACTGGATTAATCGAGCAGTTTTAACGCGGACTTCATGCTCGTTAAAAAATAAACATAAGCAATGAGCAAATGTTTCCCCCAGCGTTTAAGCTCATTAAAAAATGAACCAATTTCTGGTAAATAACCATCGTGAATGTAGTACTTCAGCCTTTGAAGCCTTGGTCGTGTTCTCATCATCACCTCCACTTTGTATTGGCCGATCATTCACCTCCACTTGATTGTTTACCCCTTTTGAGGAACAGCTGCGAAGAGTGATTCTATTAGCCATCCTTGTAACACTGTCGTGATTGGGAAATTCCAAACCTTACCTGGAATCAGCTGCTACCCGAATTTATCACTCGTTCCTCAAAAAACGAGTCTCCTTTAAGCTCTTTTCAGCTGACTCATAAAATATGAAAAGATTGTCGAGCCATTGGCCTCTCCAGCTCGTTAAAGTGACCGGAAGTGCTATCCCTCCTTTAGATTTTAATCTTTTTGGACCTGAGGGATTATTACACAAAAAGATCGAGCGCTTGTTTTGTTCGGCTCATTAAAAGTACCGAAAATTCATCCCTTCTGTATTGTTTTATACTTTTTCGGACCTAAGGGATTAGATGACAAAAAAGGATTTTTGGAGTTTCCTTTACGTCCCTTTTCAGACTCTCTAAAATTGAAAAGGACCAAGTTATCTTTGTCGTTAAACTCGTTAAAACCTAATAGCGACAAACTTGTTCATAACAGACAAGAACGAGTTTCACTATCGCTAGGCTCGTTAAAACATAGCGATGGGTTTGCTCGAAGGGCAAATTATAGAACAAGCATATGTTATCCTCCTCAAGATTGACAAAAATAAAGAGGTACTGGTCAGCAATGACTGGGGAAAAATTGGGAAGAAAACTTGAAGAAACTTTGTTGGTAGCAAGTCGCTCTTGAACATGACACTTTCACTCCGCATCCAAGTTGGGTTGGGTTGTTTCATTCACCGGTCACATCACCATGGTCACATCACACCATCCACATTTGGGGTTAATGCTACCAATCCATCATGTCAGTGTCGCCGATATGTTCAAGAGAAGTCACTTAGAGAATTCACCTGTGTCTCACCCGCTGCAATACATTTACGCTCCATTCTTTCATGACCGCCACCCTGAACCTTATATCACCAGATCGTTTTCACCTCCATTAAAATCATTTTCTCTGTTCTGTGTCATTGATGTGGGATTCATTAAGGCCCTCCTATGACGGATCGCTTCTTGTCAACATCAGCTCATTATCCAAGAAGTCGATCTAGGAACACCCATTTCAGTACTTTGAAGCTTGCATGCCTCAATGGCAAGTTTCTCACTTCCGGCGACAGGTTTACATCAATGGCCTTCGACCGAAAGATTTTGCGTGGTGTTCGACGCCAAGTCCCTTATTCACACCACGTGAATTTTACTGCAGTACCTTGAGGATCATTATCATTATCAGTGATTCCTCTCGCGCCTGTTAACAGCTTACATCATTGGCTGGTAATCAGGCGATGTCTTTCCATGTTCGACTCCAGAACATCTCTCACATGGATCGACTTGTACTTTGAGTGAAGATTGAATGAGAGACATCAAATGTACATCATTGCTGCACAGATAATCATCCAATCTAAGGGATGATGGCTCTACCAGAATCATCAGTCTACACTCAGACGATTGTCTATCCTATGTACATGAAAATGAATTTATGAAGCTGAGCATGGGAATGCCCGCCTCAGCTAAATCATGAAAATATTATGAAGATAATGTATTGTATTGTATCTTATTACAGGTCTCCTTCCAGCTTGAAATAACTTCGGATCCTCATGATAAAGCATTTCACCCGACATCAAAAAGATTAACAACCTCATGCTTTAGGGGGCAACTGTTATAGGCATTTTTGGGCACTACAACCCCAAACATAAATGTCCATAAACTAAGGGCTCCTAAGTCCCTAAAAGTGTTGTTCCAACCCCTAAAAGAACAAGGTCAACTGATTACAGCTTCTCCCAGAAGTTCTCCATGAAAAACTACTCAGAACTGGTCAAAACTGGACCATTTCACCTGCTCCATAGGCAAAGTGCATTGCATCTCACCTAAATACACACAGTAGGTGCGATGGGTGAGAAGGGACAAATGCAGTGTCAATCCACGAGGTGGAGAAGCATGGAATCTTCCAGAAGCTTCTCCTGTGACACTTGCCTCTCTGAATTCGACCAGGGATGAGTAAGAGATCATCAATCTCCAAGTGGAAGCAAGAACTATCAGAGGGAAGACACTAATCAAATCTCAAAAGCTGACTCACCTCCCTTGCAGACATCTATATATGGATCCCTCATCCCAGAGATCCAGAGGCTGGAATTTTGCATCTTGTAAGGAATTGCTGTTGGTTTCTTGAGGCAACATCATAGTGTTGGGTGACCTAAGCTTTTCATGAGGTGAAGAAGGGCTCACTTGCTGAGAGGATGATGCTGGGTCAGAATGATTGGTTGTAACTCTCTTGGCTCTTTCTTGATTATCAATAAAGATATTCAAGTTTTCCTCCATACTCTTGTGTGATTTATGTTTTATGCATTTGTATGGTCAATTTACATATGATCCTAGATTGTTTATGATAATAGATCCATGTTCTCGTATAGTGTTATGCTGCTTTGATTCTACAGGTACTCTATGAAGCTGGGTATACAAGAAAGCAAGTAGCAAAGGACTATCAGAAGAGAGAGGAATCGAGCAAGGAACCAAGCGCAAGACAGAGGTTGGTCTCCTTTATTCTTCTCCCATCTATCTTTCATAAAGGAAAACGAAAGTAGCTTTACTTTGTTTGTTTCTAAGGTAGCTACCAGCCTTAGTGGGATTAGCAGTTCTGCATAGACACTTTTCCCTGTAACACCTGTACAGAAATTCCCTGCATATGAACTCTAAAAATAGAAAATAAACAATGATGAGATCATAAAACATAAAATAGATATACATAGAGATTTTCCCTTGGATCCCAAAACTAGGACTACCAGATTGATTTTTCATTATGTTCCTTTCAATGTTACAATACATATATATACATGTTGAAGCATCCATAAACCCCAATCTATTAACCCTGGATTATAACATAATCATAGTTTCCTTAACCGCATCTACAAAATACCATGGACAAAAAACCATCATGCCCAAAACCATGTGCGAAATCCATGCAAAAAACCATAGGTAGGTTTGCCCACCTAATATAGGGTCCAAAAAAAATTTCCTGAGCCACTGCCCCTGACCCTGTGTAGGGGGACTATCTCCCCCCTGCATACCCCCGGATAGGGGCGGAAGTTGACCCCCTTGTGACCTCCCCGTGCGTGGAGTAGTCATGGAAAGAATATAACACATCCCAACATTCTTCTAGTTTCCCATGTATCCCTTTTCTTAGGTTCTTTTCTGATCACAACATCATGCTCTACACTGTGTATACACAATAATAAAATCCACTCTTCACTTCTTATTTTTTCCCTTTCAACTTGAAAAACTCATTCAATCACCACTTACAGGTCACCCACTTTTCACATATGCACACGTACCATCTTCTTCTTTTCACAACCTTTTCACACAACCTAGTTCAATTCTTCATATTTGAATTTTATATCTTACACACACAACAACTATTCCAAGCCTTGACCTATCTCTCTATCCACATTTTGTACAAGTAGATTTTTACATACTCAATACTCTCATCTCACATGTTTTACACTTAACCATATCTTACACACAGAAGCACAACTTCTAATTTTGGACTTGATTTAGGATCTTTTAAAGTGAAATAGATTGTAAAAATGTTCAAGCATGAATGATAAAACATAAACCAACAATAAGATTAAATCAAGCATGAAATTTTTTTGATGAATATGTAATTTTAAAATGATTATAAAATATTGAGACAAGGAGAAAATAAGGACAAAACCAATTGATAACGAAGTACGTCTAGTGTGAACTACATCTCTAGGTCCCACCTCCAAGAGAGTGGAATCTTTTATTAATTTGATTCTAAGCCTCAAATGCTTTATTACATCACCAAAATACCTCCCAAATCCTACTACAGAGTGAGATACTGCTACCAAAAAGTTACCTCCAAATTGCCACCGAAAACCTCCTTTGGTCACTACAAAACAAGCTCCCAAAAACCACTTTGCGTACCAAAATATGGTTCAAAATTCCTCGGGAACACAAAATTTACAACCACATAGAATTGTCACTCAATGGAAAACCTCTTGTGTTTATATAAAGTTGGAATATTAAAAATATAGCATGCATTAATTTTTCGGCTACAACCATATATTATGTATGGTATGTCATTGAACCAAAATTTGGTGCACCCAATTAATATGCAACAAACCATAATATATATGATATCTGATGGAGTGTATGTTAAAACAATCAAATATCGTTATCCCATCAGACATTATCATAATCATAATACATAAATAACATATGTATTAAAACCCAGACGCTCCAATAAACCATTGACGTGGTGGAAAGCATATTTGTTTGTCACTACGATTTGTTAGAAACCATATAATATAATTCGCATGCCGTTATCCCAAAGACACCAATAAATATATGGCACGCTTGTATTTGTTTTAGACAGGTAATTTGGTCATGGGGAGGTCATTAACTAGTTTAGCAAAGCCGCCAATTTTGGAAGGCTTTGCCCTCCCCTCTTTCCACCATACACATAACATTAAATATAAACATGCCATGCTCATATCAAACACATGTCATGTGGCGTAGTGGTTAGGCCAGTGATTTTCTAGCTTAATGTTGTTGTTCTTGATTCCCACTAGCTCCACCTATGTTGTTGGTTGAACCATCGAATTTTCCATTCATCCTATGGGCCACTTTTCACCCCCCATTGGCCCACCTATCGCCAACTCATCCAACCATTCACCTAGTCAACCAAATTAACTACCCACATGTATGCCTATGTTAGTGATGACTCAGTTGTACAGACTCCCACGTGGTAGTCTAGTCAACCCTTTGACTTTGAAATTTTGTTTGTTGTCCAAAAACTTCAAACTGTGATAAACGTTGCATATAGAGTCAGATTGATGCAATTCAAGTTGCCTTGAAATCATCTTGTCATGCTCTTCGACATGGAAATATTTCCATAAAATTTTGGAGACTTTGAATCTTAGGCCTTTTTAGGATACTCCAGAATCAATCCTTCCCACTGAGAGGCATTTGGACCTCCAAAGGTTATTAATTATATACTAAGTGCAAGATCCTCCTCCCCACTTGTCTAGTGTTTGTCCACCTTTTTCTATGTACTCTCCTCACCACAAAAATATGCATAAGAACTATAACAACTTAAACCATACTGTTATCCATCTATAATTTCCCATATCCTTCTGCATGTGTCACTTCATCCATTGTCCATGTACAACACACTAGAAACATTAACAAATACAAATATGCTAATAATAGTGAACTAGCATGTTTGATCCCCTTGATAGGTTCCCATGACAAATTCCCTTGCTCTAGAATACCTACATTATCAACGTTTGCAGACATGAGCGAAAAGGTCTTTCTCACATTCATGAGCCTCTTTACTTCCCTTTGATTACCATTGTATAATCATCCTTCATTTGATGAGCTCAAATGATATACTCTATGCCATCCTTAAAAAGTGATATCTGTTTGCCTTCCTCCTTTAGATTTGCCTATTGCAAACCCTTCTAAACCTTGCAGAAGCCTTATCCTCCTCCACCCTATAGTAGATAGACTTCCTATCAAATAAGTAAGGACTTCCAATAACAATTCCACAAATATATAATGGAACCACATATAGTTCAACTTCATCCAAAAATTTAGATGTAATAGAAAACCTAAGATTATAATTTTAAGTCACTTGCAGATTAGTGTTGTTACATACCCATCCAAGAAAATAAGGTTTAGGATGCAGTGTTGTTACCAAATTCAAATTCTTAATAACTGCCTCAGACATTAGATTACCTTGAGATCCAGTGTCATACAAAGTATCTACTTTAACATGGTTAATACCACCCTTATATGAAAGATTTAATTTCTCTTTCTTGCTGAAATTGAAGACAAAATAAAATAACCAAAAGAAACACGTGAAGACAATATACCTTTGAAACCCATAGCTTCAATTTGTGCCTCATCGTTAGAGTCTGATCCTAGATCCTATTGGACTGTTGCTACCACCTTATGCTTTCCCTTCCTATCTCATAACCACTTAGGCCTCAACTCTGGATGTAGATTCCAAAAATGATCATCATCGTGTCCCCCTTTCTTACAATGGGTACAAGAAGGTTTCCCATCACTCCTCTTCACAAAAGTTGTTATCTTTGGATTCTCCTTTTATTTGCATTTATCTTATTTTTACTAAATATCTTCCATGGAGAATCCACCACCTTGTTTACCTGCTTCAATATAGGTTTCTTGTACACAAACTTCATCCAGGTTAGATGGCTTGAACAAGAAAATAGTATTGCGGATATACCCATGCAAACTGCCAATAAACTCCAAAAAAGTCTCTTGCATATTTAGTGGAGTATTTACAGCTAGTTCTTTTTTCCTAAACTCCTCTGTAAAGTTTTGCACACTTTGGCCCTTATGCTGATGCAGAGCTTGCCATTCTATTATTACCTTCTAGTCATGTGCCAAAGGATATAATTTTTTTTTTAATGTTGACATAAATTCAAACCATTAGGAATGTGTTTTACCTTCTTAAAGTCTATTCTCCCACCATAATTACACAATACCTCCCAATCAAAGCAAGGCCAACTAAATTTTTACCTCGTTGTCAATAATTTGCTGCACGCGATAATAGACTTTCATATGGAAAATCTAGTTGTCAAGATTTTCAGCACTAAATTCTCCATCATAGGCTAGAAAGTGAAACTTAATATCCAAATTCAACAATGACTTATTTAACACAACTTTTCCATGAGGATATGGAGGAGGAGAAGAAGGAGAAATTGAAGGGGGAGAAGGAGGAGAAGTGAGGAGTCTTTTTTGAATCACCATCATTTCCTTCATCTTGAAATTCCTTATTCAACGAAATTCCCTCTTTAAATTCCTTCCATTCCCAATACATTTTGTCAACCATGGCCTTCATCACCATGAAAGCTTCACGAAACTCTTTCTTGGAACCAAAATTATTCTTCTCTCCCTTGTGTGACAACATTTCTCTTCTTCGAATGAAGCTTCTCGATAAAATTTCCGAATTTCCTTCAATAAGTGTTCATCTTGCTTGAAATTGCTCATGGTTATCATGAAAACTAACAAACCACCATCAAAATTGCTCTGATACCACTTTTTTTGGCCTTGATCTAGGATCTTTTAAAGTGACTTGGCTTGTAAAAATTGTTGGCATTATGATGTATGTGTTGTGCTTGATGACAACCCACTTGTAGCAGAACAACTCACTTGTATATGGTAACTAGATGAATCTACATAAGAAATATCAGATGTGACAGAATGCATGACAGTAGTGTTCATAGATGTGATGAAATGCAGGGCAGCTTCAAGGAATCAGTTCAGAAGGCAACTCACTCAGATGAAAGATCACAGTATAGCAGGTAAACAACAAATAATGACATATCAATCTTCACAGAATGAAGAAAGAGAGGTATACACAGGTTCACCATTGACCAAGCTGTGTATACACGCAGGTTCATTGTATACAAGTCGCATATATGTACACATGCACTTTCACAGAAGGAAAAGTGTGTATACCTTGGAAAACTAAATTTTGGTCCAAAGTATTTTGATCCATGGTATTGATCCAAGGTATCTAGTCTGAGGTATTGACCCTAGGTATTTGGTCCTAAGTGGTTTTGGTCCATGGTATTGAGAAAGGCCTAAAACTATAAAAGGAGGAGAAGATCATTAGGCCAAGGTGTGCAAGTATCGAACATTTGATGAAGTGTGAGATCTAATATGCAGGTTATTGGCTTATGGTGCTGTGCTTGATCTGAACCAAGGATGAACATTAGCAATTGATGAAGGATAAGATCTAATGATGTATCAAGATCTTAAGGCTTGAAGTGAATTATCTTTATGTGGTTTAATCATGTATCTGAATAAATGGCGCATGTTGTAATCGATAAATATGATGATCTGAGTATGATTGAATTCTGGAATAGTTGTAATGTTTAAATCATCATTTATAGATCTGTACGTAGGTTCACTTTAGAAAAGGATCATATACACGCTGATTCTGCATATCAAAGAAGTGTATACATCATAAATTTGATTTGCAGATTTGTAAGCTAGTTCACCTTGAGGAAAGTGCGTATGCACGCAGGTTCGACACATGGAAGTAGCGTATACCTTATAAAATATGTTTTAGTTGATTCTTTTTGTTGTTGCATTGTTCTGGGTTCTAGTTACTGTATTCTGGTAACAACATTCTGAATGATTAGATTGATGGGTTGTCAAAGTGATTGATTGATTTGGTTGTGGTTGGTTCAAAAGGAGATTGTTTGATGCAGATATATTTGATGATTGAATGATGTTGTTGATGGATCCAATCTGAAAATTTATGAAACGTGGTCCCTGGTAGAAAAGAGAAGGTTGTAGCCTTTGGTAGGTTGGCACCTACGTACTAGTAAACAGATCAGCTAGTACAAGAGCTAGGGGGTTGTAGCTCCCTTCCAGTGGAAGCTGGAGAATGATATAAGGTTGTAGCCTTCTGCAGGTAGAAGCATGCGTACTAGTATAAGACTGCACCAATACAAAAATTGTAAACAGAATTTTCTTATTATTAAAGAAGATAGAGACGACAGCAACAGGTGGTTTTTACCCACATTGGGTTTCCACTTTATATCTTGGTGTTCTTATGTGTTGCTTATGTGTGATGCTTTATTCTGCATTTACTGCACTGTCTAATGAATTCTTGATATACTGATTAAAGTTCAATACATGATAATTTGGGTAAATCTAAAGATCTCTGCATATATGTTGGTTGCATTAAGTACAGTTGTGTATACACGCTAGTTCACTGAGCTGAAGTAGCATATACAAATTAGTTTTTGAAAATTAAATTGTGATCTAACAATACTGATTCACCCCCCCTCTCAGTATTATTTCCAACAATTGGTATCAGAGAAGGTCCTTCAGAAGAAGTTTGATCACTTGAAGGAAGATCCATCATCCTGAGTAATCAAGAAAGTAGGGGATCCATCAGACCGCCAATCTTTGATGGGAGCAACTTTGTTTATTGGAAGGTAAGAACCACAACCTATCTTCAATCGCTTGGAACAGATGTCTGGGAAATCGTGGAAGGAGGATATACATTTCCATCAACAATTCCTACAGATACGGCAGGTAACAAGCAATATGAAACCAATGTCAAGGATGTCAACACATTAATGGGAAGTCTGTCACAATTAGAGTTTGTCAAAGTTATGCAGCTCAAATCAACCAAATAAATAAGGGACAAAATTGTTTAAGCTATGAAGGAGACTCTCAGGTAAAACGTGCTAAACTGCAAACTCTCATAATTCAATATGAAACTCTCAAGATGCATAATGATGAAAGTATAGATAGTTACTTCTTACGTATAGATGAGGTTGTTAATTGCATGAAGAATTTGGGTGAAGAGATAAAGGAAGTTACCTTAGTTGAAAAAGTTTTAATATCCTTGTCTGCTAAATTTGAATCAAAAGTATCTTCATAGAAGAAAAGCGAGATCTACAGACTATACTATGACACAGCTTCACGAAATCTTAACTGACTTTGAGATGAGAAAATGAGGTCCATCAGATATGAGAGAAGCTGAATTTAAATCTTTAGCAAAAGGAAAAGAAGAACTCAATGAATCAGGACATATTTCATAAGAAGAAGAGGAAGTAAACTTTGTTAAGAAGCTTCCATGGGAACCTAGAAGATTCAGAGGTAAACTACCTTTCAAATGTTTTGCCTATGGTAGAGTCGGTCATTATGCTGCCAAATGTCCTCATAAAGATAAAAATGATAAAAGGAAGGAATCTGCAAAATGGAATAGAAAACAAAGTGTAAGTAAAAAGAGATACTATACTCATGAAGATAGCGATGGTTTATCAAATAGTGATGAAGATGAAAATAGTAATGACTATAGACTTCTGATGGATTATGAAGATGATGATTTCTTCGATGTTTTAGATGAAGATGACCTTTATGAAAGAATATCTAAACTCAAAATCAGTTTCGAATAAAAGAATATGATTAAAGATACCTTGACATACCAACTTGTTGAAAGAGAAAAACACAATGAAAAACTAGAATGTGAAATTGTGGGTCTAAGAAAGGATCTTGAGAAAACAAAAGCTCTCAATCTTAGATTTGCTAAAGGATTAGAAACCTTAAATGAAATTATAAAAGTACAATGTTCTCCTCTGATAAAGATAGGTCTTGCATATACTGAAGAAGCATCTCGATCACAGAAGCCGTCAACCTCCAATAAAAGCTATCTTGATGCAGCAAAGAGTAGTGGACAGTTTGACAATCGTCAGCAAACACATAAAGTAGATCACTAGGTAAATTAGGCTCAATTTACTTCAAGGATGAACAGAAGCCACAACCAACCTCAGGTAAATCGTACTCAATTTGCTTCAAAGATGAATATCAATAGAAACTACAATCACCAAGTCAGTAGATTCGATAATCACAGGAACTTCTTTAATGGTCAATATTTCTCATGTCATAATTTTGGACACAAAGTTGCTCAATGTGTTTCTTACAAAATCATCATGACTAGAGAAGCACGAAATCAAAGGAAGGTGATAGGGATCAAGAAAAGTTCCTATAATAACTTTTCTCTTCTTGAAAATGAAATAGAATGCTCTATCTATAACAAATTTGGCCATGAAGAATTTGAATGCAGGAGTAAATTTTGGCAAATATCTCAAAAGGAGCAAACTCCATTAAATCCCAAAATATGGAGAAAGAAATAATCACAAACAGAAATATGTGGTATAGCCTTGTATGCAAAAGGACAAGAAAACCAGTGGTACATCGACAATGGATGCTCAAAACACGATAAGTGACAAAGAAAAACTACACTCATATAATGCCTTAGAAAAGGAAAAGAGTGTCTCATTTGGAAATGACATTCCTGCTGTCATAAAAGGTATAGGCTCTATTTTCTTGAAAGAAAAGGTTAAATCTGGGAATGTTATGTATGTTGATGGCTTAAAGCATAACCTGTTGAGTGTGAGTCAAATGTGTGATCAAGGAAATGAAGTAGTGTTTCGATCAAATGGATGTGTTGTTCGTGAGCTTGATACAAGAGAAACCATGATCAAAGGGACAAGAACTCCAAACAACCTATACATACTCAAGGGAGGACAACAATAATGCTATCTAAGAAAAAATGATGAAAACTGGTTATGGCACAAAAGATTGGGACATCTAAGCTTTTCTAAAATAAGAAAAGCATGCAGATTCCAGGCTGTTCGTGATCTTCCAGATATCAACATTCCTAAAAATACTATATTAAAATCATGTCAATTTAGTAAGCAAATGAGATCTCACTTCATCGAAAAGGAAGGGTCAGCTAGTAAGCCTCTTGAACTTGTTCATACTGATTTATGTGGACCATCAAGGAAAAATCACCTCGTGGAGAAGAATACTTGATATTGTTCATTGAAGATTTTTCCATAATGTGTTGGATAGGTCTTCTAAAGCATAAAGATGAAGCATTTGAAAAGTTCAAAGCCTTCAAAGCTTTGGTTGAAAATGAATCAGATCGCAAAATCAAATGCCTCAAATTTGATCAAGGAGGGGAATTTACCTCGGATGAATTCTTTGACTTTTGTGAACAACATGGAATAAAAGGGTAGTTCTCCACCGCAAGGACTCCTCAACAAAATGGAGTGGTAGAAAGGATGAACAAAACTATTCAAAAAATGGCTCGTGCTATGCTAGATGAATCTGGAACTCCTGCAACATTTTGGGGTGAAGCTGCATTCGCTGCCATCACTATTCTCAACCAAGAAAATGTTCGGGAAAATAGCACTCAAACTCCACATGAACTTTGGTATGGTAAGACTCCTATTGTAAAATACTTCAAAGTTTTTGGAAGCAAATGTTACATCAAAAGGACTGATGAAAAACTTGGAAAGTTTGAACCCAAAGTAGATGAAGGTATTCTTCTTGGCTACTCTTCCCGAAGTAAAGGATATAAATGTTACAATAAAATACTTGGGAAAATTATTGAAAGTATTGATGTTGTGGTTGATGAAGCATGGAAAAATCCAAAACAGATAAAAACTGAAGATTATGACAATGAAGAAGATGAGGATCATTTTCCCACATCAAGTCACACTGATTCTGGAGAAGAAGCCAATGAAGCACCAGAAGAAGAGATAACGATAGAAGAAAAGACTTCGTCCAAGTATGTTTGGAAAATTCATCGAGAAACTCAAATTTTAGGAGAAAAAGGGGCTGGTATGCAGACTAGAAGAACCATTGCCGAAGCTTCAAGCTATCTAGCATTACTATCTTCCATCGAACCTCAAAATGTAAATGAAGCATGCAGAGATGAATGTTGGGTCAAGGCCATGAATGAAGAACTTGAGCAAATTGAAAAGGATAATACTTGGCAATTAGTTCCTAAACCTCATGATAAGAATATCATAGGAACTAAATGGATATTCAAAAACAAGCTGAACGAAAATGGAGAAGTTATTAGAAACAAGACCAGGCTTGTTTGTAAAGGATATTCTCAACAAGAAGGTATAGATTTTGAAGAAACTTTTGCACCTGTTGCTAGACTTGAAGCCATAAGAATGTTTCTTGCTCTTTCTAGTTTTCAGAAATTCAAAGTATACCAAATGGATGTAAAATCTGCCTTTCCTAATGGAGACTTAGAAGAAGTCTATATTGAACAACCAGAAGGATTAATTCTTGGAAATGATGCAAAACTTGTATGCAAACTCAGAAAAGCTCTCTATTGTCTAAAACAGGCTCCAAGGGCATGGTATTACAATCTTGACAAATATCTCCACCAACAGGGTTTTTCAAAGGGGTTAGCAAATAGCAATCTATATACAAAGATGGACATTGGTAAATTACTGATAATTGTTGTGTATGTTGATGATATCATTTTTGGTAGCAATGAAGAATCGATGAGTAAGAACTCTTCTTCAATAATGCAGCAAGAATTTGAAATGTCCTTGCTTGGTGAGCTTACCTATTTTCTTGGTCTACAAGTTCAACAAAATAAAGATGGTATTTTTCTCTCACAAACCAAATATCTCAAACAGATCCTGAAAAAGTATGGCATGGAAGATTCTAAACCAATATGTACCCCAATGGTAACAGGATGCAATCTTAGCTCAAATGATGAATCAGTAGCAGTACATCAACCAACTTACAGATCCATGATTGGCAGTCTGCTTTATCTAACAAGTACCCGAACGGACATCATGCATGCAGTGGGAATAGTTGGAAGATTCCAAGCAAATCCAAAGGAATCACACCTTTAGGCAGTCAAAAGGATTTTCAAATATCTTCAAGGAACATAGAACTTTGGTTTATGGTATCCTAGATGTTGGAAATAATACTGAGAAGGGGGGGGGGGTGAATCTGTATTATTAAGTCAATAAAACTTTTTCATTTCCATAATCTGATTCATATATGCTGCTTTAGTTAAGAATACCCGCGTATATTCAGTAAACTTATGATTCAGTTAATTGATCTTCAATGAGTGCATTAGAACATTATTAACCATATTACCAGTAAACAGGTTCAGTAAAATAGAATAGATCATCACACATAAGCCACACACATGAACACCATGATATAAGGTGGAAACCCAATGTGGGAGAAAACCACCTGCTGCAAGTCATCTCAATCTTCTTCTTAATAAGAAAATCCTTTTACAAAAGTTTTGTACTAGTGCAGTCCTTTACCAGTACGCAGGCTACTACCTGCAGAGAGCTACAACCCTCTCTTGTTCTCCAGTCTCTCCTGGAAGGGAGCTACAACCCCCATAGTTCTTGTACTAGCCGATCCATTTACTAGTACGCAGGCTGCTACCTGCTACAATGCTCCAAAGTTTTCAACTACTACTGGAAGGGAGCTACCACCCCCTTAGCTCTTGTACTAGCTAAGATACTAGTACGTAGGCGCCAGCCTACAATCTTCTCTCCTCCAAGTACCACGTTTCATACATTTTCACACTGGATACTCTTGAAGCACAACACATAATCTGAAAGGCCACGTTTCATCCAATTTTCATACTGGACCCATTAATATCATTGAAGCTCATAATCAATCAATACTAGCATCATCAATCTCTGAATTACCCAATACTGAATCAATGCTTTCACCAAAGCCAACCCGCATACAGATCTGCAAATATTTCCTTATAACATTGCAGCTGTTCCATACATCACACATACCCAGATCATACCATTCATAAAACATACGTCAATAATTCAGATCTAGTCTATCAAACCAGATAATTATAAACATTCCAATCCTTAAGATCCCGATCCATCAAGTATCAAATAGATCTGCAATCAACCAACTTCCTTGTGCATAAACTGAATTAATACTTTCTCAGCACACAACAACCAGATATCAAATTAGAACCTTGAACACTGCAGTAATAGATAAAAACAGCTAAAACATATTTCAAGTAAAGTTCGCAACTTCACCAACAGAAACCTGCGTACAGATCTATAAATTCATTCTTTCAAAAATTCAGATATTAGTTAACCCAGATTATCAGATTTATAGATCAAGCGTGTGCCACATATCATAGATCAAAATCATATAGAGATAGCACTATTCCAGCCTTAAGATTTTGACCCATCAATAGAACTTATCCTTCTCCTTGCACTCAGGTTCCTTCTTTATTGAGATCCAGATCTGCACCATAACCCAATCACAGTATTCTAGATCTAGCAAATAATTCAGAAGATGACTTGCCAAATGATCTCCTTCCTCTTTTATAGCCTTAGGCCTTTCACAATACCACGGTCCAAAACCATAATAACACAATACCACAGACCCAATACTTGGGATCAACACTTTTGGATGCAATACCACGGACCAAAACCATAGGATCAAAAACTGTCGGACTAATACCATGAACCAACCATGAAAGTGCGTGAACTTTTCTCTTGCATGAAGGGAACTTTTCTCTACATGAAAGTGCGTGAACTTTTCTCTATATGAAATAAACTTTTCTCTGCATGAAAGTGCGTGAACTTTTCTCTACATGAAAGAAACTTTTATCTTCATGAAAGTGCATTAACTTTTCTCTACATGAAAGAAACTTTTATCTTCATGAAAGTGCGTGAACTTTTCTCTACATGAAAGAAACTTTTATCTTCATGAAAGTGCGTGAACTTTTCTCTACATGAAAGAAACTTTTATCTTCATGAAAGTGTGTGAACTTTGTTGCACTATAATTTATCATCTGAGATTTGTCATACTGAGAATTGTCATCTGATTCCTTTGAGCTGTCTTGCATTCTATGTGTTCTGTCACATCTGATATCTTTTTCGTAGATTCATCTAGATATATATAAGTGAGTTGATCTTCTACGAGTTGGTTGCCATCAAGTACAACACATGCATCATAATGCCAACAATCTCCCCCTTTGGACTTGATGGCAACAATACCAAATCACTCTCGCCCTTTGACATCAAGGGCAAAGGGCAGACCAAGATATTCTCTTCCTTTGTTGTCCATACTCCCCCTGAGTACCTGCTGAAATCTCAGAATGAGCTCCCCCTTTGTATATGCCATGGTGCACCAATATGTCCATGCTCTTTCTGAGAACATGCTGAAATCTCTGCTCTGTTGAAATATGTTGTTCATGCTCCCCCTGCCTGTAAGCAAGGTCTGCAAAAAGATGTTCTACAAGAAGAACATGACTCTATACATCATAAATGACCTTCCTATCACCAAAGACTCATACATACATCTATCTCCCATCACAATGGTGATATACCAAAAGTTTACATATGATAACATAAGAGAATAACATCATTCATCCCAGGCATAGTGGGGAAACCAACATAGGTTGTTACATGACCTAAAGAGATCTCATCAAAGGACTACAATAGATAGAGACACACTATTATATCATGAGTCTTGATATGACCTTTACATCGAATGATATACATGACATTTATAACAGAGAGCAAACACCTAAATAAGATAATGATAAACATCAGCAACAACACTGTATGATCTGCTCCATAGCATCTGTTAACAGCAACATGTATTAGTGCATGAATCATCAAGGTATGTCCGTATCAACTCATCCTTTTGAATAGAATTATGTATATACAGAATCATTCACATTCTATTATATGTGAGAAACACCATAGCCATCCAGATCTACATGAACCAAGTATCATCAATTTGGAATATCTACATCAATCAACATATGTATGAAACAACCTATCATCATATAGGTAAGAACTCATCATCACCATGTCTCCAACAATGCAACTTTGAATAATCATCCATGTATCTAGCCAACAATCCTCATCCATATATGTGCCAAGAACAATAGGAATCCTGCATCATAATTATCCTTATCCTTATGAAGATCACCATGTAAGCACCATTAGAGAATCAACCACAAATCTGATCTAAATATCAACTATGTAACCCCAAGAATCATCTGAACAATTCATAACCATATCATAGCAAGATGAATCATTTATCCATATAAGCATCATCACCAAGGACTATTAACCATAATGCCAACAATGCATTAAAAGCATATGCTCCCCCTAAACCTATGCCATCTTGTTTACTGTCAGATCTGATCATGCATATCAGCAAGAAGTATCAAGTCATCATCATTATCAAGTTAGAAACAAAACACTTCTAACCATCAAGTCATTTCCACATATCATCAGCAAATTGTAACCATTATCAAACAATGCAAATAATAAACCGAATCATAACTGATCCTTTTTCTGAACCTGTCCCTACTGCCTTTCCTCAAACAATCATATATGCGACTATGCCATAACCAACTCGCGTATATACGTGACTTCTCTTTAAAAAACTTGCGTATGAGATTTAGGACACTGAAGTTTTACACTTCCAGCTCCCTCTGATTCTATTATGTCTGTATGTTGTGCTGTGCCGCCTCTTTCTGACTGTACTTCTTTCTTCTTCCACATCTTCAAGTGTGATGATGATGTTTTCTCCTTTTGGCATGGTGCCCATACTTTTTTCTTGCATTCCTTAGCTATATGTCCAAGCTTGTTACATGTGTAACATCTTACATGTCTCATATTTCTTCTATAGCAATCAACAGCTCTGTGACCAAACATATTGCAAGCAAAGCAATATCCATTAAAATACCTTGAATGTGATTATCTTTCTGCATGATGGTCTTGAAACCTTCTTCTTCTACATTTAGCTGCAACATGTCCAAGATTATGACATACATAACATTCAACATTATTCATAGGAGGAGTAAAATATTTTCTTTGAAGAATTTCTTTCCTTGGTTGATGATGAGATTGACCTTTCATCTCCTTATTGAGCATTTCATATTTTGCAGTTGAGTCCCTTGTCTTACTTTGTGAACTAGATTCACCTTCAATAGATTCATGAAAACCAAGACCAGTTTTGATAGCAGGAGACCTTTGACTATTAAGAATATCATCCAAGACTTTAGTACTATCTTGAAATCGTAACAATTTATCCTTTTCTTCTAATTTATCTTTTAGAATATTTACCTCAACTTGATGTTGCTCTTCCTTTTCAAGATACTGCTTCTTCACGTTTTCTTCAGCATTTCTTTCTTCTTCCAACTGACGTCATAGTTCAAGAACTTCATTTTCATGAGCTTGGAGTAGTTCTTTATTTTGCTTCTTTGATTTTCAAGATCTTCTTTTAGCGAGCGGATCGTGGCTTCAAGACTTTCATAGTAACTGGATCTATCTCTGAGTTTCTTGATGGTTGTTCTTCTTTCATTGACTTCATCCTGCAACTTTTGATATTTGTCCTTGAATAACTTCCTTACCTTGTTTCCTTCCTCTAGTTGAGCTTTTAGTTTGGCAGCTTCTTCTTTGAAGACACATTCCCTTTTGTTCAATAGATCTTGTTGATCTCTAATTCTGTCTGTAAGCCTTTTAAATTCTGCCTCTATTTGATATCTTTCTTGCTCACCCATAGAAGAAAATTCAGTTGTTTCGCTATCACTTTCATCTTTTCCAAATGGATAGATAGCTGGAACATTAGAGGATAACAAATTCATACTTGATAGTTCATCTTCATTCTGAAATGATTCTGAATTTGAAGTGCTTCTTCCACATAATCCCCAATCGATTCTCCCACTGTCATAGTTCTTCTGAGATGTCTTCGTATGCTTAGGCACTTTCTTCTTAAGCTTCTTTCCCATTTTTCCACGGATCTCCTTCAAGCGATCAAGCTTCTACAAAAGGACCTGCTCTGATACCAATTGTTGGAAATAATACTGAGAGGGGGGGGGGTGAATCAGTGTTATTAAGTCAATAAAAATTTTTCATTTCCATACTCTGATTCATATATGCTGCTTTAGTTAAGAATACCCGCCTATATTCAGTAAACTTATGATTTAGTTAATTGATCTTCAATGAGTGCATTAGAACATTATTAACCATATTAACAATAAACAGGTGCAGTAAAATAGAACAGATCATCACACATAAGCCACACACATGAACACCATGATATAAGGTGGAAACCCAATGTGGGAGAAAACCACCTGCTGCAAGTCATCTCAATCTTCTTCTTAATAAGAAAATCCTTTTACAAAAGTTCTGTACTAGTGCAGTCCTTTACCAGTACGCAGGCTACTACCTGCAGAGAGCTACAACCCTCTCTTGTTCTCTAGTCTCTCCTGGAAGGGAGCTACAACCCCCATAGTTCTTGTACTAGCCGATCCATTTACTAGTACGCAGGCTGCTACCTGCTACAATGCTCCAAAGTTTTCAACTGCTACTGGAAGGGATCTACCACCCCCTTAGCTCTTGCACTAGCTAAGATACTAGTACGTAGGCGCCGGCCTACAATCTTCTCTCCTCCAGGTACCACGTTTCATACATTTTCATACTGAATACTCCTGAAGCACAACACATAATCTGAAAGGCCACGTTTCATCCAATTTTCATACTGGACCCATTAATATCATTGAAGCTCATAATCAATCAATACTAGCATCATCAATCTCTAAATTACCCAATACTGAATCAATGCTTTCACCAAAGCCAACCTGCATACAGATCTACAAATATTTCCTTATAACTTTGCAGCTGTTCCATACATCAAACATACCAAGATCATACCATTCATAAAACATACGTCAATAATTCAGATCTAGTCTATCAAACCAGATAATGATAAACATTCCAATCCTTAAGATCCCGATCCATCAAGTATCAAATAGATCTGCAATCAACCAACTTCCTTGTGCATAAAATGAATTAATACTTTCTCAGCACATAGCAACCAGATATCAAATCAGAACCTTGAACACCGCAGTAATAGATAAAAACAGCTAAAACATATTTCAAGTAAAGTCCACAACTTCACCAACAGAAACCTGCATACAGATCTAGAAATTCATTCTTTCAAACACTCAGATATTAGTTAACCCAGATTATCAGATTTATAGATCAAGCGTGCGCCACATATCATAGATCAAAATCATACAGAGATACCACTATTCCAGCCTTAAGATTTTGACCCATCAATAGAACTTATCCTTCTCCTTGTGCTCAGGTTCCTTCTTTATTGAGATCCAGATCTGCACCATAACCCAATCACAGTATTCTAGATCTAGCAAATAATTCAGAAGATGCCTTGCCAAATGATCTCCTTCCTCTTTTATAGCCTTAGGCCTTTCACAATACCACGGTCCAAAACCATAATAACACAATACCATGGACCCAATACTTGGGATCAACACTTTTGGATGCAATACCACGGACCAAAACCATAGGATCAAAAACTGTTGGACTAATACCATGAATCAACCATGAAAGTGCGTGAGATCAATACTTTTGGATGCAATACCACGGACCAAAACCATAGGATCAAAAACTGTCAGACTAATACCATGAACCAACCATGAAAGTGCGTGAACTTTTCTCTTGCATGAAGGGAACTTTTCTCTCTGCATGAAAGTGCGTGAACTTTTCTCTATATGAAAGAAACTTTTCTCTGCATGAAAGTGCGTGAACTTTTCTCTACATGAAAGAAAACTTTCTTTGCATGAAAGTGCGTGAACTTTTCTCTACATGAAAGAAACTTTTATCTTCATGAAAGTGTGTGAAATTTTCTCTACATGAAAGAAACTTTTATCTTCATGAAAGTGTGTGAAATTTTCTCTACATGAAAGAAACTTTTATCTTCATGAAAGTGCGTGAACTTTTCTCTACATGAAATAAACTTTTATCTTCATGAAAGTGCGTGAACTTTTCTCTACATGAAAGAAACTTTTATCTTCATGAAAGTGCGTGAACTTTGTTGCACTATAATTTATCATCTGAGATTTGTCATATTGAGAATTGTCATCTGATTCCTTTGAGATGTCCTGCATCCTATGTGTTCTGTCACATCTGATATCTTTTTCGTAGATTCATCTAGATATATATAAGTGAGTTGATCTTCTACGAGTTGGTTTCCTTCAAGTACAACACATGCATCATAATGCCAACACTAGAGATACAGATCTTACACTTCATGCATATACAAATGCAGATTGGGCAAGAAGTGTTGATGACAGAAAAAACACTAGTGGTGGTGCATTCTATATGGGTTCCAGGTTAGTGTCTTGGTTTAGCAAGAAACAAAGTTCAATTGCATTATCTACAACTGAAGCAGAATACGTGGTTGCTGCATATTGTTGCACACAACTACTTTGGATGATGCAAACCTTGCAAGATATTCAGATCACATGTACTCCACCCATCTCCATTCTATGTGATAATACAAGTGCCATCAGTATTTCAAAGAACCCAGTCATGCACTCCAAGACCAATCACATACCCATCAAATATCATTTCCTACGTGAACAAATGCTTGAACAAAAGGTCAAACTGGAATATGTTCCCTTGAAAGAATAGGTTGCTGATATATTCACTAAATCACTGCCCAGAGAGACATTTGAATATCTCAGACAAAAGTTGGGAGTAGTTGCTAGATCATCCTGCTGTTAAATCCTATTTTTCTAGAGAAAGGTGGTTATATGTGAATTTCATGAAGTGTAGTCACATGCATACGCGGGTTTCTATGAGCATAGTCGCGTATATGTTGGTTTAAAGAAAAGCAGTGTCCCAGACTCAGAAAAAAGGGGTTTGTTATGGTTCAGTCAATTATCTGCTCTATTTGATGATGTTTTCACTCTGTTGATAACATGTGGAAATATATTGGTCCTCATAAAGTTGTTGATAACTTGATGTATATCTAATTGATGATGATGCTTTGATATCTCTTACTGACATATGCAATGATCAGATCTGACGGTGACCAGGTGGAACAGGTTTAGGGGAGAACATGGTTGATGATATTTTGGGAACTAATGATAGACATAGATAGGTTTCTAGTCTAGATACTGTTGACAGATGTTGCTGATGGTGTAGATCATATGATAGTTGCTGATGATTGTCATGGTCTTGTTTAAGATATTTGGTCTCTGTTATATATGTTATGTATATCTTTTAATGTATCGGTCATGGAAAGACATAATTTGTAACCCCACTATGCATGGGATGGATAATGTAGTCTTTCTTGCTTTTGACATGTATAAACAATTGATATATCCCCACTTGGTTGGGTGGAAGAGTCAAATTTGGTATATCCTCACTTGGTTGGGAGATGGATGTATGTATGAGTCATTGGTGATAGGAAGGTCATTTGTGATGTATGTATAGATTCATGTTCTTCTTTTAGAACATATTTTTGCATACTTTGCTTATGCTCAGGGGGAGCATGGACTCGATCATGGGAACTCAATCAACACACTTCAGCATATCAGAGAATTTAGCATACACTCAGGGGGAGCATGACCCTTTGCCCTTGATGTCAAAGGGGGAGAGTGAATTGGTGTGGTTGTTGCCATCAAGTCCAAAGGGGGGATTTTAGGCATTATGATGTATGTGTTGTACTTGATGGCAACCCACTTGTAGCAGAACAAATCACTTGTATATGGTAACTAGATGAATCTACAAAAGAAATATCAGATGTGATAGAATGCATGACAATAGTGTTTATAGATGTGATGAAATGCAGGGCAGCTTCAAGGAATTAGTTCAGAAGGCAACTCACTCAGATGAAAGATCATAGTATAGCATGTAAAAAACAAAGAATGATAGATCAATCTTCACAGAATGAAGAAAGAGAGGTATACACAGGTTCACCATTGACCAAGCTACATATACATGCAGGTTCACTATATACACGTCGGGTATACGTATACACACACTTTCACAGAAGGAAAAGCGCATATACCTTGGAAAACTAAATTTTGGTCCGAAGTATTTGGTCCATAGTATTTTGATCCATGGTATTGGTTTATGGTATCTGGTCTGAGGTATTGACCCTAGGTATTTGGTCCAAGGTATTGGTCCTAAGTGGTTTTGGTCCATGGTATTGAGAAAGGCCTAAAACTATAAAAGGAGGAGAAGATCATTAGGCCAAGGTGTGCAAGTATCAAATATATGATGAAGTGTGAGATCTAATATGCAAGTTATTGGCTTATGGTGCTATGCTTGATCTGAACCAAGGATGAACCTTAGCGATTGATGAAGGATAAGATCTAATGATGTATCAAGATCTTAAGGCTTGAAGTGAATTATCTTTATGTGGTTTGATCATGTATCTGAATAAATGGTGCATGTTGTAGTCTGTAAATATGTTGATCTGAGTATGATTGATGTATGGAATAGTTGTAATGTTTAAATCATCATTTACAGATCTATATGTAGGTTCACTTTAGAAAAGGAGTGTATACACACTGATTTTTCATATCAAAGCAGTGTATACATCATAAATTTGATTTGAAGATCTATACGCTGGTTCGCTTTGAGGAAAGCGTGTATGCACATAGGTTCGACACATGGAAGTAGCATATACCTTATAAAATATGTTTTAGTTGCTTCTGTTTGCTGTTGCAGTGTTCTGGGTTCTGGCTTGGGTTCTGGTTACTGTATTCTAGTAACAACATTCTGAATGATCAGATTGATGGGTTGTCAAAGTGATTGATTGATTCGGTTGTGGTTGGTTCAAAAGGATATTGGTTGATGCAGATATATTTGATGATTGAATGATGTTGTTGATGGATCCAGTCTGAAAATTTATGAAATGTCGTCCTTGGAAGAAAAGAGAAGGTTGTAGCCTTCGGTAGGCCGACACCTACGTACTAGTAAATAGATCAACTAGTACAAGAGCTAGGGGGTTATAGCTCCCTTCTAGTAGAAGCTGGAGAATGAGAGAAAGTTGTAGCCTTCTGTAGGTAGAAGCCTGTGTACTGGTATAAGACTACACTAGTACAAAATTTGTAAACATAATTTTCTTATTATTAAAGAAGACAGAGACGACAACAGCAGGTGGTTTTTACCCACATTGGGTTTCCACCTTATATCTTGGTGTTCTTGTGTGTTGCTTATGTGTGATGCTTTATTCTGCTTTTACTCCACTGTTTAATGAATTCTTGATATATTGATTAAAGTTCAATACATGATAATTTGGGTAAATCTAAAGATCTCTGCATATACGATAGTTGCATTAAGTACAGTTGCATCTACACGCTAGTTCACTGAGCTAAAGTAGCATATACAAATCAGTTTTTGAAAATTAAATTGTGATCTAATAATACTGATTCACCCCCCCAGTATTATTTCCAACAAAAATGCTCAAGTGTGAATGATAAAACTTAAACTAACAACTAACTTAAATAAAGCATGAAATTATTTAAATGAAGTTGGAATTTTAAAATGAAATATAAAGGATTGAGACAAGGAGAAAATAAGGACAAAACCAATTGACAACGAATCTCATTCAGTGTGGACTACATCTCCAGTCCTGCCTCCAAGAGAGTGGCATCTTTTATTAATATGATGTTGATTCTCAAATGATTTATTACATCACAAAATGCCTCCCAAATCCTGCTACAAATTGAGCTACTGTTTCCAGGAAGTGGCCTCCAATTTTCCACCAAAAACATCCTTTGGTTGCTGCAAAAACAAGCTCTCAAAAACCACTTTTCTTACACAAATATGTAGGCAAAAATATGGCTCAAACGCCCTTGGCAACATGTTGTCACTGCTACAATACCCACCAAAATTTTGGCTTACATCTAAATTTCGAAGCCTACTTTGACTTTGCATGTTGTCGTCACAAACATTAAGAGTCATTGCAATGTGTTTTCTCTAAGTTTTTTGGTCTCATATGCTAGAAAATCAAAGTGTCATCTTTTAGCATGTCAAGTGTCACGCAATGTACACAAGTTAGTTTTGGTCGCTTAAGGAGTAATTCATGTGCAAATGAGTTGTTATTATCATGAAAACATCTATGGCACTAATTTCAAAAGTTTCAGGCACATTCACAAAAGTGTTGTCACAATCATCACAAACTATACCTTTGGTGTCGCACTTGGTGTAAGCCATCACAAAGTTGTCGCATTGGGGGTAGTGTGTTATTCTTATGTTTTGAGTGTTCCTTGTTGTGTCATCAAGTAACCTAAGTTTTAGATCATACTCAAAGTCTTGTTTTGTTCAACTTCATGGAACTGATCCAACACTTAATCAAAATTGAGAAAACTCCCTGACTGAACCGCTCAACTTCTCTCAGCTAGCTTGAATTGCACATTGTGTAGTCTCATCACTCAAGAAACAACCTTGTCCCTTGACACTATGCAATGCATAGTTTCTGCCTCCCAGAACTGCACACTACATAATCGCAGTGCTTAAGCCCAACCCCTGAGCTCCAAAACTACAAAATTTGCTTCTCCATTCAACCTTTAATTGCACATTACGTAGTCTTAGTCCTTAAGCCCATCCCTTGAGCTCCTGAACTATGCAATTTTGCAATCACTTGGCCTCCCTATCCTTCCAATACTACGTAATGGGAAATTTCAGTCATCAAGCCCTCATCCTAACTCTTTGGATCCCTCAACTGCAAAATACTCAAGAAGAGTCAATCATGAAATGTGCATTGCATAGTCTCAAGTCTTAGACATGGCCCTTGATTGCCTAAGCTATGAAATTATACAGTCACTAAGCCTCTCCCTTAGTCTGCCACCCAGTCCTGGCTTAGTCAGTGGATTATCATGGGGCATATTAGGCTAGGGGTTTATCAGACTGATGTTTCCTTGTCATGAGTGAATTGTCGATGCAAGTACTCTATCATGCTATGATAGGATGATGAAGAAGGGGATGGAGAAGGAGACCATGCTAGAAGACACTCTTGTGGTTGAAAGTATAAGTTGATTGATAAGGAGGAAGTATAAGGACATTAGTTTGTGACAACAACTCAAGATTTGATAACACTGAAGACTCCTCATCTCTAAGACACAAGGAGGCGGAAGAAGAGATAATTTCCAAGAATATACTAAGCAAGCAACAACAAATAATGGCTTGACATTGCCATGTCATCATGCATTCCATGTCACCAGTGTCATGTCATGTCATGTCATTTCATGAGTCATCATGTGCCACATCATATTGTGGATTATTGTAAATTCTTATTCGTAAATGTATTGTAAAGTGGAAGTCCAAAGGACACATACAAAATGTAAAGAGTCATGTAAAAGTTGAAAATTCATAGGAAGTCAAACAATCATGAGGGTAGTCAAAGAGTCATAAGGGAGGTGAAGGATCACCCCATTGGTTATATATACACCCTCATTGTACAATAAAAGGAATTTTCACCTTGGCTTCTCCCATAAAGCATCAAATAGACAATTTAGTTCGTTTGGGGAGAAAATAGTGGCTCCAACACTCCACTATTGGAGTGTCACACGGAATAAGTCGATCTTGCGGACAAGATAGACCTTCCTAGAATCTAAAGAAGCCCTAATGACAAGCAAACCAACCAGACACTATCTTTCTCTAAATATGCTTTAATAAACAATAGCAAACAAGTGCTTTTAGGGCCTACCTTAGGTCCAACGCAAGCTTGTGGATGCCCTCGCTTCTTTGATCCAAATGAGCTCCTCTTCGCGAATCTACAAACACAAACAAGGCAAACAAATTAAATAGCACCTGAAAAGCCAATTGCATAAAACATATTTAACATGAAAGTCAAGGAGTCCTTGAAACAAATAACATAAGATACTTGTTGAGAAAAATGAGTTTGATTGTATTAATTCAAAAGAAGAAGAACTTTACAACCTTTGCCTTGACGCTGTACAAGCTCCTCCCAGGGTCCAGCAAGAAATCTCCTCTACTTTGACAAGTTTCACTCACTCCCCAATGAAGCCAAAAAGATGTGTGATCTCTCCTCTTAAGCTCAACTAGGAAGTCTTGATTTCACCAGCATTTACCTTCAAAAATGTTCAGCTTCTAACCTCCCTAGCAACCAGCCCAATGCCTGTATTTATAGTGCAATGGAGGGAGGTTACTAGGTCCTCCTTCAAAGGGATATCTCCTCTCATCAAGGGATTAGCTCCTTCTCTTTTGGGATGCATGAACCACCTCAGAGCGAACAATCCACGTCAAAATTCCTTCTAAAAACCTCTAGAATTAACCCAAAGTGAGTTTTTTAAGATAAAACTTGCGCCTTTTGACTTTCACAGGGGTCCGCACCTACACCGTTAGGGACAGAGCGGGCAGGTCTGCAGTTTTTGTACACAGAAGGTGCGGGACCGCAGGTGACCATGAGAGAAAGTGCGGAACCAGAGTTACATTGATTTTTAATGTCTTTCTCTCATTTCCAAAGCTTGATTTGAAGAGCTGAGGTCTGAGACTTGCTTAGGAGGACAGTACAAGTGATGATAGACCCATACTGACTGCAAATAATCATGGTGACGATATTTTTGTGTAACAGATTGCCCCCTAAAGTGCGAAGTCTGTAGTAGATGAGGATTTCTTATCATTTAGGAAGAGTGAAGTACTTTATCATTTCGAGGATCATCTCGTGGAGAACCCGGTTGGAACCTGTAAAAACATTCAATGCAAAATATATATATGAGATCATATCATCGCTGAGGTAGGAATTCCCATGCTCAGATCAAAACTGACTAGAAAAACTAACTACTGCTCTGATACAAGAATGATCTTGTAAAACATCACAAGTATAGACTCATGTGGACATAGTATGGGCACAACCATCTGTTTATGAATAGTCCATTATATAATGAATACAAAATTCCTCGCAGCCTGGATTGTGGAAACTAGATCCAGGGTCTTCATTTCTACTTCCCGAAACAGTACGATTCTATCCATGCGAATGAATGTGTTGATGTCGAACATGGTAGAAACCACTTGATTACCAGTCAATGATGTAAACTGTTAACAAGTGTGAGAGAAACCACCAGTAATGTCAATGGCTCTCAAAGTACCCAGTACAGTCCATGAGATGCGAATAAATGTGTTGATGTCAAGCATGTCACGGAATCCTTTGATCGAAAGTCAATGATGTAAACTGTCGTCAAAGGTGAGAAACCTGCCATTGATGCATGCAGATCTCAAGGTACTGACGATTCCTAGATCATCTTTCTAGATAATGAGCTGATGTCGATAGAAATCAATTCGTCATAAGCAAGCCCACAACACGAAATCATAGATCAAGTTGAAGAAATTTAGTTGCAAGAACTGACTCAGGGATGGTCAAGATGGATGACAGATATTTTGCAGATGAATGGCTTATTGGTAGTGACCTCTTGAACACATAACGACACGACAGATGGTTTGGTGACAATTGACCCAAAGTTAATACCCAGAAACCAGCTGAAAACTTTCAATGTGGTTTGATCAACTGTTAGGCAAAGGATTTCCCAACCCAGGTGAATAAAAGTGTCGTGTTCAAGAGTGGTTACAAAGTATGACAAACAGGCTCATTTTTCTCTCTTTTCCCCCACCATTGCTGGCAAGTACCTCTTTATTTTTGACAAGCTTGAGGAGGATAACATTTGCTTGATTATAAGCTCATCCTTCGGATGAGTCCAACTTAGTTTAAATTCGAACCCTAAGAAGGAGTGGTTCGTTCCTGTTTGTAATTGAACAGGTCCTTTACTATGAAATTTTAACGAGTCCAGTATAGGAGAAACTCGGCGTTTTTCAATTTTAGAGAGTCTGAAAAAACTTAAGAAGACTCCTGGTTTGACCTTTTTCGTAAATTTGTGTCTCCCAAGCTCGAAAAAGTATAAAATAATACTTGAGAGAACTGCTTGATCTTTTACGACCAAGGAGTACTTTTTGTCATTAGTGCCTTTGACCCTAAAAACTAAAAAAGCGATCAATGACACATCGTTTTATAAACAATATCGAATTTGAAACGACAAAAATCCGGCAATCTTTTCATGTTTTTACGGTCGGAAAAGAGCTGTAAGTGGACCGTCTTTTAATTCCGTTTTAACGAGTTTAAAAGAAACACTCGGCAATCTTTTCATGTTTTAGGAGTCAGAAAAGAGCTTAAAGATGACTCTACATGTTTTTCTGTTGAAAATGATAGATTTCACCTGAATAATCCTTTATTCTGCACAAAAACACAAACATTACTCATACCTGTTTGAAATGGATAAAAACGTCGCAAAATACCTTTTCAAAGTGAAACATAAACAAATTTACAATTTATTTACTCAAAAAACTTATAAAAAGGGCCTTTGTCAATTCATTTTTACCGTTTGAGTTTGGGTGAGAAAATAGTGCTTTTGCTCAGAAAACTTCCCGTGAAGATTGCGGAAAATCCAACCATCGGAATCGAGCGCCGTCTTCTCCAGGTAATCCACATCATCCTACTCTTCATTTTTAACCGTTTAATTTTTTGTTTTAGTCCTTTATTTCATTTTTGGGAGGGTTTTTAGGTGCAAAACCTGCGCGCGGGGGCCCGCAGGTTTACCATTGCGGGCCTACGGACCCCGACTTTTTCTCCATTGGGAAAAAGCTCGGGGTCCGCACCTTTCGTATAGACAAAGTGCAGTCCCACGCACTGTGTCTAACCCAGAGGGTGCGTACCCCGCCGCAAGGGTTTTGAACCCAAAAATTCTCAAAAATGGACCAATCAAAATATTTTCTAGCAATTTAATTAATCTTTATACTTGATGCAGAGAGTACATCATGCTAGATTGGCGTGAACGAGAGCATGAGGACGTGGATGCTGCCGCATGGAATCATCAGCCTTCACTTGATGCTTTGAGGGCGTGCGGATTGTACAAATTCTGGGCCATTCCTGGCATGAGGGCTCAGGTGGATTTCTTACAGTGGCTGGTTGACAGATGGAGCATACAAGACCAGTGCTTCTTCATTGGCGGCCACTAGCTCGAAATCGAGCCGGTGGACATATATTTCTTGACTGGTTTGCCTAAGAGAGGCGAAGACTTGACTCTGCACGGGACTAGGCCAGGTGGCCAGTCTGTCGATAGCCTCCGGCTAGAGTACTGCAATAGCCAGGCTAGAGACAAAGGGATAGATATAAAGACAATATCCCGTCCTGAGCTCATGGTGATTGCATTCACTGTCACCAGACTTTGCGGAGCTACCGCATTACATATTGCCACCGGATCCCAGATGCGTATGGCAGTTGATTGCTTTCGAGGCACCATCTTCAATTGGTGCGATGCCGTGTTGGCCAATGTGAAAGGCCAACTGACCAGGGCCAAGAACGGACGACTAAAGACCTTTGGTTATGGGGCTTTGGTCATGAGTTTTGGCCTGGAGAGGGTTCCTATGCTGATCCCACAACACCTTACTGTTGGAGCTAGGCTTCCCCGAGAGCCCAAACTGATGCGATGGGTCGCAGTCATGGCCCGTCACCCGGACGAGAGGACAGAGGTTGCTCGATTCAAACCTGAGTATTTCCAATGGCTAGAAAACCAGGTATTTTCTATTCAGGACTTCCCTTACGCTGGGATAGATTTTCATGGTGACCCAGACATGGCTCTTCCACCAGGAGAGCAGTGGGACGAGTCAGGTAAAATCCTTTCCAACATTTTTCCTATTTTAATTTTTTTTGTTATTTTTCCATCGTCTCAAAACTGATAGTAAAAATTTCAAATGCAGATGTGGGTCCACAGCGACCAGCCGCTCTCCGGCCTTTCGAGAGGAGGCAACCAGTTGCACCCGCGCCAGCCCCACAGGACGAATCAACAGAGGTTTTGGCCGAGTTGGAGGGTCATATCGAGCGCTTGACAGGAGATATTCCTGAGACCACTATAGACGACATTCCTTATCGACTTCAGCACTATGTGATTGGAGTCCTGGGACCCTTTAGGAGGTTCCTTTGCAAGGTGGCCCGTGCAGTAGTTTCTTATAGAGATCATCACCAGTGATAGGATGATCGCCTATTGTGGGCACATGTGACATTTTTGTTTTTTGTACTTATCATTTTTGCCGATCATAAGGTGTTTTTCAACCTATGATCGAGGACGATGTATTTTTTGACACACTCCTATATATATATATATATATATATATATATATATATATATATATATATATATATATATATATATATATATATATATATATATATATATATATATATATATCACTATTACCGGCTTATCTTGTTAATCATGTTATGGAATGATTTTAAATTTACATGTATGATTATTGCAAATCTCTATTTAACATTCGAGAAGCAATTGCATCTGCTAATGTATTTAAAGATCTCGGAATATGCTGATATTCAATGTAATCAAATTCACGTTCCAAGAGACGCACTCTCAAAAATAATCTTAATAACACTGGATTTCTAATGGCATACACTCTATTAAGCTGTAATACAACGAGTTCAGAATCTAACCTCACTATCAAACTCCGAATCCCAAATGAAATAGATTCAGACAATAACTCAATCACTGCACTGTACTCGGCAATGTTGTTTGTTGTTTGACTGAGGCTTACCCCATGCGTAGATACTAACTCATCAGAGGGCGAATACATAACCCAAGCTGCGGAAGAGATGTTCCGTGTATTACGACAAGCACCATCAGCGAAACCAATGTATGTTTGGAGAGGCATTGACATCTGCAATATCAAGAGTAAAACCAAGATAAGCAGAATAATGATGAAAAAACACTCTCTAAGCTAAGCACACTGTTTAAACTAAAACACACCAGCTAGAAAGAAAAACTATCCTAACTAAAAATCTCCATACCCATTCTTTTAAGCATAATACCTCTTCAAGTAAAGGCCATTTCTGGGTTTACCCAAAGAGTCCCCATCAAAGTCTACCAATTCATAAGCCCCTTTGGCTAGTTTTCGCTTGACAACATAGGGACCATGCCACATAGGAACGAATTTTCCAGCGCCTAATTTATCATTAGCTTGATCATACACTAAGACTAGATCTCCTTCCGAAAAATTTCGAGGGGTCACATTTCGATCATACTGAGCTTTCATTCGTTTTGCGTGAGTCTCGATTGCTAATGCAGCATCACGTCGATTCTCTTCTAATTGAGCCAAGTATAACAAACGCTTTTCCTCTTCAGAAGTGGCTGGAAGTAACTCGATGGCCATTTGCAGTGACGGGATTTCGCATTCAATGGGTAACACGGCTTCCAAACCATAGACTAGTTGGAAAGGAGTGAACCCTGTTGATGTTTTTACTGAAGTTCGGTACGCCCAAAGCGCTGAAAATAGCATGTTGTGCCAATTCGACCGATGAATCCCAATGATTCGTCGGATCATGATAACTAAAGCTTTGTTGATGGACTCAACCAGACCATTCGCTTGTGGATAATAATGGGTTGAACTATCGTGACATAAACCAAACTGGCCTGTAAGTTCGGTCATCATAACGTTTCAAAAATGACGACCATGATTAGTGATTATCGCTTGCGGGACACCAAACCTAGCAATTATATGATTGAACACGAAAATTGCAGCTGTCTTGCCGTCTGCCTCGAATGTAGGCATCGCCTCGGCCCACTTAGTAAAATAATCTACCGCAAGGATGATATACGCATGCCCCCCGGCTGAGTGAGGGTTATACCTCGATACCCCATTTGGCAAAAGGACCAACGACAATTATAGGGTGGAGAGGAGCAGGTGGAGCGCGCATCTTACGATAAAAAATCTAGCAGTTGTGGCATTTTCGGACCGCCGTAATACAATCTTTAAATAAAGACGGCCAGAAGTAGTCAGCGCGCAATATCTTTTGGGCTGTGGCATACCCAGACATATGACCGCCACACGCTCCAGAGTGACAGTCATTTAGAACCCTTTCAGCTTCCTCGTGAGTTAAGCAACGTTAAGTTGGCGAAGACTCGAAGGAGGAGGCAATTTGATGATAGCTTCGACCTTCGAGGGATCAACGCGAATTCCGGCTTTCGAAACTACAAACCCCAACAATCGACCCATTTCTATACAGAAGACACATTTGTGTGGGTTCAACTGAATATGATAATGCCTACACCTCATAAAGATTGCTCGTAAATGGACGAGGTGATCAACTCGATGTAAGGAATGAGCAGGCAAGTCATCGAGATAGGGTTGCACAATGTGCTTGATGTCATGAAACGCATAAGACATCGCCCTTTGAAAAGTTGCTCCGGCATTCTTAAGCCCAAAAGGTAATTTGCAATAAGCAAATGTCCCCCATGGACAAATGAAAGCCGTTTTTGGTTGATCGGCAGGTAGAATGTTGATTTGATTGTATCCGGAAAAACCGTCCATAAAGGAGAATATTTCGCTGCCAGCATTTACCCTCAAAAATGTTCAGCTTCTAACCTCCCCAGCAACTAGCCCAATGCCTGTATTTATAGTGCAATGGAGGGAGGTTACTAGGTCCTCCTTTAAAGGGATAAAGCCCTCCTTCAAAGGGATAGCTCCTCTCATCAAGGGATTAGCTCCTTCTCTTTTGGGATGCATGAACCACCTCAGAACGAACAATCCACGTCAAAATTCCTTCTAGAAACCTCTAGAATTAACCCAAAGTGAGTTTTTTAAGATAAAACTTGCGCCTTTTGACTTTCACAGGGTCCGCACCTACACCGTTAGGGACAGAGCGGGCAGGTCCGCAGTTTTTGTACACAGAAGGTGCGGGACCGCAGGTGACCATGAGAGAAAGTGCGGAACCAAAGTTACATTGATTTTTAATGTCTTTCTCTCATTTCCAAAGCTTGATTTGAAGAGCTGAGGTCTGAGACTTGCTTAGGAGGACAGTACAAGTGATTATAGACCCATACTGACTGCAAATAATCATGGTGACGATATTTTTGTGTAACATGGAGCTAGTGGTGTTCGTTGTATACATGTGTCTTGGGAATTTTACTTAATATTTGAAGCCTGATGGCTAGCACGTTCTTCATGCATGGATTATGAAATTTTGTAAGATTTTTCTATGAATGTTTATGATTAATGTTTATTTTCATCTATACTAAAGTAGTTGAACTATTTCGGTTATTTTAGTGCTTATCACATTGAGAATGTGTTGTAATGGTTGTAAGGATGTTCGCCTCTCTATGGACTATTCCACTAGATGTTATAATAATATTTCCTTTTCACGTGTGCCTATGCTAGGGTGGTACTATTACCTCTCTTTTAGAGGCTCACTTTACTTTTTCATCCGAAGTAGAAGAAACTTGACACATCTACAATCAAACATTCACCGGGCACACCTACTTTCGTTTCGAAGGCACATATGTGATTCTCTCTCTTGTTGACAACTAAATCCAAGGAAAACCATTAAGAAAACGACAACTGAGTCATATTCTGGATGGGGATCCTATCCCAAATAGTGTGAGGTCTAATTGGGACCACATATTAGGGAGACCCCCTTGAATGTTGGCAGGTCTAGTAATATCAACATTCTGGCACTAGAAGGAAGGTAACTAGATTGTTACGATTGATAACTCCACCCACCCTCATCATACTTCTTTTGGTCAAAGAAGTAACATTCCCAACACCTCTCCCACTCATATTCTTGAAGTTTGCAGATCTTCTCAACCTGACCCAGAACAAAATTATGAAATTTCTTATGAGCACATCTAGTTAACCCGACCTATAACCCATTGCTTTGCAAAGGATATTGGATTAATTATTAGAGCACATTATCTTCCTTATTTTCTAAAGAAGAAAGAAACAACTCCCACTGGGATAGTGGTTTCTATAGTTGAAGATTTGGTTTTTTCCACCCTCGAAGAGTTAGCAGAATCTACAGAAACTGTAGAGAAACCAGAGCATCCTCCATCTTCTAACGAGGGTGACAAAGACAACGTTGTGCTCTTAGATGACCCTTTTCATGGGTTAAGCAACCATGAAGAAAATTCATCAAATTATGAAGAAGAGGAATGGCATGAAAATGAAACCATGGTAGACCAAGATCTGGATTAGATGTTGTAGGGCTGACTGGCTCTACTTGGTGTTTTACACAAGATGCCAAGACACTCAGAAAAGTTGTTAACAAAGTATGACCCTGACAAAGTGGTCAAAGTGGAATATCATTTGGATAACTTATATCTACACCTACATATGCTCAAGGTCCATTATGATGATGTTGCATGTAGACTATTTCCTTGTACCTTAGATTGTAGAGAAACTGTTTGGTACCACAGTCTTCCTCCCAAATTAATCCAGAATTGGAAGGGGTTTAAAAAGTTGTTCATTGAAAAGTTTGCCGATGAAAAAATCCCAACTATTAAAAGAGTTGGGAAATTTGAAGATGAAGAAAAAAGATAAAGTTAAAGATTTTAATCATAAGTTCAATTGCATATTGAAAAAATTTCATACGGATACATAGCCTCATGACTTCATCACAATTGATTATTATACTTTTGCCTTTTCGACAAGTATCACACAGTTCATGAAGAGAACTACGAAAGTAAATTTGGATGAAGATTTTGAAAAAAATCCATTGTGGTTGAAAAGGACTTACATGGGATCAAAGTCATTGTTGATGATGAACCATCAAAAGACTCCAAGGAGATAGGTAAAAATTCTTAGGCCACCTCAAGCAAGGCAAAGGATAAAGAAGCCACTGATCTTGAGAGCTTGACCCAAACCATCAAGTGTTTGTCAATGAGTTGGTAGAATTAAAACAAAGGTCAAGAGAGACCACTGTTAGTAGCAAGACCCAAAAATTCAACTTCCTGAGGGGATCTACCAACAACAACAATAACAACAACAACAATCAACCAACTAAATCTTCACAAATCTCGAATGTCATGTTAAATGTCAAAAGTATGGGCATGGACCAATATTGCTCTTTTTGTCAAAAGTATCATTCATAAAATACATGCCCATAGTGGAATAAAAACATGAATTCTCTGGCTGTGCAGATCATTGCCACAATAATTTCAGATGAGAAGATGGAGGAAAAGGAAGAAACCACCATGACTAGACTACAAGTGTTGGGCACGCAGTGAGAAGAAAACTATCGAAGAACCACCACTAAGTGAGGCCCCAAATAAAAATAAAAATAGTCTATATAAGTTGAGGAGTTAGGGGCCAGTTTCCGAACAAGAGATGACGAGGAAAAAATTGAAGGAATAGTTGTTAAGAAAGGTCACACTACTTGTCAACTTAGCTCAGAACACTTAGAGTAAGTCTGGAAAAGATGCTACCATGAACAACACTTCTACCAATAGTAACATCAATTCCACCACCTTGGAAGTGTCAAACAAAGCCATTCCTCCATACACTTTAGCAATGCTTGCTGCGTTGGATTATAATATAGTGGATGACATGAAAAAATCCCACGCAAATATTTTGATCTTTGAGCTTACAAGGATAGCCGACTAGTGGGAATTTCTTCTCCTAGCCTTTGAACAACCTTCCTTAGGTAACGATGTTGCTTCTTCGCAAAAGGGATTTGGTAAGTCTTCTGGTCCCCTAGAGTCAGTTGTTAATGCTTTAACATTAGAATCTAACACAGCCTACCCACCGTTTTTCTTGACTTTCAAAATTTTTAATTAAAATGTATACAATTTCTTAGTTGATTCCGGTGCATCCGTAAATGTAATGCCATTATCTGTTGCAAAGAAAATAAATATGGGATAAGACCAATGCACAGGTCATTCAAGTGGACAAGACTTGTGTCCATGCTATTGGTGAGCTTAGAAATGTTCTTATCCACTTATCATCTGATCACCAAGTTCATTAGTGCATAAACATAGTAATTGTGGACATTTTGGAAGCCTATGGTGTATTATTGAGTAGAGACCGGTCCAACAAATTAGAGGGGTATTTTGCTACTGACTGGTCACACTTATGGCTTCCGTATAAGGGTAGGATCAACAACCAAATCCGAGTAGAATGAGAACCTTAAATGAAGCACATTTTCATACCCTTAGAGGGAAAGAATGAGGTAGTTTCTTTCACATATCTGATTTTTGGAAATTGCTTCTTGGAGACTAACATTGGGTGATACTTTTCTTAGCCGTCCCTAGTCCCACCAGACACACAGTTGGAACTCCTTCCTAGTCCAACTGGAAAAAATGACCTATTTATAGTAGTAGTACTAGTGTAGGGAATATCTCTTGTATTTTTTATGTTTGGATTTTGTATTTTGACGGTTCTAAGACACAAGAGGACTCCAAAGCTGGTTGCGTTTTAGTATACCCACAATGGAGGAAACTCATGATCTCTTTTCGTTTGGAATTTGAGTGCACTAATAACACTGTCAAATATGAAGCACTCATCGTGGGATTACCGAAATCCATTGACCTCAAAATTGGTTCTCTTAAAGCAATAAGAGGCTCTGAGATCGTCATACAACATGCACAAAATACTATACACTGTGTGTCACCTAATTTAAAATGTTATCAACAATAGGTATGGCATTTGATTTCTCAATTTTTGGATTTCAATATTAAATCTATTCCTAAAATGCATAACATAGCTATAGATGCATTAGCAAATGATGTTGCTAGGTTTTCACCGCTTAGGGATAGTTTTTCTAATGAAATTATTTATAAGTAATCCATCCATGATAATATCACTAATCTACACGTTTTCGATGATGACCAACAAATACTACATTTCATGGAAAGCATTGATGTATTCAAAGATGTAGCCATTGACGAAGACAAGCAAAATAATGTGTTGCAATATGAAGCTCAAGCGAGAAAAGAGAACCCCATGTCAAAGGGTGTGGTATCACCTGAGAATTTGTATGGCTTATAAAGTCACTTTAGAGGACCAATCGACACTAAGACTCATAGTTAAAAATTGTCGCATGATAATATCAATATTGGAATGAAGAAAGATCCAAATTTTGTTATTCTCAGTACTTATTGCACACCTCAAGAATGGGCAACCTTTATCCTCTTGTTCAAGAATTACCGAGATATTTTCACATGGACATATGAGGAGCTCAAAACTTATGACACGTGAATAATCCAACATGTTATTCCAATAAAGGAAGGAACCAAATCTTTTCAACAGAAACTGCGGAAGGTACATTTGAGGCTTGACTCCTTGATTCAGAAGGAGTTAAGGAAGATATTGGATGCTTAGATCATTTACAAAGTGTAACATTCAACATGGGTTTCTAATCTAGTCCCAGTGAGGAAGAAGTCTAGGGAAATATGCTTGTCAGTAGATTTTTTAAATCTCAATCGTGCCTCAAAAAAAGACAATTATCCTATGTTGTCAATGGAGCAGATATTATAGATAGTATCAAGTTCAGAAATGTTTTTTCTTCTTGGCAAATTTTCTAGCTACAACCAGGTTTTGTTCTTAGATCCTGAAATACTTAAAAAAACATTTCAAACGAAGTGGGGCACATTCTCTTTCAGGAGAATGTCTTTTGGGTTGGTCAATACTTTTGAAACTTTCCAATGTGAGAAGGACATCACATTTCATGGTCTGATCGGTCAAAGCATGGTGGCATATCTTGACGATGTCACAATGTTTACAAAGAAGAAGTCTTACCACCTACTCCACCTTAAGAAAATCTTTGAGGGATGTCGAAAATACAGGATTTATCTTAATCCCAAGAAGATAATTTTTATAGTGCCTGAGGGAAATTTCTTGGGCCATATCATAGTGAAGAATGGGATTAAAGTAGACCCTGAAAGGTTTAAGGCTATCACACAAATTCCCTTCCTAATAAACAATAAAGCCATGCAGTCCTTCTTGGGGAAGATAATTTTTCTCTGCAAGTTCATCTTTGATTATGCTCAAATAGTGAAACCCATGTAGGAGATGGTACAGAAGGATGCACTCTACAAGTGGGACAAAAGGGAAAAAGATTAATTTTCTTGTATTAAGAAAGTGATCATAGAAGAAAAAACCTTGTACAACCCAAATTTCAACAAGTATTTCTTGTTCTACACCTTTGCTTTTGATACTTCTTTGGTTGTCATGCTCACGCAAAAATATGTTCAGAATAATGAGCGACCTATATATTTCATGAGTGCTAGCATAAAGGGCCTAAATTAACTACCCCGCCATTGATAAATAAGCTTATGCAGTCTACAAGGCGGTGAAGCAATTCTAGTCTTATATCTTGAAGAATCATTGTATTAGCTTTGTACCGCACCCAATAGTTAGATCGTTGTTTGATCGAAAAGAGTTGGGTGAGAGAAGAGAAAACTGGATGATTGGTCTACAAGAGTATGATATAGAATTCAAAACAATTCACACTATCAAGGGCCATGGTCTATGTCGGCTAGCAGTAGAAGTAGTGAATGCAACAAAAAATGATCCATCTGGATGGGAGTAGGAGATCAAGATGTACAATGTTGAGTGAGATTTTCCCATTACTATTTGAAAATCATGGTACACAGATGTGCATAAGTATCTTAAGCATGGTACTTTTACCTCTCAGTTATCTGCAAAACAAAAGAGGGAAGTCAGGTTAAAAGGTTTATCTTACCAATTATTGCATCAAGTCATTTTCAGAAAGCACCATAAAGGAGTATTGCTTAGATTCTTAGAAGCATGTGATTCATAAAAGGTGTTACGTGATATCCATGATGGACCAACTGGAGGGAACTTCAAAGGTGATACTACAACACACAAAGTCATGTGGGCCAACTTTTATTGACCCACATTATTTAAATATGCTCATGCATATTCCCACAAGTCTTTAGTCTGTCAGAGATGTGCCAACCATGGAAATAAGTCAACCACCCCATTGCAACCTATCGTTGTAGAAGAACCATTTCAACAATGGGTTTTGGATGTTATTGGTGATATTTTTCTGCACTCATAAAAGCAACACCACTATATTCTCGTTGCCACAGATTACTTTACGCGGTGGACAAAAGAAGTTCCACTCAAGCGAGTGAACGATCAGGAAGTCATTAACTTCCTCAAACAAAATATCATATCAATTTTGGCTTTCTAACTTCACTTATTTTCGACAACGAAATGTAATTTTCATTGTTGAGATTATATGAATTTACATTGGAAAATGGTTTTGTATTGAAACATTTTGCTAATTACTGTCCACAAGGAAATGGTCTTGTTGAGTCCATTAAAAAGAACCTTATCCGCATTATCAAGAATATCGTTTTCTATGAACAAAGGAGCTGGCACTTTGCTTTAGTGAACGCCCTATGGGATGATCGAGTCAATCCTAAGCCTTATTTGAATACATCCCCTTACTTCTTGGTGTACGGAAAAGAATTTATCCTACCCTTGAACATCTTTTTTCTTTCCCCCTAAATTTCACAAGAACCCTAGGGTAAGCCATGATTATTGGTTCAAAGTGTGATAGACACCCTCTGCAAGCTATAGGAAGAAAGATAGAAAGCTAAATAAATTTTTTCTCTTCGTTAGAGTCGTATCAAGAGATGGTTTGACAAGAATTTTGCAGGGAAAAATGAATTTTGTGTGGGTGATCTAGTCTTGAAGTCGGACAAGGCCCACGGAGACAAAGGTAAACATAATAAGTTCCAATCCCTATGGATCAGATTGTTCTGTTGGAAATAATACTGAGAGGGGGGGTGAATCAGTATTATCAGATCAATAATTTAATTTTCAAAAATGATTTGTATATGCTACTTTAGCTCAGTGAACTAGCGTGTATACGCAACTGTACTTAATGCAACCAGCATATATGCAGAGATCTTTAGATTTACGCAAATTATCATGTATTGAAATTTAATCAGTATATTAGGAATTCATTAGACAGTGCAGTAAAAGCAGAATAAAGCATCACACATAAGCAACACACAAGAACACCAAGATATAAGGTGGAAACCCAATGTGGGTAAAAACCACTTGCTGCTGTCATTTTTGTCTTGTTTTAATAATAAGAAAATTATGTTTACAATTTTGTATTGGTGCAGTCTTATACTAGGACATAGGCTTCTACCTATAGAAGGCTACAACCTTCTCTCATTCTCCAACTTCTACTGGAAGGGAGCTACAACCCCCTAGCTCTTGTACTAACTAATATGTTTACTAGTACGTAGGTGCTGACATACAGAAGGCTACAACCTTCTCTTTTCTACCAGGGAGCACGTTTCATAAATTTTCAGACTGGATCCATCAACAACATCATTCAATCATCAAATATATATGCATCAAACAATCTCCTTTTGAACCAATCACAACCGAATCAATCAATCACTTTGACAACCCATCAATCTGATCATTCAGAATGCTGTCACCAGAATATAGTAACCAGAACCCAAAACACTGGAACAACAAACATAAGCAACTAAAACATATTTTATAAGGTATACGCTACTTCCATGTGTTGAACCTGCATGCATATGTGCTTTCCTCAAAGCAAACCAGCATACAGATCTACAAATCAAATTTATGATGTATACGTTGCTTTGATGTGCAGAACCAGCGTGTATACACTCCTTTTCTAGAGTGAACCTGTGTACAGATCTGTAAACGATGATTTAAACATTACAACTACTCCAGACTTCAGTCATACCCAGATCATCATATTTACAGATTACAACATGCGCTAGATATTCAGATACATGATCAAACCATAAAAAGATAATTCACTTCAAGCCTTAAGATCCTGATACATAATTAGATCTTATCCTTCATTAAACGCTAAGCTTCATCCTTGGTTAAGATCAAGCATAGCACCATAAGCCAATAACTTGCATAGATCTCATACTTCATTAGATATTTGATACTTGCACACCTTGGCCTAATGATCTTCTCCTATTTTTATAGTTTTAGGCCTTTCTCAATACCATGGACCAAAACCACTTAGGACCAATACCTTGGACCAAATACCTAGGGTCAATACCTCGGACTAGATACCTTGGACTAATACCATGGATCAAAGTACCATGGACCAAATACTTTAGACCAAAAATTTAGTTTTCCAAGGTATACATGCTTTTCCTTCTGTGAAAGTGTGTGTGTACGTATACGCGACTTGTATACAGTGAACCTGCGTGTATACGCAACTTGGTCAATGGTGAACCTATGTATACCTCTCTTTCTTCATTCTGTGAGGACTGATCTATCATTCTTTGTTGTTTACCTGCTATACTGTGATATGATTCCTTGAAGCTTCCCTGCATTTCATCACATTTGTAAACACTACTGTCATGCATTCTATCACATCTAATATCTCTTTTGTAGATTCATCTAGTTACCATATACAAGTGAGTTTTTATGCTACAAGTGGGTTTCCATCAAGTACAACACATACATCATAATGCTAATAATCTCCCACTTTGGACTTGTTGGCAACAACCACACCAAGTCACTCCCCCTTTGACATCAAGGGCAAAGGGTCATGCTCCCCCTAAGTGCATGCTAAATTCTCTAATATGCTGAAGTGTGCTGATTGAGCTCCCATGATCAAGTCCATGCTCCCCCTGAGCATAAGAAAAGTCTGCAAAAAGATTTTCTAAAAGAAGAACATGACTCTATACATACATCACAAATGACCTTCCTATCACCAATGACTCATACATACATCCATCTCCCAACCAAGTGGGGATATACCAAATTTGACTCATCCACCCAACCAAGTGGGGATATATCAATTGTTTATACATGACAAAAACAAGAAACATTACATCATCCATCCCATGCATAGTGGGGTTACAAATTAGGTCTTTTCATGACCGTTACATTAAAAGATATACATGACATATATAACAAAGACCAAATATCTTAAACAAGACCATGATAGTCATCAGCAACTATCATATGATCTGCACCATCAGCAGCATCTGTCAACAACATCCAGACCAGCAACCTGTGTATGTCCATCATTAGTTCCCAAAATATCATCAACCATGTTCTCCCCCTGAACCTGTTCCACCTGTTCACTGTCAGATCTGATCATTGCATATGTCAGTAAGAGATATCAAAGCATCATCATCAATCAGATATACATCAAGTTATCAACAACTTTATGAGGACCAATATATTTCCACATGTTATCAACAGAGTGAAAACATCATCAAACAGAGCAGATAATTGACAGAACCATAGCAGACCCCTTTTTCCTGAGTCTGGGCCACTGCTTTTCTTTAAACCAACATATACGCGACTGTGCCCACAGAAACCCGTGTATGTACATGACTACGCTTCATGAAACTCATGTATAACCACCTTTCTTTGAAAAAAATAGGATTTAACAGTAGGATGATGCAACAACTACTCCTAGCTTTTGTCTGAGATATTCAAATGTCTCTCTGGGCAGTGGTTTAGTGAATATATCAGCAACTTGTTCTTTGGAGGGAACATATTCCAGTTTGACCTTTTGTTCAAGCACTTGTTCATGTAGGAAATGATATTTGATGGGTATGTGCTTGGTCTTGGAGTGCATGACTGGATTCTTTGAAATACTGATGGCACTTGTATTATCACATAGAATGGAGATGGGTGGAGTACATGTAATCTGAATATCTTGCAAGGTTTGCATCATCCAAAATAGTTGTGTGCAACAAGATGTAGCAGCCATGTATTCTGCTTTAGCTGTAGATAATGCAATTGAACTTTGTTTCTTACTGAACCAAAACACTAACCTGGAACCCATATAGAATGCACCACCACTAGTGCTTTTTCTGTCATCAACACTTCTTGCCCAATCTGCATCTGTATATGCATGAAGTGTAAGATCTGTATCTCTAGGATACCATAAACCAAATTTTGTGTTCCTTGAAGATATTTGAAAATCCTTTTGACTACCTGAAGGTGTGATTCCTTTGGATTTTCTTGGAATCTTCCAACTATTCCCACCGCATGCATGATGTCCGGTCAGGTACCTGTTAGATAAAGCATATTGCCAATCATGGATCTATAAGTTGGTTGATGTACTGTTGTTGATTCATCATTTGAGCTAAGACTACATCCTGTTACCATTGGGGTACATACTGGTTTAGAATCTTCCATGCCAAACTTTTTCATGATCTGTTTGAGATATTTAGTTTGTGAGAGAAAAATACCATCTTTATTTTGTTGAACTTGTAGACCAATAAAATAGGTAAGCTCACCAAGCAAAGACATTTCAAACACTTGCTGCATTATTGAAGCCAAATTCTGACTCATGGATTCTTCATTGCTACCAAAAATGATATCATCAACATATTCAACCATTATTAGCAATTTATCAGTGTCCATATTTGTATATAGATTTCTATATGCTGACCCCTTTGAAAAACCCTATTGGTGGAGATATTTGTCAAGACGGTAATACCAGGCCCTTGGATCCTGTTTTAGAGCATAGAGAGCCTTTCTGAGTTTGCATACAAGTTTTGCATCATTTCCAAGAATGAATCCTTCTGGATGTTCAATATAGACTTCTTCTTCTAAGTCTCCATTAAGAAAGGCAAATTTTACATCCATTTGGTATACTTTGAATTTATGAAAACTAGAAAGAGCAAGAAACATTCTTATGGCTTCAAGTCTAGCAACAGGTGCAAAAGTTTCTTCAAAATCTATACCTTCTTGTTGAGCATATCCTTTGCAAATGAGTCTAGCTTTGTTTCTGATAACTTCTCCATTTTCGTTCAGCTTGTTTTTGAATATCCATTTGGTTCCTATGATATTCTTATCATGAGGTCTAGGAACTAATTCCCAAGTATTATTCTTTCCAATTTGCTCAAGTTCTTCATTCATGGCCTTGACCCAACATTCATCTTTGCATGCTTCATTTACATTTTGAGGTTCGGTGGAATATAGTAATGCTAGATAGCTTGAGGCTTCTGTAATAGTTCTCGTCTGCACACCTGCCCCTTTTCCCCCTAAAATTTGAGTTTCTGGATGGTTTTTCTAAACATACCTGGACAGAGTCTTTTCTTCTACTGTTATCTCTTCTTCTAGTGCTTCATTGGTTTCTTCTTCAGAATTAGTGTGATTTGATGAGGGAAATTGATCCTCATCTTCTTCATTGTCATAATCTTCAGTTTTTATCTATTTTGGATTTTTGCATGTTTCATCAACCACAACATCAATACTTTCAATAATTTTCCCAAGTCTTTTATTATAACATTTATATCCTTTACTTCGAGAAGAGTAGCCAAGAAGAAAACCTTCATCTGCTCTAGGTTCAAACTTACCAAGTTTTTCATCAGTCCTTTTGATATAACATTTGCTTCCAAAAACTTTGAAATATTTTACAGTAGGAGTCTTACCATACCAAAGTTCATGTGGAGTTTGAGTGCTGTTTACCTGAACATTTTCTTGGTTGAGAATAGTGACGGCAGCGAATGCAGCTTCACCCCAAAATTTTGCAGGAGTTCCAGATTCATCTAGCATAGCACAAGCCATTTGTTGAATAGTTATGTTCATCCTTTCTACCACTCCATTTTGTTGAAGAGTCATTGCAGTGGAGAACTGCCTTTTTATGTTCACAAAATTCAAAGAATTCATTCGAGGTAAATTCCCCTCCTCGATCAGATCTGAGGCATTTGATTTTGTGATCTGATTCATTTTCAACCAAAGCTTTGAAGGCTTTGAAATTTTCAAATGCTTCATATTTATGCTTTAGAAGACCTATCCATCACATTATGGAAAAATCATCAATGAACAATATAAAGTATTCTTCTCCACGTGGTGACTTTTTCCTTGATGGTCCACATAAATCAGTATGAACAAGTTCAAGAGGCTTACTACCTGACCCTTCCTTTTCGATGAAGTGAGATCTGGTTTGCTTACCGAATTGACATGATTTGCATATAGTATTTTCAGGAATGTTGATATCTAGAAGATCACGAACAGCCTGGAATCTGCATGCTTTTCTTATTTGAGAAAAGCTTAGATGTCCCAATCTTCTGTGCCATAGCCAGTTTCATCATTTTTGCTTAGATAGAACTATTGTTGTCCTCCCTTGAGTATGTATAGGTTTTTTGCAGTTCTTGTACCTTTGATCATGGTCTCTCCTGTATCAAGCTCACGAAAAACACATCCATTTGATCGAAATACTACTTCATTTCCTTGATCACACGTTTGGCTCACACTCAAAAGGTTATGCTTTAAGCCATCAACATACATAACATTCCCAGCTTTAACTTTTTCTTTCAAGAAAACATAGCCTTTACCTTTTATGACAGCAAGAGTGTCGTTTCCAAATGAGACACTCTTTTCCTTTTCTACGGCATTATATGAGTGTAGTTTTTCTTTGTCACTTGTCATGTGTTTTGAGCATCCACTGTCGCCGTACCACTAGTTTTTTTGTCCTTCTGCATACAAGGCTATACCATATCTTTCTGTTTGTGGTTCTTTCTTTCTCCATATTTTGGGATTTAATGGATTTTTCTCCTTTTGAGATATTTGCCTAAATTTACTCCTACATTCATATTCTTCATGGCCAAAGTTGTTACAGATTGAGCATTCTATTTCATTTTCAAGAAGAGAAAAGTTATTATAGGAAATTTTCTTGATCCCTACCACATTCCTTTGATTTCTTGCTTCTCTAGTCATGATGGTTTTGTAAGCAACACATTGAGCAGCTTTGTGTCCAAAATTATGACATGAGAAACATTGACCATAAAAGAAGTTCCTGCGATTATTGAATCTACTAACCTGGTGATTGTAGTTTCTATTGATATTCATCTTTGAAGCAAGTTGGGTACAATTTACCTTAGGTTGGTTGTGGCTTCTGTTTATCCTTGAAGTAAATTAAGCATGATTTACCTGGTGATCTGCTTTATGCCTTTGCTGACGATTGTCAAACTGTCCACTGCTCTTTGCTGCATCAAGATAGCTTTTAGTGGAGGTTGATAGCTTCTGTGATTGAGATGCTTCCTCAATATATCCAAGACCTGTCTTTATTAGAGGAGAATGCTGCACTTTGATAATTTCATTTAAGGTTTCTGATCCTTTAGCAAATCTAAGATTTAGAGCTTTTGTTTTCTCATGGTCCTTTCTTAGACCCACAATTTCACATTCTAGTTTTTCATTCTGTTTTTCTCTTTCAGCATGTTGGTATGTCAAGGTATCTATAATCATATTCTTTTCTTCTAAATAGATTTTTAGTTTAGAGATTTATTCATAAAGGTCATATTCATCTAAAGCATCCAAGAAATCATCATCTTCATAAGCCATCAGAAGTCTATAGTCATTACTATTTTCATCTTCATCACTATTTGATAAACCATCACTATCTTCATGAGTATAGTAGTTCTTTTTTACTTACCACAGATTCCTGTTTTCATATGATCGACTCTATTTTGTAGAGGAACATATGCTAAGGTCAACAATTATGAAAGGTATTTATTTCTTCTCTGGAATCCATTACTGACAAAGCTTCTTGAAATCCAAAGTTCTTCTTCTTCTTCTGAAATATGTCTTGATTCATTGAGTTATTCTTTTCCTTTTGTTGAAGCTTTAAATGTAGCTTCTTTCATATCTAATGGTCCTCCTTTTCTCATTTCAAACGTAGTTAAGATTTCGTGAAGCTGTGTCATAGTAATAGTCTGTAGATCCTGTTTTTCTTCTATGTCAGATACTTTTGATTCAAATTTAGCGGATAAGGATCTTAAAACTTTTTCAACTAAGGTAACTTCCTTTATCTCTTCACCCAGATTCTTCATGCAATTAACAACCTCATCTACACGTAAGAAGTAACTAGCTATAATTTCATCATTGTGCATCTTGAGAGTTTCATATTGAATTCTGAGAGTTTTCATTTTAGCACATTTTACCTGAGAGTCTCCTTCATAGCTTAGAACAATTTTGTCCCATATTTCTTTGGTTGATTTGAGCTGCATAACTTTGACAAACTCTGATTGTGATAGACTTCCCAATAATGTATTGACAACCTTGGCATTGGTTTCATATTTCTTTTTATCTGTCATATCTATAGGAATTGTAGATGGAAATGTATATCCACCTTCCACGATTTCCCAGACATCTGTTCGAAGTGATTGAAGGTAGGCTATTGTTCTTACCTTCCAATAAACAAAGTTGCTCCCATCAAAGATTGGCGGTCTAATGGATCTCCTGCTTTCTTGATTACTCATGATGATGGATCTTCCTTCAAGCGATCAAGCTTCTTTTGAAGGACCTCGCTCTAATACCAATTGTTGGAAATAATACTGAGAGGGGGGATGAATCAGTATTATCAGATCAATAATTTAATTTTCAAAACTGATTTGTATACGCTACTTCAACTCAGTGAACTAGAATGTATATGCAACTGTACTTAATGCAATCAGCGTATATGCAGAGATCTTTACATTTACCCAAATTATCATGTATTTAACTTTAATCAGTATGTCAGGAATTCATTATATAGTGCAATAAAAGCAGAATAAAGAATCACACATAAGCAACACACAAGAACACCAAGATATAAGGTGGAAACCCAATGTGGGTAAAAACCACCTGCTGCTGTTGTCTTTGTCTTATTTTAATATTAAGAAAATTATGTTTACAATTTTGTACTGGTGCAGTCTTATACCAGTACATAGGCTTCTACCTGTAGAAGGCTACAACCTTCTCTTGTTCTCTAGCTTCTACTGGAAGGGAGCTACAATCCCCTAGCTCTTGTACTAGCTGATATGTTTACTAGTACGTAGGTGCCAGCCTACAGAAGGCTACAACTTTCTCTTTTATACCAGGGACCACGTTTCATAAATTTTCAGACTGGATCCATCAACGAAATCATTCAATCATCAAATATATCTGCATCAAACAATCTCCTTTTGAACCAACCACAACCAAATCAATCAATCACTTTGACAACCCATCAATCTGATCATTCAGAATGTTGTCACCAGAATACAATAACCAGAAACCAAACCAAAACCCAGAACACTGAAACAGCAAAAAAAAGCAACTAAAACATATTTTATAAGATATACGCTACTTCCATGTGTCGAACTTGCGTGCATACGTGCTTTCCTCAAAGCGAACCAACGTACAGATTTGTAAATCAAATTTATGATGTATACGCTGCTTTGATATGCAGAACCAGCGTGTATACACTCCTTTTCTAGAGTGAACCTATGTACAAATCTATAAATGATGATTTAGACATTACAACTATTCTAGACTTCAGTCATACCCAGATCATCATATTTACAGACTACAACATGCGCTAGATATTCAGATACATGATCAAACCATAAAAAGATAATTCACTTCAAGCCTTAAGATACTGATATATCATTAGATCTTATCCTTCATTAAACGTTAAGGTTCATCCTTGGTTCAGATCAAGCATAGCACCATAAGCCAATAACCTGCATATTAGATCTCATACTGCATCAGATATTTGATACTCGCACACCTTGGCCTAATGATCTTCTCCTCCTTTTATAGTTTTAGGCCTTTCTCAATACCATGGACCAAAACCACTTAGGACCAATACCTTGGACCAAATACCTAGGGTCAATACCTCGGACCAGATACCTTGGACCAATACCATGGATCAAAATACCATGGACCAAATACTTCGGACCAAAAATTTAGTTTTCCAAGGTATACGTGTTTTTCCTTCTGTGAAAGTGCATGTGTATGTATATGCGACTTGTATACAGTGAACCTGCGTGTATACGCAGCTTGGTCAATGGTGAACCTGTGTATACCTCTCTTTCTTCATTCTGTGAAGACTGATTTGTCATTCTTTGTTGTTTACCTACTATTCTATGATCTGATTCCTTGAAGTTGCCCTGCATTTCATCACATCTGTAAACACTACTATCATACATTTTGTCACATATGATATCTCTTCTGTAGATTCATCTACTTACCATATACAAATGAGTTGTTCTGCTACAAGTGGGTTGCCATCAAGTACAACACATACATCATAATGCCAACATGTTCACGATGCATGAGAAACTTGGCAAACACACATATCATCTCCAGTCTTTACATGGGAATATTGACTCTCTTCTTGTTAATGGCTAATATTTAAAACAATATTTTCAATGACGGTCTAAGGTTGTGCCCTACCCTATGTAAATACTATATTATTTGTCAATTATTTTGGTTTGGTCTTGTGTTGTTGTTTCTTTTCGTTTATGTAAATAAATGTAGTATGTAATTGTGCTCTTTGGATTCATCACATGTGGTTGAATTTGAAATATTCTTGTGACACTACAACATTTGGCTAAGCTTTATAACTTCTTCTCCATTTTGGTTACATCATTTGGTAAATTATGTTATGATGGAAAATATGACTCTTGCGTAAGGAAAGCTTTGTGTTGAACCTTTATATCCATGTTCACTCTGGAAACCTTACGCATGCACTTGGTTCTTTATGTTTCAGTGTTTTCCATGTTTATCCAATCAAGTAGAGAAGGACAAGGAGAAAACCAAAATCAAAGGTATTTATATGCTTCTCTGAAGGAAGAACCTCTTCTTCTCTCAATAAGTTGGGATCCATCTTCCGCCCATGAAATAATTAAGTTCCTATGCACAGTACTATATAAAATACATAATTACACGATCAAAGAAGAGAAAGGTTTCTTGTGCAAGGAGGTGAAAAAAAAAACTCCGTCATGGTCCTATTTAGGCTCGTTGGTAGTAATGGAGTAATTTGTGTTCCTAAAGTGACTCTGCCATGGTACTGTCTAGGATTTCTAGTAGTAGAGAAACACCAAAGGTGAAAAATATACCATGAAAATCTAAATCTCGCGAACTAAACTACCCTCCCTTGATTCGAAACATTGTGATATTGCTAGTCTTGTGTCCGTGTTTAGCCAAGAAAGGAAAAATGGGACTAATTTTGTGCATGGAGTAAGTGGGGAAACCAAAGTGATCTTAATAATGAATCAATACTCCCTGAAGTAGTAGGCCTTGCACTAAAGAATCAACCAAGGAAGAGAAGCTAGAATTCCACTAGTGTGTCACCAAGTGTTGTCGCAGCTACAACACCATCCAAAACTTTGGCCTACATCTAAATTCAAAGACTACTTTGATTTCACATGTTGTCATTGCAAACATCAGGAGTCATTACATGTTTTTTCTCTAATTGTTTTTGTCCCATTTGCGAGAAAATCAAAGTGTCATCTTTTAGCATGTGAAGTGTCATGCAATGTAAACAAGCTAGTTTTGGTGCATTGGGGAGTAATTTATGTGAAAAATAGTTGTTCTTATCATGAAAACATCTATTTCACTCATTTAAGAAGTTTCAAGCACTTCCACACAAGTGTCGTCATAGTCGTCGCAAAGTTGTTGCATTGAGGGGAGTGTGTTATGAGTGTTCCTTGTTGTGTCATCAAGTAATTTAAGTGTTAGATCATACTCAGAGTCTTGTATTTTTCAAATTCATGGAACTGATCTAACAGTTAGTCAAAATTGAGAAAATCCTTGATGGGACCACTCAACCTCTCTCAACCAGCCTAAACTGCGCATTGCATAGTCTCAACCCTCAAGTAGTAGCCTTGTCCCTTGGAACTATAAAATGCATAATTTTTGCCTCCCAGAACTGTGCACTACACAATCCCAATGCTCAAGCCTAGCCGCTGAGCTCGAAAACTGTGAAATATGTTTCTCCACTCAACCTTGAATCGCACATTACGTATTATCAATCCTCAAGCCCAACCCTTGAGATCTTGAACTATGTAATTGTGCAATCACTTGGCTTCCATGTCCTTCCAGCACTGCGTAGTGGGCAATTTCAGTCATCAAGCCCTCAAACTGGGTCTTTGGAACCCTCAATTGCACAATCCTCAAGCACAATACAACCTGAATTGTGCATTGCACAGTCTCAAGGCTCAGACTTGACCCTTGACTGTCCCTCACTCTACCACCTAGTCGCGGCTTAGTCAGTGGATTATCATGAGGCATCTTAGACTAGGGGTTTATCGAACTGATGTTGTCCTGTCATGAGTGAATTGTAGATGTAGGTAATTTTTTATGGTTCTGGATCCGCCAATATTCAGGGGATCACCTCGGTATGAAGTCCCAACTAGACCTCACACCGTTTGGTGTGGGAGTCCCATCTGGTATGATGGCCCGGTTGCCATTGTCTTAAGGATTTGCCTCAACTCTTTCTTGTTAGCACAAGAGAGTGGTTCGCTTTGTCTTTGAGAAGTGAGGTTCACGTGCCTGGTGAGTGTAAGTGTCACTTGTGTCAATGGTTCTTTCACTGTCGAGGGAGAGGGTGAGAGTGAGTTACGGGTCAATTGGGAGCAGTCCCAACACTAGTAGTAACACAACACAACAGGACATGCACAGCTTCCAGCAGAGCAGTCCACATGGATGTGGAAGTCACAACATGCAAGGTGAGATAACACTTACAATGCTCACAGAGCGATCCGAATGAGTGCAACGGTTGTTACAACAAGCTTCATATGAAATGTTCGTATGATGTCTGGGAGAGCAGTCTACACGGGCGAGACAACGTTAACACCATATACAACACATTTCCATTAATAGATTATGCATTAAAACAAATGAAGTAGTTCAGATGTAGAACATAGGTTAAAGCGACATGCATTACAATTGTTAAAGATCATCCTTACAACAGATACAATACATGTGTGAAAACGTGTCAGTTTGTTAACATGCTTCTAAATTAAGCGAAATTTCTAAGACACGTCGTTACACCATACATCACTAACCTCGAGTGTGGGGTGTTGGAGCCACTACTTACTCCTCAAAGAAAAGATTACAGACTCTCTTGGCTATGTGGGAGGAGCTGAGGTGAAAAGTCCTTTGCATGTACAAATGAGGGGGTATTTATAGCCAAGGATGAAACTGACCCTTGTGGTTGTTTGATTACCCTCATGACCATTTGACTTCCATGACTTCTCTACTTACATGACTCTTTGTTCAACAAGTGGGTCTCTTGGACTTCCACATTACATCATATTGATTGAAAACAAGACCATAGTGGAGATGTGGGTGACACGACTCATGACATGACTCGACATGACTTGACATGACAATGCTGGTACATTCGTGCTGCTGTTGGAGTGCATGTCAAGCTATAGTGCTTCTGGGTGATGGATGTCTTCATGGCATATCATAGCTTCACCTCCACATGGCAAAGTGCACAGAGTCTTCGATGGTCCTTGGTTCACTTGATGAAGCTTTAACAATTCTGTTCCTTGCGTGCATGCTAGAAGGATTTACATGCTCAACTATTCGCGAAGGTGCACGTTCGTTGCGTTCATCCACTTTGCATGCTTCATTCATTTGTTTGTTAGTTAACATGTTCTTCTGCATGTGCTCCCTTCATTCATCCCATTCATCATCCTACCATGTTTGTTGGTGTACCTGTACCTACAGTCACTCATGACGAGACGACATCAAATCCAAAACCTCCTAGTCTAGCATGACACATGATCATTTTAGATGCAGGTGACCAGGAGAGGTAGCAAGGCTATGATTTGGGATGATGGCTTCGAGCACTGCTAATGAAAAATGTGCAAGAGTCACTGAGTGATGGAGATGGGCAATCTGAGTTGACAGTGACTGTCTGCGAGGTATGGCTCGGCTAGGAGGCAAAATTTCGTAAATTTTGGTAGGAACAGTCAAGGCTGTTGGAAGGCAAGGTAGGCATGCTCTGTTCATTTTTCAGAACGAGTGGGAAATGGGGCTAGACAGTTAGATTTGCACAATTTTTTAGAGGAACGGGTCGGGCTACATGTAGGGTCAGCAGGCAGGGATTGCGCAGTTTTTCCAAGGAACTGCCTGGGAGACTAGCAGCCAAAATGGCACAATTCCTAAAGGGAACTACCAGTTGGTTGCTGGGGTCACTGGCAGCCAAAATTGTGCAATTCACTGAGTGAACTACCAATTGGCTGCTGGAGTCACTGGTAGCAGAAACTATGCAATTCCTGGAGGGAATTGGTAGTTTGCTGCTAGGGGCTGCTGACAAGGAAAATTGCACTAAGGTCGGGAGGCCGGTATGCTGATCATCTCTATACAATTTCTGAGCTGAGCTGACTGATGGGTAGTGGAAGGCCTACTTATGAACACTACACAATTTCTGAGATGAATAGTTAGTTGACTGTCGGGATGACAGATCTAGGAAAACTGTGCAATTTTCTGAGGGAGACAGGGATGGCACTTAGTGTCTGTATGACTTGTCTACGCAATTTCCTCAGTCAATTGAGTGGGTGAGGTCATTAGCCTCTTCGAAATTTTTGAGGGGAGTTAGTCCTGGGATGACTGCCAAGTCCGAATGTTTGGGTGGCCAACATGAGAGCTGATTGAATTGCTTGCGGGCAACGCATCTTGAAAAGACTAGCATAGTGCTTTTTTGCTGTTCTGGTTGACAGTCAATCAAGTCGATGGAAGGGTGATGGTCCGGCTGTGAGAGGGGAGTCAGGTCATTAGAACCTTCAAAAAAAATGGCTAAGTGTTTGAACAATCGAAATATGCATAGGTGATCATATGAACACACACTTACATGACTTGACGACGAAACGACCAAACCATCCAGACACACATGTTCAACAAGACTGATCGATGGTGTAAGTGAAAAGCACGACACTCATGACTGTTCGTTCATTGATCGAGACAATGCTTGCGTGACAGTGAATGTGGCTCCATGTGTGAGTGCAATAAATGCTTTCATAGCGAACACAACAAGCACATATGAAGCGAAGACTTTGAGGATAACCAGATCATTCTCGCAAGCATGACTTAGACATCAGCATGCAGAGACTTGAATGCAATGAACAAGAAAGGCAGATGTAAAGACTCACATGAGCTCATGGAGTGAACCCGAGCATGTGCATTCATCAAGTGAAACTCTTCAAGGGAGGCTTCAAAATTAGTGTAGGCCAAAATTTTGGACGGTGGTTGTAGCCGCTACAATACTTGGCAACACACTAGTAGAACTCCAGCTTCTCTATTTCAGTTCATTTCTAACACAGGGCCTTGGTCTTTCAGGGATTATTGAATTGTTGAGCGTGTTACTTTAGTTTCCCCACTTATCCCATGGACATATTTGGTTCACCCTTTGCCAACTCAGTCAAACACAATCAAAATTTCAGCTTAGATCTCAGTGTTTTGAATCTGGGAAGGGTAGTTTAGCTCGCAAGTTAAATATTTTCAGAGTATAAGTTTTCATCTCTAGTGTTGCTCCACTGCTAGCAGGCCTAAATAGTACCCCGACAGACTCACACAGGAACACATACATTTCTCCACTGCCAGTGAGCCTAGTTAGTGCCCTGGTGGAGTTGCATGCTTCACCTCTCTGTGTAGGAAGCCTTTCTCTTCTTTCTCCTTTTCAAGAGGAATGTGCATAGGAACTTATTTGTTTTTGGGGCAGAAGAGGGATCTCGACTTATTGAGAGCAGAAGAGGTTGTTCCTTCAGAGAAGCATGTAAGACCTCTGACATACGTTTGCTCGTTTAGATTTTCCCCTTCTTCGTTTCTACTAGTTGGATGAGCTTGAACACACAGAGCAGAAGGCTAAGTACAGGCATGGGGCTTCCTAGTGTGGACATAGGTTCATGGTTGGACCAAAACTTCCCTTGCAGATGGTTCATATTTTCTATCAAGACTTCATCGAATGAAGGTTACAACCAAGCATAGAGAAGGCGGACACAATATTGGCCAAGTGCTGTAGTGTCATGAGTTTCCTCAAATTTTAGCCACATACTCTATTCAAAATCTAAGACGTAGTAGTTGGCAGCACTTATTTCCAGAAACAAAAATAGTAATATATCAAACAAACCAAACGAATGTGAACAAAAATAGTAAGAAAAAACAAACAACGCAAAAGGAAAGATAATAAGAAAAACAAACCAAATGAAACAATAAGCAACAAGCAGACTATGTACATGGCATGGGCGCGGCCCAACCTACTGAAAATAATGCTTGATATCTTGGCCATTGACAGGAAGGTTGTCAATCCTCCTGTCAAGTGATCACAAATGATACGTATTTGGGCCAAGCTTCTCATGGATTGTGTACGTGCCAATCCATAGGGATTGGAACTTCGTATCTTTGCCTTTGTCTTCATGGGGCTTATCCCATTTTAGAACTAAGTTATCCATATCGAAGCTAGCTTTCCTTGTAGAATTCTTATCGAACCACCTCTTGATATGGTTTTGGTGGAGTGTGAATTTTTCTTTTGCTTTCATCCTTTCTTCTTGAAGCTTATGGAGAGCATCCATCCTACGCCGAACTAGCTGGCAAGGCTCGCCTTGGGATTCCTGGGAAAGCTGAAGAGCAAGCAAGTAGATATTTGGTGGGAGGATGGATTCTTTACTATAAACCAGGAAGTATGGTGAGGTATTCAGAGAGGGTTTAGGTGTTACATGGTCAACCCATAGTGCATTCGTCAGGGCGGTATGCCAGTTATGCTGCTCAGAGAAAACAGTCTTCTTGATTATACGGATGAGGTTTTTATTTGTAGACTCTGATAGACTGTTTCCTTGCGGATAGTAATTTGATGAATGCTTTAGCACAATACCATTTTTTAATGCAAATTCATAGAGTTTTAAAGACGAAAAATAAGTTGCAGTATCAAAAACAAGTAATACTAGAATGCCAAAGCATGAGATGATATTCTACTGGAGGAAGCTGATGACCTCGTGGCCGTTCACTTATTTGAGTGGAATTGCATCTGTCCACCATGTAAAGTAGTCAATTTCTGTTAGGATATAGTGGTGTTGTTTTCATGAATGAAGGAAAATTTCCCCAACAATGTCCAGACCCCACTGTTGGAATGGTTCAGTCACTGCAACAGGGTGCAGTGGGGCTGTTGATCTTCGTGTTCTGCCAGCGCATCGCTGACAGACCGAGCACTTGTAGGCATAGGAATGTGCATCCTTGAATAATGTGGGCCAGTAAAAACCATCTCACATAACCTTGTGTACAGTGGTATTTCCTGCAAAGTGACCCTCGAAGGGTCCGTCATGCAGATCTTGAAGTACCTTCTCTAATTCATGTGCTTCTAGGCACCTGAGCAAGACTCCATTACTATGCTTTCTGTAAAGCACTCCATGCACCGATTGATATGCTAAGGCTTTCAGCTCAATGCCCTCTTCTGTCTGATAGAAAAGTGAGAGGGTATGGTGTCGTGCTCAAGGTATTGGTGTACATCTGCGTACTAAGAGGTTCTGTCTTCAATGGGTGTTTCTCACCTTATGTCAAACATCTCAATCTCTTGCTCCCAACTGATCAGCTCTTCTTCATTCTCCGGAGCGTGCACTGCTTCAACTGCAAATCTGCAGAGCCCATTTCCTTTGATCGTTTGCATTGGCTTGATTTCAAGATCATATTCTTGCAAACCTGCCATCTAGTTCACACGTCATTCTCCCAACTCTTGTTGTACTAGAAATGTATGGACTATTGGGTGGGGAACGAAGACTATGCAGTGGTTCTTCAACAAGTAGGGCCTGAAGTGTTTTACCACCTTGTAAACTGCATAAGCTTGTTTTTCAATGGTGGGATAGTTAAGCTCTGGTCCCTGCATGCTTGCACTCATGAAAGAGATGGGGTGTTCATCATTAGCTTCATCTTTCTAAGTGAGTACTACAACTAGTGAGTTATCAGAAGCGAAGGTGTATAGCAGGAAATCCTTTTTGAAATCTGGGTTGTAAAGTGCAGGTGCTTCGGCAATGGCCTGCTTAATCCGGGTGAATGCATGCTTTTCTTTCTTACCCCAGGTGTACACTACATCTTTCTTGATCATGTCCTGCATGGGCTTGACTATCTGTGCATAATCTGAGATGAACTTCTAGAGGAAGTTTATCTTGCCCAAGAAGGATTGCATGGCTTTCTTGCGGACTGGGTGAGGAATCCATGTGATGGATTGGACCCAATCCATATCCACCTTGATCCTTCTCTTGGCAACGATGTGTCCGAGGAGGTTTCCTTCTAACACGGCAAATACGATCTTCTTAGGATTCAAGGAAAACCTGTATCTTTGGCATCGCTCAAAAATTTTCTTAAGATGGCGTATGTGGTCTTCTCATCTTCTAGAGAACACAGTCACATCATTGAGGTATACCACCATGCTCTGCCCAATGAGTCCATGGAAGGCGATGTCCATAGTGTGCTGAAATGTTACGCATGAATTTACAAGCCCAAACGACATTCGTTTATAAGCGAACGTACCCCACTTGGTACAGAAAGTGGTTTGAGTCTGTCAGGTTCTGTAACCAGAACTTGATTATATCCTGAGAAATCGTCAAAGAGATAGAACATCTGTGCCCTAGATATTGTTTGCAAAATATGGCCCATAGATGGCACAGGGTATTTGTCTTTGTTCGAGGCGAGATTTACGTTCTAGAAATTGACACACAAGCGATTTCCCCAAACTTATTTCGTATAGGCACAAGGTTGGAGACCCAAGTGGAATGCCGAACTTTGTATATGATCCGTGCATCCAACAGTTTAGTAAGCTCCTTCTGTATGAGGGGTTCAAGCGACAGATGTACTTTTCTCAGCTTCTGTTGATATGGCTTGACCCCTTCCTTGATTGGAATGATATGTTGGATGATCCGCGTGTCATAAGTTTTCAGGTCATCATACGTCCACGCGAACACATCTCGGTACTATTTGAACAAGCAGATAAAGGCTTGCCGCTCTTGCTGTGTACAACATGTACCAAGATTGACAAACTTCGGATCCTGTTCTGTTGCTAGGTTTATCAGTCCATGCCACATGGTTGAACTATGGGTATTTTTGTTCCTTGGCCCTTGGAGCCATTCTTACAAGTCATATATATATTCCAATGATGGCACACCTTTTGTGATAATGTGGCCTTTCATGTCACCAGCTTCTGCTTGCATAGAGCACTTGTGCTTGTCATCATCTATTACTGCATCTTTGAAAACGTCAGTGTTGGCCATAAAATGTAGTATCTCTTGATCATCATTAAACATGTTGTCTGGGGTATATGGTTTATACAAAATTTCAATAGCAAATCTATCCTTAATCAGTGACATTCTCGAGGCTGCATTTGTTAGTGCATTGGTAGCTACATTACGCGCACGTGGTACAACAATGATATTAAATGCTTGGAAATTTGAGGTTAGTCACCATACCTCTTCTTGGTAACCTTTGAGATGCAGTGATAAACAGTGAATGGTGTTATGTACCTGTCATACCACTATCTCTGAATCACCTACCACTTTGAGCATGACCACATTGAGGTTGATGGCTTTCTGCAAGCCCAATACCAGTGCTTCATATTATGCTACATTGTTCATGCACTCAAACTCCAAGTGGCTTGACACCAGATGCTTCCTGTTGCAAGGGTCGATTAGAACACACTCGGCTCCTGAGTCGTCCTGTGTCTTTGACCCATCGAAGTACATAGTCCAAAACTCATCTATACACAAACCACTTGATGTGCTAGTACTGTTGCTTCTACTGTTGCTGCTACTACTGCTACTATTGGTACAATGTGTTGTACAAGTTTCATTACCATCAGTTGGGTAAGGAAGGAGTCCCAACTGTGCATCTGGTGGGGTTGGAGCTGGCCATGCAGGATAACACCCCAATGTTGTCTCAAGGAGGCAGTTGCCAAACATGAGTTCTGCAAAAGCCAACGATTCATTCTTGCCATTGATGGGAGTGACATTATGCTTCATGTACCTCTTAGATTCTACCCAGATTTGGTTGCACTTGCCCTTGTACAGAAGCCACATGTGAGACTAGTCTGTAGAAAAATATCCATCTAGCTTGCTGGACTAGTCTCTGCTGAGTAGCAGGCCATATGCTTCCAGTATGTCCACAATAACCATGTTGATGCATTGGTGGACTTGATTTTCATGGGATAGTCAGATGATCATGTCTTGCAGTTCACCAATGGTTGGTATTGATGTTCTATCAAGTTGGATGATTATCACAGATGTTTCACTCCATCGTGCATTGATCTTCTTAGAAATGGAGAGCAGCATAACATTGGCTACTATGCCATAATCAACCAAACGGTTGTGAACATTGCAGTTGAAAATTTCAAAAGATAAAGGAATGGGTGGGAACCTGAGTGTGCTTCTTCCATCCAGAGTGTATTGAGCACAGTGGAAAGTGATACGGGAGGTGTGCTTGCTCCCCTATTGGTAGAGGTTATGTTGTCTGTTATTGTCTGTCTCAATGTGCGCAACAGGATATCTCGTTGGCTTTGGACCTTGGCTAACTCGAACAAACTGATGTTTGCCTGAGTTTTCTTCATATCATCAACAATGTTGTAATCCAGAGGTGGTAGACTCATTAAGGTGTCCAGGGTAAAATGAGTGTTCGTGTTATCCGGCGGAGTGTTGTGCAGCTTGCTACTCATGGATTTTTTTTTTTCCCTCCGCTGTCCTCTCAAACTTGCTTTGTGTTTTCTGCTTTGGGTCGGCCAGTGGATCGGTCTTCCTTATCAATAGTTTGACCTTTTCTTGCATTTCCCCAAGTGTGGGGGGAGGCCCTTTACTCCTAAGATTGTAATGGTCAGTTTTCTCTCAAGGCTATCTCTCGGTGTTCATCTTTTCCATCGTTTGCAAGCACTGATATGCATTCACCACATGCTCAGAGCTTGATGGTTCGTCAGGTGCAACCTCTTTGTCATTGTCTACGTATTTTGATTTCTCCTGCATATTGCTTCCCACATCGAGTGTACGACTGTAAAAAGCATTTGTGACTCACTTCCAGCCCGAACAAGAGTTCTCAAGATGATGTTCTTTGTGGAAAGAACATAATTTTGAATCGACACGCTGTTCAAGTTGGAACACAAGCTTCTGTGCAGTTTTTGAAATGAACTGGTTGTTTCTTGATGCACTATTTGCCTGTCTCTGACTAGGCGGGTGATTGATTGCAAATGTGTCCGTCTTTCATTGTTTGAGTTTGGACATTTCAGTGGAAAATCTCTTGACAAGATGAGTGAGGGTCTAAATGTCGGTTTCTTCCTTGTCTCTACCCTTGCTCGCCATTGCTTGGGACTTCCTGCTCACATCCCTGGAGTATTTCACCAATTCATCATCCTTGATGACTCCGACTGCACGCAAGTCTTTTTCAACAGTGATAGCCTCTTCACATTTTTCCAATAGTGTTGGTTTCACAGCTCGCTTGACGAACTGCGTGATGCTGGTTGGCAGTGCGGATGTGTAGTACTCAGTGGTGATGGAGTCATGAGGCTTAGTGTCTACTGCAAACTTATTCAATATACATGTAAACCTCTAATTGAAATCTTTTACTTTCTCTTTTCCCTCCATCTTGAGGCTTCCCAATTCTTTGAGTAGCATGGTTGGGGTCTTGTCATCAACAAAATTTTCAAGGAACATTTGTTTGAAAGAACCCCAGTTCTGTATGGAGTTGGGTGGAAGGCTGTGATACCAAGAAGCTGCTCGGTCGTCCAAGGTACATGGGAACAATCTACATGCTACATCATCAGAACATACCTTAAGGGTCTATAGTTATAGGTAGAAGTTGTCTAAGTGGTCTTCCACCTTTATTGTGCTGTGAGGGTCAAGCTTGACGTTCATTCTCTCCACTTTCCTCTGCATCTTGTGCAAGACAGTAAGGAGAGCCAATGGTCCCTCATTCATCCATTCAAGATTTGGGTCATCCATTTCTTTGTCTTCTTTGTCCTCTTCCTCCCCTTCGGATTCTGATGGTTCCAACTCTAAGTCTGTTGGTTCGTCTCCACCTCTGCCTCCTCTGTTTCCTTCCCCTCTGCCTCCTACACTGAAGTCTCATCCCAAGATCACAAGAGTGCCTTGTTCGCCTTGCCGGAGGGTTGGAGGTTCCTTTCTATCTTTAGTAGCTTCTTCCAAGCCTTCAAGAGTGGCAAGGACTACTTCTTCCACTGATGATACAACAACTCCTGTGGGAGTGGCTTTTGGCTCCCTCACTGCGCGTGGAAGATGCTTTTTGTTTGGGATCATTCTGACTACTTTCATGAGCTGGCTAGTGATGGGATGAACGGAGTGAAGGTGTTGAAATGAAATATTGTGCTCAACACTGGGAGGTGAGGAGTAACCAACCACAGAGTCACATGTGGGTGAGAGGGAGTGCAAATTACTACCTTGACCAGATGTTTGTCGAATGAGTCTGAGGGGAATTTCAGCCATGTACAACTTGCTTCCCTCCTTCTAGCACCAAAAATGTTGATGGTGATAGACCCACCAACATTCAGGGGATCACCTTGATATGAATTCCCAAATAGACCTCACACCATTTGGTGTGGGAGTCCCATCCGATATGATGGCTCGGTTGCCATTGTCTTAAGGATTTGCCTCAACTCTTGCTTTTCAGCATAGGAGAGTGGTTTGCTTTGTCTTCGAGAAGTGAGGTTCACATGCCTAGTGAGTGTATTGTCTATGGTTCTTTCACTATTGAGGGAGAGGGTGAGAGTGAGTTCCAGGTCAATTAGGAGCTGTCCCAACACTACTAGTAACACACAACACAATAGTACATGCATGGATTTCGGTGGAGCAGTCCACACGGATGCGGCAGTCACAACATATAAGGTGAGATAACACGTACAACATTTATGGAGCAGTCCAAATGAGTGCAACGGTTGTTACAACAAGCTTCATGTGAAAATTTTGTCTGATGTCTGGGAGAGTAGTCTACATGGGCGAGACAATGTTAACAACATATACAACACATTTCCATTAATAGATTATGCGTTAAAACAAATTAGGCAGTTCATATGTAGACCACAGGTTAAAGAAACATGCATTACAAGTGTTAAAGGTTAGTCTTACAATAGATACAATACATGTGTGAAAACGTGCTGGCCTGTTAGCAGGCTTTTGAATTAAGCAAAATTTCCAAGACACATCGTTACACCATACATCACTAACCCGAGTGCGGGGCGTTGGAGCCACTACTTACTCATCAAAGAAAAGATTACAGACTCTCTTGGATATGTGGGAGGAACTAAGGTGAAAAGTCCTTTTCATGTACAAATGAGGGGGTATTTATAGCCAAGGGTGAAACTGACCCTTATGGCTGTTCGACTACCCTCATGACCATTTGACTTCCATGACTTTTCAACTCACATGACTCTTTGCTCAACAAATGGGTCTCTTGGACTTCCACGTTACATCACATTGATTGACAACAAGCCCATAATGGAGATGTGGGTGACATGACTCATGACGTGACTCAACCATGACTTGACATGACAATGCTGGTACATTCGTGCAGTGACTGGAGTGCATGTCGAGCTATAGTGTTGTTGGGTGATGGATGTCTTCATGGTGTATCATAGCTTCACCTCCACATGGCGAAGTGCGCAGAGTCTTCGATGGTCCTTTGTTCACTTGATGAATCTTTAGCATGTTGTTCCTTGATTTCATGCTGGAAGGCTTGATAGGCTCATCTATTCACAAAGGTGCATGCTCGTCACATTCGTCCGTTTCACATGCTTCATTCGTTCGTTCGTTGGTGAACCTATCCTTCTGCATGTGCTCCCTTCGTTCATCCCATTTGTCATCTTGGCATGTTTGTTGGTGTACCTGTACCTGTAGTCACTCATGATGAGACGACATCAAATCCAAAACCTCCTAGTCTACCATGATACATGATCATTTGAGATGCAGGTGACCGAGAGAGGAAACAAGGTTGTGATGCAGGATGATGGCTCTGGGCACTGTTGATGAAAACTGTGCAAGAGTCACTGAGTGATGGAGACAGGAAATTTGAGTCGACAGTGACTGTTTGCGAGGTTTGGCTTAGTTGGTAGGCAAAATTGCACAAATTTTGGGAGGAACAATCCCGGTTGCTGGAAGGAAAGGCAGGCATGCTCTGTGCATTTTTTCAGAACGAGAGGGCAGTGGGGCTAGACAACCAAATTTGGGTAATTTTCCAGAGGAACGGGGCCACGCTGCATGAAGGGTCTGCAAGCAAGGATTGCATAGTTTTTTTGGGGAACTTCCTGGGAGACTAGCATCCAAAATTACGCAATTCCCATAGGGAACTACCAGTTGGCTGTTAGGGACACTGGTAGCCAAAACTGCACAATTCCTGCACAATAGGGAATTAGGCTAGTCTGCAGCTGCAGTAGGGAATTGGCAGTCTGCAGCTAGGGGCTGCTGGTAAGGAAAACTACACTAAGGTTGGGAGGCCAGATTGCTAATCATCTCTATGCAATTTCTAAGCTGAGATGACTGATGGGCAATGGCAGGCCTCCTCATGAACACTACGCAATTTCTGAGATGAACAGTTGGTCAACTGTTGGGATGACTGACTGGGAAAACTCTGTAATTTTCTGAGGGAGATAGGGACGGACACTTGGTGTCTGTCTAGCTTGTTTGTGCAATTTCCTCAGTTAGTTGAGTGGGTGATTTCAGTGGCCTTTCTGCAATTTTTGAGGGGAGTTAGCCCCCGGGTGACTGCCAAGTCCGACTGTCTGGGTGGCCAACATGAGATCTGATTGAATTGCTTGCAGGAAGCACAACTTGAAAACACTAGCTTGGCACTTCTGCGCTATTCTATTTGATAGTCATTTGATTCGATGGTAGGGTGATGGTCCCGTTAGCACCTAAATTTGCCTTAGGCTGAAGGAAGGCAACATTCAGGGTAACCACAAACCACGCTCGGTCTGGTAGCTAGCACTACCAGAACAGGAGAGGGCTCTCTCCGGGTCACACTCAGGAAAATAAAAAATAGGGTCTGAGATGACTCAAAAATGGATATTGATTTTAGGCTAGGTAAATGGATGTGATAGAGGTATTTTGACAAATGACTGAGTTTTCTGGGATTTGTGGGACCAAGGAACAACATGAGCAGAGAATTTAACTCAAAGACGTAGATTATTTCATGAGGCAAGACAGGCGGAAAGTCTAGCAATTAGATTCGAAATAACATGAAGTGGAGAGATTGTTTAAGAGTGTGAAAAGGGCATAAATACATGAATCCTTTTCAACGGAAGAAAACATAGAACGTGAAAACTATCCCAAGGCAGAGCAGCACAATTAATTCTACCTTTTTACTTAGAGAGCTTTCACTGGAAATGAATATGAATGAAAATATGAAACATAACGAAATACATATGAAACATAAAGAAGATGCATTTGCTAAAGTCACGCCACAGGAATCTCATGAACCAGAGCTGCAATCTTTCATTAATTCTCTGTCAAAATGTACAGTGAGTGACTGGGTTTCTCTCCCACAGTTTCCCAAAAATTCCAACCCTTTACAAAATGACTCTCAATACAATAAATAAGATTTTCCATGAGAAGGTCGATCAACCCAGGCAATGAAGAGCCAACCATCAGCAGTTACATTTAATTTTCTATGAAGACCAATTAGAAAAAAGAAAATATGAGCATAGATTTTGTGGGTGGCTGTTCGCCTTCATTTGGCCACTTGGATAGAAGCCAAAATTGCTTTTTAAACTTTGCCTTTGATGCCGGGAAAAATTTATTGTAAATGAGCGGGCTAACTTGGAGAAAATTGCGAATCGAAATTTCGCGAAGTGGGAGCGATTTTGGCCTTTGGGTCTCTGTGCGCCGCGCCAAAAACTGTATGCGTTGCGCTACTTTGGAGTTGGTTTTGAGGCACTTCCTAAAGTCAAAATTGAGCCCAAGTGTACTTGTTGGAAATCTCTGCCTGTCTACTTTCCAACCCAAGTGGAATTTCTGAATTTGGTGCCCATTTTCCCCTCCAAAACTTCAATCTCCCAAGACTGCTTCCTGTGTGTCAAAATAGGGGCACAGAGGTCATTTTTTGGGTGTTTTTGACCTCCTGAGGACTCAAAACTAGCCCAAACTTCTTGGACATGCACCAACATTCATGATTTTCCATGGAAAATCCAAAAATGTAAACCTTTTGTCATTTGGAGCTCCCTAGTGTAAGCGCACACCAGGTGGCACGGCGCACAGGGAGGAAAACCCTGTTTTTTGCACAAAAATTTCCAAAAACACCAAAAATGCCCCAAATTTCTTGAAATTTGGGCTGGAGCTTCCTTATCAAGTGTTATGCTAGGCTAAAGAGGCCTTGGCCAATATCTGAAGTCGATTGAGCTCCCTTTTCCTCTTTTGCTTCTTGATTGCCTTCCTCAATTTCGCCTTCAAATTCCTGATTCGGGCCTTGCACACTTTGTTTCGCGCCATTTAGTGGAAAGCCATGTGTCTCAGCAATGCATGGTCCTTGTTGGCCTTGTCCAACAGCCTCTCTAAGTGCATGTTAACTCTCTCGATATTGGCCTCCTGATCCTCATTAATCTCTTGCTCCAATGACGTGAGCTCAACTCTTCTCCTTTGCGCGGCTTGGTGATTCTCGCGAATGTTTTGTAGCTCCGTGATTGCTTGGTGATCCTCAAGCTGTTTGTTCCTCTACTCCAGATATTTCATGTTCCATTTGGCTCTTTCCAAATCAAGGGACAAGGCTTGAATCTCTGCTTGCTGCTCCTCGATGATCTCTTTAAGTTATGCACTTGACGGATTTGTATCTATATCATCATCATGAAGGAGAACGAATTCGGTCTCTCATTCACCTGATGGCTCACCTGAAGGCCCCTCATCCTGCATTGGCTCCTTGCCTCTGTCCTGTTCCTGTGACGCTGATGGAGGAAGCGAGGCCCCTTCCACCCCAGGTGGAGATAACACTCGCTTTGCCGCTGCAAACAAACGTCTAGTGCCCTTCTGATATGTGATGAAAACCAGCACACTAGCAGTCTCATGGCACTCATACCGATGAGAAGGTTCACCCTCATGCTTAACCTTTGTTACTCTCCGTGAAGCTCTGAAGAAATCACGCGAGATGAAATCATCCCAAGTGATGCCCTGCAATCCAAGCTGATGAACCACCAAAATCTTGATAAGAGCAAAATGATAGACACTGTTAAGTTGTTGCTGAGGTGTTTTGCACTGTATAAAGGTGGTCATCCTCTCTATGTTCTGGAAAATGAAATATGGAATGTTCATCATCCGTACCCTGGTGAAATGCATGAGCAACCTGATGTGGTAAGCATAAAGACGAGAGAACCATCCCTCACAGCTGAAATATTTCATGATCAATCTCATCAGTGGAGCATATTCATCCTTTAGATATCGGAACGGGAACACTCTCTTGAGATGCCTTAAGAAACTAGTTTTGATGTATGGCTCATAATGCTGTCGGTCAATCTTCTTTTTCTTGTGCCATGGTTCACCAATGTTCGGTATACCGATTGCCAATGAGACGGATTCTGGTGTAAGTGTGAAGGTGACACCAGCCAAGATAGCTTGATCTCCATGCAAGTGCAGCACAAAAAGATGAGCCAACTCATGATGAAATTGGACACTAGCTACCTTTTGACAAAACTCATAACATGACTGATGCTGAAAACATGACATAGCAAGAGGACAGGCCTGCAATTCTGTAAGGGTGGTCGGTTCCTCTCTCACATGTCTGCCACTTTTATGAGGCCTCCGGGGTGCCTGTTCTTCCAAGGGAGAGTCACTTTGGGTTTCCACCTCATAGTCCGATGAATGCTCAGATGCCATGACTGCTATACAAAATACCCTGAAGACAAGATGACTATTGTGTATGAACTGTGCTTGAACTACCCTTTTTGATGTGTTGAAATTTTCCACCAAGGGGAAAATGCAACAAGGGACTGTTAGGAAGGGGAATAATATGAAGGGATTAGGGACTATGAGGAGGGATTTTATTTAGGGAGTAGGGAGTTTAGGAGATTTTATATAGGGTAGGGTTTGGGGTGTTAGGAAAATTTATATGGGGTAGGGTTTGGGGTTTTACCTTTGACAAATGTGCGGAGGGGATAGGGAATAGGATTTTAGTAGCATTTTAGGATAGGGAGAAATGGAAAAAGTGGAATAGGGAAGAAGGGAATGAGGGCAAGAAGGAAAAATGAAATGGGGGAAGAACCTTGGCACCAACACAATGACTTTGTAACCCTAACAGCATTGGCTTTGATGATTTTAAGTGGTAGGGTTTAAGAGTTTTTGTGCAACCATAAGCCGCCATTTACTATCATCATACTAACATAAAAATGGATGAAACACTGAGAGATTGACCCCACCTGGAAAATTCAAGGGATTGAAGGCGATTGGTTGCAAATTCTGAGCAAAATCGGGCTTCTGTGTATATGCACCGCGCTCTCTATGTGCGTCATGCCCGTTTGAATTAGCACTGGGCAGAAATCCCCAGTGCGCCGCGCTCCTCCACCTGTGCGTCGCGCTCCAATTCTTAACACAGTCACGGCCTTTTCGAACTGTTGTTTGCTCTTCAACCTCCAAACTTCGACTTTGCTATGAGATTTATGAATGTAACTTGACACAAATGATTTATATAACTTGGAGAAATATGTTGCAAGAGTTGGATTTGATTTTTTCTTCCTCCAAAACCCATTTTGTAATGTTTTCACTTTGGCACTTTTTCACAATTAATACAACTCTGCTTTTCACACTTCCCTTTGATTTCTTTGACTAAAATGATGAAATTTTTGGCAAATTTTTGCAGGGGTAGCCGACATGGAATTTGGCTAAGGAGACCAGGGCTGCGCTTGGAGAAATCCGCTGAGAAACTTTTGAAATTTTTTACAAATGACAAACTATTGACTTTTCTTCAAAACTGAGTTTTGAAGAAAAGTCGGAATATATCAATATGACGATGAAAATCTGTGAATCACAACTTTATAAGAGCCTCCCTCTGGCCTTGCTGGCTTTATTAGACATTGTTTGAAGACCAAATGACCAATCCCTAGACTTAATGACCGAAATGACTCTCGTCCACTAAAAGATCAAACATTGACTGTCATGGACTTTAATACACATTGATGAAAAGACCTGAGCCAACAGGTACAAGACATGAGGGGAATGAATGGTAAGGCCCTTCCGTTAGGTTATGGAATGCCCCTAGCGGGATGCAGCTGAGTGAATGGAGTGAGACACCTAAAAATGAAATGCAGAAAGAGTTTTGATCTCTGACGGAGGACTGACAAGACCGACTCTAACATTGGCTCCAATGGGGGATGGTAGCTCCTTGGAGGTGCCAAGAATGGTAGATCTTTGGGAGAGCAGACAGTGCCTTCATCCATTGGGCTATGGAGTCATTATTTAGAAAAATGACACGCAACTCTTGACTCATTTATTGACTGAAACTTGACTCGAACTAACTCAAATTTGGACTTAAAATGACTCAAAGTCGGACTAGACAAACTCAAACCAAAACTAAAATAAAATGGTATTTACAGTGATGATGGAAACAGTAGAAACAATTCAGAAGTGGTACAGCTTGAGCAGCCGACCATTGATCGGCCCTCCTGGACAATCTTCCCTGTTCATTTCCTTCAGAAGAAAGGCATTTTGACCCCAATATGCTGCAATCTTGAAGGGACCTTTCCAGAGATTCTCGAATTTACTGTGCTTACCCTTTTCCTCATTCCTTGCATCCCACTTCAGTACTACATCATCCAGCTGAAATTTGTCCGCCTTTGCTTTTCTGTCATAAATTTTCTTAATTTTCTCCTGCAACTTGGATGTGTTTTGGAAAACTTCTTCTCTGGTCTACTGCAAATGGATCATTTGATTCAATCTTCTCTGCATAGGATCATCTTCACTGCTGGCTTCCTGAAGAAGTTTGACTACCGGGGCTGCGAGAGAGGTAGGAAACAAGGCATCAACTCCATACACAAGCTCAAAGGGGGACATACCAATGGATTTCTTCTGACTGACCCGATCTGCCCAAAGTGCATTGACCAACTTCTTATGCCAGCTCTTCTTGTTGATTTCCAGCAGCTTCTTAATGATGTTGACCAAAGATTTGTTAGAGGACTCCGCCAATCCATTGCCTTGCGGATGATAGGCAGTTGAGTGACCCAAAATGATGTGATATTTATGACAAAACTCTACCATCCTTTTTGATTTGAAAGCTGTTGCATTATCAGTGATTAACTTATTCGGGCAACCAAAGCGAGACAAGATGTTATTTTCGAGGAATGAAATAATTACCACATCTGTAGCTTGTCTGGTGGGAATTGCTTCGATCCATTTCGTGAAGTAATCTATTGCCGTGAGAATCCATCGATGCTGACTGGAAGAAGTGGGATGAATTTCACCAATGAAATCCAACCCCCATTGCTGAAAAGGGGCACTCACCTCAATGGGCTTAAGCGGCAAAGGCTATAATTTCTGCTTTCCTTCAAAAATTTGGCATTTATGACAGCTCTTGACGACCTTATATACATCAACAAACAATGTTGGCCAATAGTATCCCACTCTCAAAACTTTATTTACTGTTGTTTTCCAAAAAAGGTGACCACCACAATCCCCTTCGTGGAAATCCTCCATGACCTTCTTTGCTTCTTCTTCCACCAAACAATTCAAAAGAACACCACCGGGATCTTTCCAATAAAGTGCAGAATTTAGAATGCAAAACTTGGCAGCCTTTAATTTGAGAGTTCTAGCTTTGTTTCTAGTCATGCCGGGTGGTGGTGACAAATTTTGAAGCACATATATGATGTCTGAATACCACGGAGAAAGAGCAAACATTTCAGATACCTGAATTGACGAACCTTCCTCATTCTCATCGGACATAGCAGCGATCAGATTTATGTCTAAGGCGTGCAAGTTTGATTCGGCCATTAACTTTGCTAATCCCTGTCCTTTAACCAGCTTTGTGGGCTTTATCTCCACATCATATTCCAACAAAGCTGCGATCCACTTGCCTCGTCTTCCTTCCGGATCGGTCTGCACTAAAACATCTTTGACAGCAGCATTAGGAACATAAGCCAAAATATGAGAATGCAGAATGTATACCCGAAAATCTTTCAATGCTTTCACAAGTGCGAGAGCTTGCTTCTCAATGATATTGTACTTTAAGGCTGCATCTCTTATAGTTCGGCTGAAGAAAGCAATTGGTCTTTCGTGATCATCTCTTTTCTGCATCAACACCGCTGCCATAGTATGCTCCAAAGCGAATGAAAACAATATAAAATCCTGAGTGTATTCTGGGCTGATTAGAACTGGAGCTGAGGAAAGAGCCAATTTGACTAAATTGAAAGATTTTACAGCCTCTTCCGTCCACTTCACTTGGCTGTCCTTCTTAAGCATGTTTGTGATCTCTCTTAGGTGCTCAACAAGATTAGGTACAAAGCGGCGTAAAAAATTCATTTTACCATTGAATGATTGAATCTCCTTCTTATTCCGGGGCAGATCAATTTGTTGAATTGCTTGCACACGTGCAGGATCGATACGAATGCCATCTTTTGAGATAATGTGCCCAAGTAGTTTTCCCTCCTCCATGGCAAACAAGCTCTTTTTCGGATTCAGCGATAGACCATATTTTCTGCACTTTTGAAAGACAGTTTTCAGATGATACATGTGTTCTTCATCAGATTTGGAAAACACCGTCAGATCATCAAGGTATACAACCAAAAATACATCCTTCTCATTTGCGAAAGCCAAGTCCATTGCCCGCTGAAAGGTGGCACCCGCGTTCTTCAAACCGAAAGGCATTTTAGCGTAATGAAAAGTTCCCCATGGAGTAGTGAATGTTGTCTTGTCTCGGTCATCTTCATGGACTGAAATTTGGTTATATCCAGAATAACCATCAAGTAGTGACATACGAGATGCCCCAACTACTCGCTGAAGTATATGATCCATTTTGGGCAGTGGATAGTTATCTTTCAATGAAACTTTATTGAGATTCCTAAAATCGATGCACAAGCGAATCTCACCTGTCTTCTTCCGCACGGGCACCAAATTGGAGATCCAATCCGAAAATATGATGGGAACGATGATTCCTGATTTGTATAACCTGTTTATCTCCTTTTCAATTGATGGCAGTAGTTTTGGATTTAGCCTTCTCAACTTCTGTCTAAAAGGTTTCTGATTAGGCTTAATGGGTATAGTGTGCTGAATGATATTAGTATCGTATGTCTTCAAGTCAGAATAATCCCAAGCAAACACGTCAGCAAATGAAGACAACAAACTGATATATTTGGCTTTCATCTTTTGTGGCAATGCTTTAGACAGTTTTACCATTTTAGGATTAGCAGCTGTTCCGATATTGACCTCTTCAACACCCTTCTCTGTTGGTTGCAATGTTGGTTTGCGGGCTACGTCATCTTGATCAAAGAGTTCTTCTAGAGGTATCAAGCCTTTAGGGATGATGTTATCCTTCAGCTGCAATACGTCCATTTGATTGATCTGCACCTCATCTTTGCCATCATCATTTTCTTCATCAATTGAGGTCTCTTTGAACTTACCTTTGTTTTGCAGAAAATCATCAATCTCCTCATCATCTTGGAAGACTTGCCAATACCTCTGATTGTCGGGGACAGTCGGACGATGCTTGACATGGATTTCGAATTTATTACTGGAGTTCATTGGAATCTTCAAACTACTGGCTGCCTTAGCAAGAGCATCAGCAATGCTGTTTTGAACACGAGGCACACATGTCAAGGTATATTCTGAAAATAATTTCAGGATGTCTAGGATTGCATTCCGGTAAGCTCGCATCCGAGGATGCTTTGCTTGATATTCGCCTCTGACCTACTTAATCACCAATTCGGAGTCGCCATATACTGCAATCCTCTTAGCATTCAACTTTCTTAGAATCTTTAGGCCAGCAATCAGAGCTTCATACTCAGCCTCATTGTTTGAACAATCAAAAGCTAATTTGTAAGAGCATACCCGCACATTACTAGGCACCTTGTTCGGGGCGGAGAAAGGACTGCGTACCCAAATACCAATTCCAACACCATCATTTCCCACTGCACCGTCGAAATCCATGGTCCACAAACCTTCTTCCTCTTCTTCCAAGTGCCGAAATTCTGTTGGCTCTGTTTTTCCTACTTGCTGTCCATTATCTTCAGCTGATTTCTCAATGGTGTTTTGTTGTTCTCGTCCTTCTTTCTTCAAAACTTCTGTGAAATTTTCTACTATTTTTGGAATACTTTCTGCTTCAACTAACTGACTATCTACATCATTAAAACTATCTAAATACAAAACAAAAGACTCTAGATCTGTATGTACATAATTAATTGGATGATTAATGGGTTTCTCCTTGCTTGTAATCATGTATTTCATTTTTTGTTCCCGATACAGTTTTCTCATCTGGCCAAACACCAGAATTGTTGCATAGGAGAAATCTAGTTGTAATGTCCCCTTTAATTTTGCTGCCCAAGACCTGGAAAGAAGCATGCCGAACCTGGGAGGAATATCCGCTACCACAGTATCCATCAAAACATTCTTCACTGGGATTTGATCCAGACTTACAACCAAGTCTTTGATGAGCCTGATACATCTTACTCTGCTGGAATCAAACGAATAGAGATCATGGTATTTCCGGGTGATGTCCAAACCTAGATTATCCATGATAGCCTTGGGCATGAGATTGTGAGAAGATCCAGAATCGAACATGGCATTGTGTAACACAAAATCATGCAATCTTAAACTAATATAAAAAGGTGGCACATCATTATCTGGAGACTCACCATTCAATGCTGGCCCAAAAATCATTTTGGGTTGATCATCTTCGACATTCACCATATCCGACATTGGATCACAATTTAAAATATTAGAAACTTGCCCTCTATAACTGCTGTTCTTCATGATTTCAGTCAAGGGGATGGATACCTTCAATTTAGAAATTTCATTCTATAAACTAAAAGCGGAAATCTTTTCTACCTCTTTGACTGGGGCTTCTTTCTTTTCCTTTTCTCTCGATACAATTTGCTGATTTGATTTTTCTGCTGATGGTGAATTACTGTTGTCGGGTCCAAGTGCCTCTTTGCCTTTCTTTTGTGCAATTGACGAATCATTATTTGATGCTAAAACTTCCTTCCTCTTCTGAATTGGGTTAACTGGCACATCTCTGTTTCTAAGTGAATATTGTCGCTACTGAGCGGACAGAGCATTCATATAGCCCCTTTGATACTCCTCTGATTCTTCTTCCAAAACTGTGTCACTTGCTAGAATGAAATCTGCGTCTTTGTGTGCAGCTGAACTTTCCGCATACTCCTCCTCTTCAGTAATGTAAGTAGGCAGATCATCTGGAGTAAAGAAGTGGTTCTCTTCCCCTATTACCTTCCCTTCCTCATCAGAGTCCGGTCCATTCACAAAATTTTGCTGAAGAGGTGTCTGTACTGGCTGTTGTGCTGTTTGATCTTGGGCTCGTTGATCTCTCTGCCTTATCCTATATTGTGGCTGCTGCTGGCCACGGAAGTTAGGATTTCTAACTTGTGGCTCAGGTTTGTCGAGTTTCACCCTTTCAAGCATCTGCTCTACCTTCTTGAGTAATTGATCCATCGAGGAAGACTCTTCCTTGACTGTGACCTTCTTTTCTGCTTTCGCTCTAGCTCTCTTGGACAACAGATTTGCTTCAACGCTGACCGTGATTTTCTGCATGTCTTCCATTGTATCCGCTCTCTCTCTCTCAGTTGATAAGCCATGTCAACATCAAAACCATCCGGAAATTTCATCATGGCTAGTCCGACAAGTGGCCTTAGATGATCAGGAATTTCATTATAAACGGAATTGAATCTAATGCAATAGTCTTGGACCGACTCACTAGCATTTCGTTTGATCTGCTCATACTCAGCAAGAATCTGAAGAGGATTCCTTTTCACTTCCCAGCGGTCTAAAAATTGTCTTTGCAATTTGGCCAAGGTAGCGATACGTGCAACTGGAAAACCTCTAAACCATTTCCTAACTTCACCTGCAAATGTTTGTACAAAGAGTCTCATTGCTACATTTTCTGCATCGATCTCATGAAGGTCATAGAAATCTGCCATTCTGTCTACATGTTGCTGAGCGGTAACGCTGTGAGGGGCACCATCAAACAAAGGGATTTTGCTTTGATAATCTGCGGGCATATCATCTAGAACCTGAGGCAGCACAAGAGGTGCAAAACGGGCAGCCATCACTCTTGGTGGGTTTGGTCTTGGAGGTGTTGGATGGGTGTGTGCAGTTTGTAGGGAATTAACAATTTGAGTTTGAAGCTGTGTCGCAATATAATTATCAATTGACCGGTTAGCCCTTTCAGTTTCTAGGTCTACAAGAAACTGTGGATTGGGGACAGTATAGTCAACAGCCCTTTCGGATTTGGTCTCGAACAATGATATTTCAAACCGTTCATCAAACTCAAGCTCTTCAAGATACTCAAAAATGTCAGGACATGAATGGGATTTGAACATGGGAGTTATAGAGCTCTCTTGACGAAGGAGTCTTGGAATCAAATTGGGGTTTTCGTAGATATGAGGAGGATCAGGATCTAGATTGACTCTGGTATATCTTCTTGAAGCCAGCGTGCTATTTTTAGAAAATCAACAAGACATGAACAACTTACTCAGCCTATCAAATCCTAAACTTATCATCCAGAAGCTTAGAATTATCAGAAGTATGGGGTGTTTGTAGGTTAAGCCTGCCGTTTATGCAACGGAGAAGACTAACAAACAAAGAATTTCTTCCCCAGTGGAGTCGCCACTATGTTAGCACCTAAATTTTCCTTAGGCTAAAGGAAGGCAACATTCAGGGTAACCACAAACCACGCTCGGTCTGGTAGCTAGCCCTACCAGAATAGGAGAGGGCTCTCTCCGGGTCACACTCAGGAAAATAAACAATAGGGTCTGAGATGACTCAAAAATGGATACTGATTTTAGGCTAGGTAAATGGATGTGATAGAGGTATTTTGACAAATGACTGAGTTTTCTGGGATGTGTGGGACCAAGGAATAGCATGAGCAGAGAATTTAACTCAAAGACATAGATTATTTCATGAGGCAAGACAGGCGGAAAGTCTAGCAATTAAATTCGAAATAACATGAAGTGGAGAGATTGTTTAAGAGTGTGAAAAGGGCATAAATACATGAATCCTTTTCAACAGAAGAAAACATAGAACGTGAAAACTATCCCAAGGCAGAGCATCACAATTAATTCTACCTTTTTACTTAGAAAGCTTTCACTCGAAATGAAAATGAATGAAAATATGAAACATAACGAAATACATATGAAACATAAAGAAGATACATTTGCTAAACTCACGCCACAGGAATCTCATGAACCAGAGCTACAATCTTTCATTAATTCTCTGTCAAAATGTACAGTGAGTGACTGGGTTTCTCTCCCACAGTTTCCCAGAAATTCCAACCCTTTACAAAATGACTCTCAATACAATAAATAAGCTTTGCCATGAGAAGGTCGATCAACCTAGGCAATGAAGAGCCAACCATCAGCAGTTACATTTAATTTTCTATGAAGACCAATTAGAAAAAAGCAAATATGAGCATAGATTTTGTGGGTGGCTGTTCGCCTTCATTTGGCCACTTGGATAGAAGCCAAAAATGATTTTTAAACTTTGCCTTTGATGCTAGGAAAAATGTATTGTAAATGAGCGGGCCCACTTGGAGAAAATTGCGAATCGAAATTTCGCGAAGCGGGAGCGATTTTGGCCTTTGGGTCTCTGTGCGCCGCGCCAAAAATTGTATGCATCACGCTACTTTGGAGCTGGTTTTGAGGCACTTCTTGAAGTCCAAATTGAGCTCAAGTGTGCTTTTTGGAAAGCCCTACCTGTCTAATTTCCAACCCAAGTGGAATTTCTGAATTTGGTTCCCATTTGCCCCTCCAAAACTTCAATCTCCCAAGACTGCTTCTTGTGTGTCAAAATAGGGGCAGAGAGGTCATTTTTTGGGTGTTTTTGACCTCCTGAGGACTCAAAACTGGCCCAAACTTCTTGGCCATGCACCAACAGTCATGATTTTCCATGGAAAATCCAAAAATGCAAACCTTTTGTCATTTGGAGCTCCCTAGTGTAAGCGCGCGCCAGGTGGCGCGGCGCACAGGGAGAAAAACCCTGTTTTTTGCACAAAAATTTCCAAAAACACCAAAAATGCCCCAAATTTCTTGAAATTTGGGTTGGAGCTTCCTTATCAAGTGTTATGCTAGGCTAAAGAGGCCTCGGCCAATATCTGAAGTCAATCGAGCTCCCTTTGCCTCTTTTGCTTCTTGATTGCCTTCCTCAATTTCGCCTTCAAATTCCTGATTCGGGCCTTGCACACTTTGTTTCGCGCCATGTAGTGGAAAGCCATGTGTCTCAGCAATGCATGGTCCTTGTCGGCCTTGTGCAGGAGCCTTTCTAAGTGCATGTTAACTCTCTCGAGATTGGCCTCCTGATCCTCATTAATCTCTTGCTCCAATGACGTGAGCTCAACTCTTCTCCTTTGCGCGGCTTGGCGATTCTCGCGAATGTTTTGTAGCTCCATGATCGCTTGCTGATCCTCAAGCTATTTGTTCCTCTACTCCAGATATTTCATGTTCCATTTGGCTCTTTCCAAATCAAGGGACAAGGCTTGAATCTCTGCTTGCTGCTCCTCAATGATCTCTTTAAGCTGTGCACTTGACGGATCTGTATCTGTATCATCATCATGAAGGAGAACGAATTTGGTCTCTTGTTCACCTGAAGGCCCCTCATCCTGCATTAGCTCCTTGCCTCTGTCCTGTTCCTGTGACGCTGATGGAGGAAGCGAGGCCCCTTCCACCCCAGGTGGAGATAACACTCGCTTTGCCGCTGCAAACAAACGTCTGGTGCCCTTCTGATATGTGATGAAAACCGGCACACTAGCAGTCTCATGGCGCTCATACCGATGAGAAGGTTCACCCTCATGCTTAACCTCTGTTACTCTCTGTGAAGCTTTGAAGAAATCACGCGAGATGAAATCATCCCAAGTGATGCCCTGCAATCCAAGCTGATGAACCACCAAAATCTTGATAAGAGCAAAATGATAGACACTATTAAGTTGCTGCTGAGGTGTTTTGCGTTGTATAAAGGTGGTCATCCTCTCTATGTTCCGGCAAATGAAATATGGAATGTTCATCATCCGTACCCTGGTGAAATGCATGAGCAACCTGATGTGGTAAGCATAAAGACGAGAGAACCGTCCCTCACAGCTGAAATATTTCATGATCAATCTCATTAGTGGAGCATATTCATCCTTTAGATATCGGAACAGGAACACTCTCTTGAGATGCCTTAAGAAACTGGTTTTGATGTATGGCTCATAATGTTGCCGGTCAATCTTCTTTTTCTTGTGCCATGGTTCACCAATGTTCAGTATACCGGTTGCCAATGAGACGGATTCTGGTGTAAGTGTGAAGGTGACACCAGCCAAGATAGCTTGATCTCCGTGAAAGTGCAGCACAAAAGGACGAGCCAACTCATGATGAAATTGGACACTAGCTACCTTTTGACAAAACTCATAACATGACTGATGCTGAAAACATGACATAGCAAGAGGACAGGCCTGCAATTTTGTAAGGGTGGTCGGTTCCTCTCTCACATGTCTGCCACTTTTGTGAGGCCTCCGGGGTGCCTATTATTCCAAGGGAGAGTCACTTTGGGTTTCCACCTCATAGTCCGATGAATGCTCAGATGCCATGACTGCTATACAAAATACCCTGAAGACAAGATGACTGCTGTGTATGAACTGTGCTTGAACTGCCCTTTTTGATGTGTTGAAATCTGCCACCAAGGGGAAAATGCAACAAGGGACTGTTAGGAAGGGGAATAATATGAAGGGATTAGGGACTATGAGGAGGGATTTTATTTAGGGAGTAGGGAGTTTAGGAGATTTTATATAGGGTAGGGTTTGGGGTGTTAGGAAAATTTATATGGGGTAGGGTTTGGGTTTTACCTTTGACAAATGTGCGGAGGGGATAGGGAATAGGATTTTAGTAGCATTTTAGGATAGGGAGAAATGGAAAAAGTGGAATAGGGAAGAAGGGAATGAGGGCAAGAAGGAAAAATGAAATGGGGGAAGAACCTTGGCACCAACACAATGACTTTGTAACCCTAACAACATTTGCTTTGATGATTTTAAGTGGTAGGGTTTAAGATTTTTTGTGCAACCATAAGCCACCATTTACTATCATCATACTAACATAAAAATGGATGAAACACTAAGAGATTGACCCCACCTGGAAAATTCAAGGGATTGAAGGCGATTGGTTGCAAATTCTGAGCAAAATCGGGCTTCTATGTATATGCGCCGCGCCAAGAACCCAGTGCGCCACGCTCTCTGTGTGTGTCGTACCCGTTTGAATTAGCACTGGGCGGAAATCCCCAGTGTGCCACGCTCTTCCACCTGTGCATCGCGCTCCAATTCTTAACACAGTCACGACCTTTTCGAACTGTTGTTTGCTCTTCAACCTCCAAACTTCGACTTTGCTATGAGATTTATGAATGTAACTTGACACAAATGATTTATATAACTTGGAGAAATATGTTGCAAGAGTTGGATTTGATTTTTTCTTCCTCCAAAACCCATTTTGTAATGTTTTCACTTTGGCACTTTTTCACAATTAATACAACTCTGCTTTTCACACTTCCCTTTGATTTCTTTGACTAAAATGATGAAATTTTTGGCAAATTTTTGCAGGGGTAGCCGACATGGAATTTGGCTAAGGAGACCAGGGTTGCACTTGGAGAAATCCACTAAGAAACTTTTGAAATTTTTTACAAATGACAAACTGTTGACTTTTCTTCAAAACAGAGTTTTGAAGAACAGTCGTAATATATCAATATGACGATGAAAATCTGTGAATCACAACTTTATAAGAGCCTCCCTCTGGCCTTGCTGGCTTTATTGGACATTGTTTGAAGACCAAATGACCAATCCCTAGACTTAATGACCGAAATGACTCTCGTCCACTAAAAGATCAAACATTGACTGTCATGGACTTTAATACACATTGATGAAAAGACCTGAGCCAGCAAGTACAAGACATGAGGGGAATGAATGGTAAGGCCCTTCTGTCAGGTTATGGCATGCCCCTAGCGGAATGCAGCTGAGTGAATGGAGCGAGACACCTAAAAATGAAATGCAGAAAGAGTTTTGATCTCTGACGGAGGACTGACAAGACCGACTCTAACAGGTCCGACTATCAGAGGGGAGTCAGGTCATCAAAAACTTCAGCAAAAATGGCTAAGTGTGTGAATAATCAAAATATGCATAGTCACATGATCATACAAAAACACACTCGCATGACTTGATGACGAAACAACCAAACCATCTAGACACACATGTTCAAAAATACTAACCGACGGTGTAAGTGAACACACATGACACTCATGATTGATCATTAATTTATCAAGAAGACACTTGCGCGACAATGAATGTGGCTCCGTGTGTGAGTGTGACAGATGCTTTCATAGAGAACACAACAAGCACATATGAAGGGCAGACTTTGAGCATAACCAGAACATGGTCGCAAGCATGACTTAGACATCAACACGCAGAGACTTGAATGCAATGAACAAGAAAGGCGGATGTAAAGACTCATAGTAGCTCATGGAGTGAACTCGAGCGTGTGCAATCATCAAGTGAAACTCTTCAAGGGAGGCTTTGAAATTGGTGCATGCCAAAAATTTGGAGGGTGGTTGTGGCCACTACAACAGTAATTTATCATGCTATGATAGGATGAAGAAGAAGGAGATGGAAAAGGAACCATGATAGAAGACACTCCTGTAGTTGAAAGTACAAGTTGATCAATCAGGAGGAAGTATAGGGACATCAATTTGTGACAATAGTTCAAGATTTGATAACAATAAAGACTCCTCATCTCTAAGCCATAAGGAGGTGGAAGAAGAGATCATTTCCAAGAAGATACTAAGTAAGCAACAACAAAGAATGGCTTAACATTACCATGTCATCATGCCGTCCATGCCATCGATGTCATGTCACATCATGTCATGAGTCATCATGTGCCACATCATATTGTGGATTATTGTAAATTCTTATTCGTAAATGTATTGTAAAGTGGAAGTCCAAAAGACATACAAAATTTAATGAGTCATGTAAAAGTTGAAAGGTCATAGGAAGTCAAACAATCATGAGGGTAGTCAAAGAGTCATAAGGGAAGTGAAGGATCACCCCATTGGTTATATATATGCCCTAAATTGTACAAGAAAAGGACTTTTCACCTTGGCTTCTCCCATAAAGCATTAAAGAGACAAGTTAATTCTTTTGGGGAGCAAGTAGTGGCTCCAATGCTCCACTATTGGAGCTAGTGGTGTTCGTTGTATACATGTGTCTTGGGAATTTTACTTAATATTTGAAGCCTGATGGCCAACACGTTATTCATGCATGGATTATTAATATTTGTAAGTTTGTTTTGTGAATGTTTATGTTTCATGTTTGTTTTCATTTGTACTAAATTAGTTGAACTATTTCAGTTATTTTAGTGCTTATCACATTGAGAATGTGTTTTAATCATTGTAATGACCGTCACATCTTTGTGGACTATTCCGCTAGGTGTTAGATGGATCTTTCCTATTCACATGTGCCTTTGCTATGGTGGTACTATTACCTCTCTCTTAGAGACTCACTTTCCTTTTTCCTATGCAGTAGAAGAAACTTGACACATATACAATCTAACATTCACTGGGCACACCTACTTGCTTTTTGAAGGCACATATGAAATTCTCTCTATTGCTGACAACTAAAGCCAAATAAAACCTTTAAGAAAATCGCAACCGGGTCGTATTCTGGATGGGGCTCTTATCCCAAATGACGTGAGGTCTAATTGGGACCACATATTGAGGAGACCCCCTTGAATGTTGGTAGGTCCAACATTATCAACACAACACAAAATTTACAACCACATAGACTTGTCGCTCAATGTCAAACCTCTTATGTTTATATAACATTGTCATATTACAAATATAGTGCATATCAATGTTTTGGTTACAACCATATATTATATATGGCATCTCGTTGAACCAAAATTCAACATGCCCAATTAATATGCAACGAACCATACTATATATGATATCCGTTGGTGTGTATGTTATAATAATAAAATAGTCTTATCCTATGAGACATTACTATAAACATAATACATAAATAATGTATGCATTAAAACCCTGACGCTCCAATAAAACTTCCAAGAATATTTGCTTTTGTGCAATTTTTTAGAAACCATATAATATAATTGGCATGTCATTATGCCAAAGCAAACAATAGATATGTGGCCCATGCGTATTTTTGTTGGATGAAGAATTTGATCAATGGGAGGTCATTAATGAGTTTGGTAGAGCCACTAATTTTTGCGGGCTCTACTGTCCCCTCTTTCCACCATATGAATAACATTAAATATATATGTGCCATGCTCATATTAAACACACACCACGTGGCCTAGTGGTTAGACCAATCATTTGCTAGCTCAATGGTCTCATGTTTGATTCCACCTAGCTCCACATGTGTTTTTTGTTGAACCATCGAATTTTCCATCCAGCCTATGGGCCACTTTTGGCTTCCACAAGGGTGCCGCATGGAACCTATGGGTAGGGTCATGTGGTAGGCCCCCATTATCCCACTTGTCACTAACTTATCCAACCATGCACCTAGTCAACCAATTCAATTCCCACATGTATGCTTATGTTAGTGTTGACTCAGTTGTACAAACTACCATGTGGCAGTCTAGTCAACCCTTTGACTTTGACTTTTTGCGTGTTGTTACAAAATTTTGGTAAACTATGTGTTTTGTTTGATGATGTGCTCAACGTTTCAAGTGAACACTTCACCCATATTTAGGGACATGAATATTGAATGAAGATGTCAAGCTTTAGTCAAGCTTCATGTCCTTGAAACTGGGTGATATGTTCACCTGAAACGTTGGGAACATAATTAAACAAAACACATAGTTTGCCATATGTTTTCAACAACATCAAGTTACTGACGGTGAAACTATTCATGCTAAACTTTTTGCATGTTGTCATAAAACATAAAACTACAATAACTTTCACATATGGAGTCAGATTAGCGCAATTCAAGTTACATTGGGATCATCTTGTTGAGATCTTCAACATGGAAATATTTCCATCAAATTTTGGAGACTTTTAATTTTAGTCACTTTTAGGATCCTCCTGGATCAATCCTCCACACTAAGAGGCTTTGGACCTCCTAAAGGTGATTAATTTGATACCAAGTGCAATAAATTCCTTCCCACTTGTCCAGTGCATGTCCACCTTGTTCTGTGTACTCTGCTTGTCACTAAAAGCTGCACAATAAGTATAAACTTTGAAACCACACTATTAACCATCTGCAATTTCCCACATCCTTTTTCATGCATCACTTCAACCACTTTCCATGTAAAACACATTAGAAACATTAAGAAATACAAATATTCTAATAATAATGAACTAGCATGTTTGATCCTCTTGATAGGTTCCGACAACTAATTCCCTTGTTCTAGAATACCTACTTTATCTACCTTTGTAGATATGAGTGAAAAGGCCTTACTCCTATTCACGTGCCTCTTTTACTTTCCTGTGGTTATAATTATAGAATCATCCTTCATTTCATGAGCTCAGATGATATACTACATTCCTTCCTTAAAAAGGTGATATCTATTTGCCTTCCTGTAGTAGATAGAATTCCTATTGAACAAGTAATAACTTCCAAGCACAATTCCACAAATATCCAATGGAACCACATCTATTTCAACTTCATCCACAAATCTAGATGTAATAGAAAACCTAAGCTTACACTTTTGAGTCACTTGCAGCTCATTGTTGTTACATTCCCATCCACGTGGATAAGGTTTAGGATGCGGTGTTGTTACCAAATTCAAATTCTTAACAAATTCCTTAGATATCAGATTAACTTGAGATCCAGTGTCAAACAAAGTATCTACTTTAACTTGGTTAACTACCACCCTTATATGAAAGAGTTCATTTATCTTCCTTTTTGGAATTGAAGATGAAATAAACTTAACCAAAACCAACATGTGAAGATGATACACATTTCAAACCCAGAGCCGCGATGTATGCATCATCACCAGATTTTGATCCCAAATCCTACTGGGCTATTGCTACCACCTTCTTCTTTCCCTTATTATCACAGAACCACTTAGGCCTTAGATGCGAATGTAGCTTCCAACAATGATCATCATCACGTCCCTCTTTCTTACAATGGGTACAAGAAGGTTTCTCATCACTCTTCTTCATAGAATTTCTTCTCTTTGGCTTCTCCTTTCCTTTGCCTATATCTTCTTTCAACCGAATATCTTCCACGAAGACTCCATCACCTTGTTTACATGCTTCAATATAGGTTAGTTGTACACAAACTTCATCTAGGTTAGATGACTCCAAAAAGAAAATAATATTGCTACTTTACCCACGCAAACTACCAATATACTTCAAGAGAATATCTTGCGTTATAAGTAGAATATTTAAAACCAATGCCTTTTTCATAAACTCCTCTATAAAGTTTTGAACACTTTGCCCTTTACCTTGTCGCATAGCTTACCATTTTATTATTACCTTCTAGTCATGTTCAAAAGTATATAATTTCTTTTTTAATGTTGACGTAAATTCAAACCACGAGGAAAGAGTTTTACCTTCTCAAAGTCTAGTCTCCCACCATATTAATGTAGTACCTTCCAATCGAAGTGAGTTAGACTCATTTTTTACCTCGTCTTCGACAATATGCTGCACACCATAATAGACTTCCATCTAGAAAATCATGTTGTCAATCTTTTTAGCATTGAGCTATCCATAATGTAATGGAAAGTAAAACTTAATATCCAAATTCAATAATGAATTTTTTAATTCAACTTTTCCATGAGGAGATGGAGGAGGAGAACATGGAGGACTTGAAGGAGGAGAAGGACGAGGATTCTTTTGGAATCACCATCATTTCCTTCGTATTTAACTTCCTTCTTCAACGAACTTCACTCTTTTAATCCCTTCCATTCCAGATACATTTCGTCAACCATGGCCTTCATCACCATGAAAGCTTCATGATTCTCATTCTCAGAACCAAAAGGATTCTAATATCCCTCGTGAGATTACATTTCTCTTCTTCGAATGAAGCTTCTCAATCCAATTTCTAGATTTCCTTCAATAAGTGTTCCTTCACCTTGCTTGAATTTTCTCCTAGTTATCATGCACACTCACAAACCACCATCAAACTTGCTCTGATACCACTTGATTTGTACTTGATCTAGGATCTTTTAAAGTGACTTGGATTGTAAAAATGTTCAAGCATAAATGATAAACTTAAACCAAAAATTAAATTAATTCAAGTATGAAGCACTTTAAATGAAGCTACAATTTTAAAATAAAATATAAAAGATCAAGACAAGGAGAAAATAAGGACAAAACCAATTGATAGCGACGTTCATCTAGTGTGGACTACATCTCTAGGTCTTTCTTCCAAGAGAGAAACCTATTTTATTAATATGATGCTAAGCTTCAAATTCTTTATTACATCACCAAAATGCCTCCCAAAGCATGCTACAAAGTGAGCTACTACTACCAAGAAGTGGCCTCCAAATTGCCACCAAAATCCTCCTTTGGTTGCTACAAAAAAAAGCTCTCTAAAACCACCTTTCTTACAAAAATATGTAGGCCAAAATATGGCTCAAAAGCCCTCGGGAACATAAAATTTACAAAAAAATAGACTTGTCACTCAATGGAAAACCTCTTGTGTTTATTCAACATTGGCATATAAAAAATATAGTGCGTATTAATTTTTTGGTTACAACCATATATTATATATGGCATGTCATTGAACCAAATTTAGTTGGCATGCCTAATTAATATGCAACGAACTAGGATATATATGATACCTGATGGTGTGTATGTTATAAAAACCGAATAGCCTTATCTTGTTGGACATTACCATAACCATAATACATAAATAACATATGTATTAAAACCTCGATGCTCTAGTACACCATTGAGGTGGTGGCAGGAATATTCGTTTGTCTATAATTTGTTAGAAACCATATAATATAATTGTCATGTCATTATGCCAAACCAACCAATAAATATATGGCCCATGCATATTTTTTTTGGATGGAGAATTTGGTCATGGAGAGGTCGTTAACTAGTTTGGGAGGTCGTTAACCATATGAATAACATTAAATATACATGTGATATTCTCATATCAAACACACACTGTGCAGCCTAGTGGTTAGGTTAGTCATTTTCTATCTAAGTGGTCTTGTGATCAATTCCCACTATCTCCACTTGTGTTTTTTGTTGAACCGTTAAATATTCCATTCAGCCTATGGGCCCCTTTTGGAAACCACGATGGTTCCACGTGGTGCCTCCGAATAGGGCCATGTGGTGAGCCCCCATTAGACCACTTGTCACTAACTCATCCAACCATGCACCCAGATAGCCAAGTCAACTTCCCACGTGTCTGCCTATGTCAACATTGACTTAGCTATACAAAATTCCACATGTCAGTCCAATCATCCCTTTGACTTTGACTTTTTCCCTGTTGTCGCAAAAAATCAAACTACAATAACTTTCACATACAGAGTTGTATTGATGTGTTATGAAACCAGCTCAAGAAAAAGATAGAAAAGATAGATCAACGCCTTAAAATTAAGCCTCTTCGAGGGGGCAACCTCCTTTACATTACATAAATGAACAATTCTTGGATGATTCAAATGACAAAACCTCCTTTCTATATATAGGAGTCTAAGGAGTCACAATATAACCCAACCGACCTAACAATAATAATATAAAGCCACAAAAATAACAATAGAGGGATTCTATGGGGCACAGTGATAACAATATGGGGACAATAGGGGCACAACAATATTAATAAGGGGTACAAGTACAATAGTAATGGGGTAATCACTAGTATTATAGCCAACATGCCCCTCTCTTTCAAAAAAGTGTTGTCCTCAATGCTTGAGTAGTTCTGGATGCTTTTGTATAAAATTCTCATCCTCCCATGTGGAATCTTCAATAGATAAGTTCTTCCACTTGATAAGATACTCTGAAATTGATCGATTTCGTAGCTTTTGAGTTCTTGTTTTTATGACTGCTTCTGGTTCCAATATAATTTTTCCTTCCACGTCAAGTTCTGGCAATATTGTTTGAACTGGGAGCTTATCGCCTATAACCTTCTTTAAACATGAAACATGGAAAACTGGGTGCAATCGAGAAGCTGCAGGAAGCTCCAATTTGTATGCCATAGTACCAATCTTTTGTAACACCTTGTACGGACCATAATACTTTGGTGATAATTTATTATCCTTCTTAGCTTGCTTGAGGGACATTTGCTTATATGGTTGTAGCCGTAGGAATACCCAATGACCTACATCAAAACTTCTTTCACTGCGATGTTGATCTGCCTATTGTTTCATTCTATTATGTGCCAATACGAGGTTATCCTTTAAGAGTTGGAGGACTTGTTGTTGATGTTCGATGTGATGTTCCACTGCTTGAACCTTAGAATTTTCTCTTAAATATGATGTGATGGATGGTGGCTGATACCCATAAAGTGCCATAAATGGGGTCATTTTTGTTGCTATATGGAAGGAAGTGTTATACCACCATTCAGCCAGAGGCAACCATTTGACCCATTGTGTCTGTTTATCATATATAAAGCAACGAATATATCCTTCCAAAAATTTGTTTACTATCTCAGTTTGCCCATCAGATTGAGGATGATAAGATGAGCTATGAGCTAACTGAGTACCAAGACAATAAAATAATTATGTCCAAAAATTTCCAGTGAAAATGGGATCTCTGTCACTTACAATAATCTTTGGGTTTCCATGTAGCTTTTGAATTGTTTCCATAAATGCAGTAGAAACTGTACTGGCTTTAAATGGATGTGATAATGCACAAAAGTTTTCATACTTGGTAAGTCTGTCAACTACCACCATGATGACACTCTTTCCCTCAGACTTGGGTAAACCTGTGATAAAATCCATTGAAACCTCCTCCCAACGTTGGCTTGGAATGGATAAAGGTTGTAATAGACCCGGTGTCTTAATTGTTTCAACTTTATTTTGTTGGCAAACCAAACATTCCGCCACAAACTTTTGAATATCTGATTTAAGGCCATCCCAAAAAAATTCCTTCTTAACCCTGTGGTAAGTTTTTAAAAATCCCTAGTGCCCTCCTAAGGGAGAAGTGTGCAATTCCATAAGAATCTTTTGTTTTAGCTGGGAATTCTTACAGAGGTATAAGCGATCTTTGTACCATAATGAATCATTTTTCCAACTAAATGTATCCGACGTACTGGAATCTTGTTGTAACTTTCGAATAAGTGCCCACACTTCTTCGTCATTCTTCCATTCCTCCCTTGCTTTGTTTATCCAATCTTGTTGGATAATAGAAATGGTGCACAACAATGCTTCCACATCCTCATCCTTTCTTGAGAGTGCATCTACCACCACATTTTGCTTCCCTTTTTTGTAGATGATTTCAAAGTCATAACCCAACATCTTTGTGACCCACTTTTGTTGCTGTTCAGAGGATAATCTTTGTTCTAAAAAGTATTTAAGGCTATCATGATCCATTTTTACCTTGAAGTGTCTTCCCATTAGGTAGGGTCGCCATTTCTTAAGTGCATGGAGTATTGCCAACATTTCCTTCTCATAAATAGCTTTGTGTAAAAAAATTCCCTTGATTGGACGACTTTCAAAAGCAATGGGTCTTTCATCTTGCATTAAAATAGCACCAATTCCATTTCCTGACGCAGCACATTCCACAATAAAGGTTTTTGTGAAGTCCGGTGTAGCTAAGACAGGTGCTTGGCACATTGCCTCTTTAAGATGTTCGAAGGCCTTTGTTGCTTCTGGAGTCCATGAAAATGCATCTTTCTTCAATAGTGTTGTTAGAGGTGCTGCTATTCTCCCATAATTCTTAACAAACTTGCGATAATACCCTGTCAACCCGAGAAATCCTCGCATATGCTTTATGGATGTGGGGATTTTCCATTCCTTAATGGCTTTAATTTTGCTAGGGTCTACCTTAACTCCTTCATGAGATACAATATGACCCAAATATTCCACCTCTTGTACTCCAAAGAAACATTTGGATCTTTTTGCATATAATTGTTTCTCCTCTAATAGTTGTAGCACCCTGTCAACATGTTCAACATGATCCTTCCAAGACTTGCTGTAGATTAGTATATCATCAAAAAATACTAACACAAATTTTCTAAGGAATGGTTTGAAAATTGAATTCATCAAACCTTAAAATGTTGAGGGTGCATTGGTAAGGCCAAAAGGCATGACCAAAAATTCATAATGACCCTCATGAGTTCTAAATGTTGTTTTCGGAATGTCTTCAGTCTTCATTCTGATTTGATGATATCCTGAATGAAGATCCAACTTGGTGAAGTAAATTGATCCATGCAATTCATCTAGTAATTCATCAATGACAGGAATGGGAAACTTATCTTTAATAGTGAGCTTGTTGAGCTCCCTATAATCCAGACACATGCGCCATGATCCATCCTTCTTGTGCACCAATACTACTAGAGCAGAGAAAGAACTTTGAATCGGTTGAATTATACCAGCCTCTAGAATTTTTGCAACCATATGTTCAATTTCACTCTTTTGGGCATAAGGATATCTGTACAGCCTGATGTTTGGAGGAAAACTTCCTGGAATCAGATGAATAACATGATCATGATCACGAATAGGTGGGAGACCTTTGGGAGTCTCAAATACCTTGGAATGATTGTCCAAGAATTTTTGGAGATCTGGAGAAATAGATGATTCCAATGTGGAAACATCTAGCGAACATAATTGTGCAATTACACCTTTTCGTTCCTTTTTTAGAAGCTTTGTCATACTGTTAGAGCTGATTATCTTTCCGGTTTCCCTGCAATACCCCTTAATTCAACTTCCTTTCCTTCCACAGAAAATTTCATGAAAAGTTCTTGAAAATTAAAAGCTATTGTACCCAAGGATTATAGCCATTGGACTCCTAATACAACATCAGCACCTCCCATTGGAATGGAAAGCATTGGGCTAGTCAATACATATTCTCCCATGGATAGCTTGATATTATGGCACTTTCCAGAGCAATTTATTGTTCCTCCATTTGCAACCATCACTTGACACTCTGGTGTTGGATATAAGAAGCAATTCAATTCTTTTGCTACCTTACAATGAATAAAATTGTGGGTACTTCCTGAATCAATCAACACTATTACCTTTTTCTTCTTGATTTGTCCTTCTATCTTGATGGTTTGAGGAGTGGTAATTCCCGCCAATGCATTACAAGATATAGTCGGATTCATTTGTTCTTCATCTAGGCTTTGTTCCTGGAGTATATCCTCTTCTTTTGACCTTTCTTGCTCCTTTTCTTCTTCCTATTCACAATCTATGTAGAATAATTTCTTCTCAGCGCACTTATGACCTTTAGTGTATTTGCTATCACAACTGCAACAAAGCCCTTTTGCTCTTTTTTCTTCCAATTGTTGTGGTGTCAACCTTATAAGTTGTGGAAGACTAGCAGCAACAACACTTCCGTCTTTATAGTTGTGAGTGGTATGCTTCCTGGTTGCCATAATTTTGCTTTCCATTTTTCTTGCTAACCTGAATGCCTTCTCTAATGAATCAAGTTCCCAAAGGCGAACATCATGTTGGATATTATCCTTTAAAGACCCTATGAACACATCAATCCTATGCTCCTCTGGAATATTTTTTACCCTTATGTTCAATTTTTGGAACTCCTCAATGTGCTCCATTATTGAACCCTTTTGTTTGAGACTTATCAATTGGCTAAAAAAAGTGTTGCTTTTTGTATCCTCATAATGTGCTATCAATTCTTCCGTAAAAATTGCCCAAGTGATAAATTTTTTACGAGAGCAAAGCCATTGATACCATACAAACTGATTTGGTTCCAAATATAAAGTTGCAATACGTACCTTTTGTGTGTTTTGCACATTATTGAGATCAAAAAATTGCTCCATCTGTAATATCCATGTTGCGGGATCCTTGCCAAACTTCCTCATATCGATTTTTGGAATATGGTGCATCTTCGATCCAACATTAGAGTCTATGAAATCATGATTAACATTTCCTTTATTTGCATCATGAGTTTCCTTTCCTCCCCTTTCACCATTAGTAAGTATTTCTTGTAGAAAATTTGTCAAATCTGCCTTCAAATCTATCTTCAAATTGTCAATCTTGGCTTCCACGCCCTTTATCTTAGATTCCACTCCTTTTTCTTAGCTTCTGTTAGCTTTTGTGAGAGTGAAATTTGTTTCACTTGGTCTTGTAATTTTGATATATCATGTAGCATTTCTTCCTCTTCTTCATGAGTCATGCTAGAGCTTTCAGATTTCTTACTAGGTGTTTGCATTTTCTTTCCTCAGGGCATCAGTTACCGATACTAATGCTCTACTATGCCCTTTGAATTCCTTCAAAATAATTTTTCAAACCAAGCTTAAGCAAAAATTTAAAAAATCTACACACCTTTTTTCACTTTGTAGGAGCTCGATATTTCCTCTGATGTATCTTTGTAATTTCAGATCATCCAATTTTGAAATTGCGATCTGCGGTAGCCCTCTGTGTCCTCTTTCCAATGCCACCAGTCTGACCCCAATTGGATTCTCCAATGAAGAGTTATGCCAAATCTCCCACAGTGACCTGATTATAGACTAATTTAGTAGAGCGAACTTGTACGACGTGCCACGTGTCCCTGTTTTGACCTTTGGCTCTGAAAATTTTGTACAAGAAACTACAGTCCGTCCTCTTTCTGTACCTTCTTACAAAATTTCAATTCGATGCTCAGAGAGAAAGTTATGATGATTTTCCCCAGGTCACCTGTTTGGAATGTAATTCAGGAGTCTGCAAAAAGACAAACTTCCTCAGATCATATCTCCGCAAATATAGCGCAAAAAACTCTGAAATTCGGAGCCGAGCTTCAGCGCGATGTCTTCTCAAATGTGTTTTTTTTTTAGCTTCTGAAACATCGCAGAAAAAAATTTATAGCAAAAATGCCACGATGACCTGTTTGGAGCAGCGAAACCCTAGAATCCAAAGCTTTGATACCAAATGTTATGAAACCAGCTCAAGAAAAAGATAGAAAAGATAGATCAACGCCTTAAAATTCAGCCTCTTCGAGGGGAAACCTCCTTTACATTACATAAATGAACAATTCTTGGATGATTCAAATGACAAAACCTCCTTTCTATATATAGGAGTCTAAGGAGTCACAATATAACCCAGCCGACCTAACAATAATAATATAAAGCCACAAAAATAACAATAGAGGGATTCTTTGGGGAACAGTAATAACAATATGGGGACAATAGGGGCACAACAATATTAATAAGGGGTACAACTACAATAGTAATGGGGTAATCACTAGTATTATAGGGACCCAACATGACGCAATTAAATTTTCATTAGAATTGTATCATCGAGCTCTTTGGAATGACAATATGCCCATCAAAATTTGGAGATTTTAAAATTTAGGGAGTTTTAGGATCCCCTCAGATAAACTTCCTAACCTTCTATATTACTAACTAGACTGTTTCATGAGTGTAAATGGGTTACAAACATTTATTTCCCATGATAGATGCATACATTACATAGTTTTATACCTATTTTATGGTTTTTTTCCGATGGTTATCAATCCATGGTATTTCCCCATGGAATTTCCACTCACACAGTTTTCCATAGTAGTGCAGTTCTCCTTTGACCGAGATCTGATTTCATATTTTACACAATAGATATCTCTTTGAATATTTTATGCTTAGCTTCCTTTAATCCTTTCACTCACAACCAAATTTTCATTATGCCCATTTTACTTCTATACTTATGCTTTCATATAAGTAAATGGTGGAGAGTGCTTTGCACTTTTACCATGTAGCTCAACCTTCCATATGACTAGGCTACATGACTATGTGTTAACCCGTTATTCTCCCTTTTAACCTTCAATGTTGAGCGCTTAACAATTTTTTCCTCGTGACCCAAGGCTGACACTGACAGAATAAACCGCTTCGCTAACTTATCTGGGGTTTGGACGAAGTGTGTAACACTTACCTTGTTTAGCCCCCTTGAATGATTGGATAAGCCAGATAATATTTTCACAAAGGAACCATGACCTTATGTAATGTTTCCCTTTTTCTTTGATAGTAGTGTTGAAGACCAAATACAAGAAGTCTGGCATCTAGGCCTTTCAAAATTATGTGACACATTCATCCTCACAAATCACCGAATGATCGGATGACCTTTTTATCTAGATTCCAAAACCACAAAACAATCAAATTTCAATAACATTGAAAACGCTTGCAAAAAAACCTTCTAGCATGAATATTGAGGCTTACCACATCATCTTCCACATCACTCTTTTCTAGCTATCATGCCACATCATTAATAAAGAAAAAGGTTACAAGTGGGTCAACAACAGAGATTGATTGTTGAGGATCAATCTCTCCAAGTGTTTCATCCAATCTTCCACATCACTCTTTTCAAATTTAACTCTTGATCCTCAACAATCAATCTCTGCAAAACTCCTTATATCAAAATCTGATTCAAAATATTTGTTCATACAATTCATACTTAACAAATCAAACTTATTGTAATATAAATTACCATGAAATATCAATCAACCTCCAACAACACATCAATAACATATAACCATACTATGAATCTTGACAATACAATTCCCTCTCACTTAGCCATGACATCAATACAATGCCAAACCCTAATAACATCAAGTTCTTTGCACAAACATCAACAACATGTTGTCACAGCCAATCTCAATAATGCTCATACAATATCTTCCATAAAGACCTCTCAACAACAATTGACAATACATTAATAGTTCCATAACCTAGCACCAATAATAACAACTCAAACCCTAGCGTCATAGTAATAACATGCATATGGGAGTGTAAAAAATTTATCTATTCACTCAACAACTTAGTAGCATCACATTATCACTAGAAACCCTAGATAATTCACTCTTCCAAATACATCTTTGTCAAGCATTAAAATCCTCGTGACAAAAAATATTCTTCCTTCAAAGTACCAACTCCAATGACAAAACTCTCTTAGCCAAGGACACACTCTTCTCATGAAATTTGCACATCAAACTCAAACTCAAACCCTTGCAATTACATTAGTGTATCAATAGCCCATACTAACTAGAGAGTTTATCGAACACAAAGCAATGTATGGATTTAACATAGTGGGTTCATTAGATCAAATAAATCTGAAGCATATGGACAAATCTATAGACCACCAATAACCCAAGACACACAACAAAAAACTCATTAGATTCAACAACATACATCATAATCTTGTCGGGTGTGGAGCCTGATTATCTTCCTAATTCAAAGGTATTATTTCAGCTGTGTTGGATCCTTGTTCCTAACAGGGTGGCAATTCTGCTTGTTTAATCACCATCAGGGGGGGTGACGGAAACTTTTATGAGCTTGCCTTGACAGGGGTTCAGGGGCCGTGCAACCAAAGCTAAAAATAGACGAAAAATTGCCTTGTAAAATATTGTTATTTCATAGTCAATCTGGGTTCTTCATTAGGTTGATGATATGAAGGTAGAAGTTATGTTAATTTAGGGTTTTTCCCTAAAAGGCAATCCTCGCTCTATATGAGGGAATTGTATTATGGTTGTGTGTTATTATTCTGAGTGAGAAATAGAGAGGGAGTTGTGTGTGAGAGTGAAGATGAAATTAAAACGTATTTTTTGTAGGTTGTATCTCTTCATTTTGCTCAATAATATAAAAGGAACGACTAACTGTTTCTCCGTGGACATAGCCCAAATTGGGTGAACCACGTATATTCTGTTTCCGCAATATTTTTTGTATTTCATTTCTCCGTAAATTAATTTCTAACAAATCTCTTCATTGATAACAATGCTCAGCATTTACCTTCTTCTCATGAAAAACTTTGTCATCAACTAACTCATCTAGTTGTGTTCATAACTCTAAAATCCAACACTTTGACTCAAACAATACCATAATCATGCACTCAACTACACAATACAATAGACAACAACATACACAATGGATCAAGATACTCAATAATATAGAAACATCAACCTTTCGCATACACTATTAACATACAAATACTCTATCATAAGAACATTACAACTGTAACATGATATATACAATGCTAACAAGAATTTTCACAAACTAGAACATGCAGCCAAATCACTATCACTAATCTCACACATGCATTTTCTATTTTTCTTATCTCTCATGCAAAAAACACTTTAAAAAATGAACCATCGATATCTCATATAAATATCTTCTACAAGAAATGCACTCAACAACCACTCCATTCTACCATCGATATGCAGAAGTACTATAACACATGCACTTCATGCTTTGACAATTCACACAGGTATAAGGAGTGTGCACTCAATATCACACACATATGTTATATAGATTTTATCTAATCCTCATCGCTTTGAATCAACATGTTAATATTATGCCATACATATAGATATAATATTTGCAAACACAACAACCTCTACAATAACAACTCTTTTTTTAATATCATTCTCTGTCATTTCCAGCCTCTACAAAAAAATTGTTAGCACATAGATGAAATCAATTCCCCAAATAATTTGTCTCTACCATTGATCTGCTACTCCCATGCAAAGGTACTTCAATACATGTGCTTAGGTTCCTCTGTCTCTAGATATTGGACAAGATCAACTCCACTAATTCATAATCAATGTGTTCAAGTTCCTGAGTCAAAATGACCTCATCATACATTTTCTTTGTTTCATATTTAATTCATGCACACAATATCCATCCACTATGCCCAATGCACAACTACAAACCTTCGAATTTCTCCATACCCATTACATTGATACAAATGCATTGATGATTATCTTCCAATTGCTTACCATCTAGTTATTCAACTGATCCATGGCTAGGGATATTTTGTAATTTCTACGTTAAGGCATTCATTGTGATAAACACAAAACACAAAATACCAAATCAAAGGATCACTTGAAGTTAATGCGTTCACATTTTTAAATTCAATAATTTGCTTAAGATATATACATATTGACTTCGTATGGAAACTCCGTCATTCAACTTAGTGCAAATCTATCTTGGTGCCAAAAAAAATGGTCAATCGCTTTTCAACCATACTCTCCTTCTAACTTATGCTAGAACTGATATGTAAATTTTTGTGGATATTCCATTGGACAGTTCGACACAACAAATATGATAATATAATATTAAAATGTGGAATTTCTACACTATTACAATTTTATTGAACTTTAAGATCTGTAGAATTAACTGTAATTAGTCCATGCATGCGAATGTAAATTATGAAAAAAAGTAGAGAATGAAAAAAATAAGCTCTCTCACACACACATGAGATACAAAATATGCTATGGGAAACCATTTCGGAGAAGACTAGCTGGAAGGTTAGGTCGCTTCACACTCTTTCTCTGTCTCGAAAATAAGGTTGTAGGTGCAAAGAAGTAATGCCTATGGCCCATGGGTTACTAAAGTGCACAAATAATCTCTGTGTACTCTACCTCCTATCTCTCCTGGCTATATTTTCTCAATTATGGAACAAAATTCTCTTGAATGAATGGAATGCCTCTTCCTTCCAATGGCTTGGTTATAACACAGCCTAATAGCCTACTAGTGGTTAAGTTTGACTACATCAACTCTTAACTAGAGTTCCAATATAAACTCTTATAAATTATTTTACATCAAAAACACGTGGCTAACACCTTTTCCATGAATAATGGGGGTTGACGCGACATCCTCCCGAAATATAGGTGTGAAAATAGGAAGGCCAACTTTTGAGTGGCATAACTTTTACATACAGACTCCGATTGATGCACTTCTTGCACCCTTGGAAATATATTTGTGTGTAGAAAAACATAAAAGGGTGCCATATTATAGTGGTAAATTTTTTCCCCTAAAAAACATCATTTGATTCCTCAAAATGTTCCCAAAAGGTTTTAGGCCCTCGTTCGCCAAACTGGGTCTCGTCAATAAAAACAGTCCCATGAGATAATTCCTCCACTTTTTCCACTTTGAATGCATCGAGATCGATGAAAAACAATATCATGATCCAATCTGGATCACACCTCCCCATTTTGAGAGGTTTTTTGTCCCCAAAAGATTTTACTAAATGAGGTGAGGAAATTTTTCCTCCACCTTCTCTCTGGTGTACCATTTAGTTTTTCTTGGAAGTTGTCCCTTCGACCTAATCTTCCAAAGGTCATGCTACCCCTATCTTATATTTTTTGACCTCTTCTACAAAGATGTATATTTTTTCAAAATTTCCTAAGCATCGGGTGCCAAATCTTGCACTGAGGGTAGGACATGTTCCTCTTCCTAATCTAGCATGGAAGGCTCATAGAGTTTAAAATTATCCACATTCACAACTGAGTAAATGTGCATATATGATGGTAAACTGAGTCGATAGGAATTATCACCCACCTTTTCCATTATCTCAAAGTTACCATATCTCAGAGTCTTAATTTTCTTACCAGGCCCCTACAACCTCTCCTTGTTCAATTGTAGCCATACTTTGTCTCCCACCTTGAATGATTTCTCTTTTCCGTGTTGATCATGCCTAGCCTTATACATCTCGTATGACCTCTGCAATGTTTCTTGTACCTGTAGATGGATCTGCTTAATCTTCTCTATAGAATTTTTAGCTCTTAAGGCATCTCCTATAAGATCTTCCCTCACTCTTCCTTATCTCCCATATGCAATATCCAAAGGTGAAGGTGGAAAATATCCAAAACAAGTCTCAAATGGGGACTTTCCTGTAGAAGTGTGGACTGCTCTGTTGTAAGAATGTTGTAGGTCTTTGGATGCTTATGGTTGTATCCCCTCGAAAGATGCACCAAAGTTCTATTAACTACTTTTGTCTACCCATCTGTTTGTGGATTGAATGCTATAGATCTCTTCAACTTTGTGTCCATCTTCTCTCACAACGTAGTCCAGAATGCATTGAGAAATCTTGTAACCCTATCTAAAATGACGCTCCTTAGTATCCCAAAGTGCACCTAGACCCATCCAAAGAATGTTTTTTTTTCTTCTTTTCCATTGATGGTCTTTTACCATGGCATCAGAACACACATCATGCTAATCTTGTCAACTACCATGATTAGGTATTCATGTCCCATCCTAGTTGTTGGTAAACCTCCCATAAAGTCCATGGAAATGCTTTCCCAAGGATGAGTAGGTACATGTAAGGGGTGATATAGACCTGGTTTCCTATTGCTAGGATTTCTAGTACAACAAAACATGCATCTTCTTATGAACCTAGCTACCTGCTCTTGCATGTTGGGCCAATACACACACCTCTGCAAGTTAGCCATGATCTTCCCTATACCAAAGTGCCTTACAACCTTGGAGGTGTGAACCTCTTTGATCAGTTGCAAATACTGACCTTTAGGAACACATAGCTTATCCATCCTATAGATTAACCCATCTTAGAGATGGTAGTAAATGATGTTGATTCCATCGTGCACATGACTATGAATCTGCAACTGCTGATACACCTCCTTGAAGTACTCATCTTCTGAATATTCTTCTTTGTATGCATCATGGGTGAATGGCTCCATGTGCACATGAGTTCCCAAAGTTTTGATATTTGATGTGGGTGGCCTGGACATCATGTCGGCCAACTTGTTTGTGATGCCCTTCTTATAATTTATCACCAAATGAAAATGTTGTAAAAGACCCATCCACTTGCCATTCCTGGTCTGTTGTAGCTTACTTCAGGCCTTCAAGTATTGTAACGATTGGTGATCTATGTTATAGGCCATTTTGTCACATCTGGTCAATAGGCCTTCAAATGGGACCAACTCACATCCTTCAACATATTGTCATCATCCTTGCACAAAGCCCTAAGCATGACTCTCCCTAATCCCTAAGTTTCTTCCTGAAAGCACCTTGTTTCAGTCATTTTAAGGACCAACACACCCTACATAACTGAGCAACTGTGTTGCAGTGCAATCTCTCCTTCTCTCAGGGTGCTATGTAGTGCACCCTGCATAAGTGTGGGGTGCATTGATTCTAGAAATTCAAGATTTTTTTTAATTAATTAATTTTTATTTTTTTTTATTTTTTTTTATTTTATATTTATTTATTTAATTTATTATTATTTTTTTTTTAATTAATTAATTAATTTAATTTAATTTAATTTAATTTAATTATTTTATTTATTTTTTAATTTTTTAATTAATTAATTTTTTCATTTTTATTTTATTTTTTATTATTATTATTATTATGTTTCTGAAGCTTCCTCTTCCAGAAGATTCCAGAGGTTGTTTCAACCATTTACCTTGGATAAACATTCAAATCCTATCTAATTCCACCTTGGAGAAATCACCATCTTATCCCTTGAGCTCATCCTCCCATCACTTTTGGATCTCAAACCTAGATTGGTAAATGGATAAGAATTCATGAACTACCTCTCCTTCCTATATATTTACCTCATTCCACAAGCACTTAATTAGTTTTGGGTTGGCTTTTGGAAAGTGATTATACACTTATGTTGTTGTAGTGAGTGGTCATCATCTCATGCGTTTAGGGTGATTGGAGGTGCATATCGTGACAAGGAAAGGACAAGTCAAAAACTTGGAGGGGCTCTTCTACAAGATCAACTGCTACTTATAATGATAATCTCCTTCCATTTATATTAATGAAAAGAATTAATTATTTTCCTAAATGTGATGTTATTATTTCATATATTTCAATACCATGTTGATCTATTGAATGAAGTACTTAGATGATACTGCATAGATCTCATAGCTTCTTGACTTGTGTTATCTGACTGTGTAGGTTCTAATTTCGACATTCAGAGCTAGAATTGGAGATTCCAAGCTAAAGAAGGAGTGATGTGGGTGAAGGATTCCAGGTAGGCTTGACTCCATCATCTATTTACTGTAAGGAAAATACTTGTGTTCCTTGTCTCTCTATTGTTCTAGGTTAGCCACCGAGCTAGGGGAGATACTTTTGTTCACAATCGTAAATCTCATATAAAAATTTGTGTGGATTACTTTCTCCTTTCCCATTAGATAGTGATTCCACTTCTTTGTTTGAAACTTGATCCTCTAAGGGTTGGTCTGGAATTTGAACAATCAAAGGGAGTCCAAGAGACCTTGGAAGATGAATCCAAGGGTCACTCCAATGTGTTAGAGTCGGTCTTGTCAGTCCTCCGTCAGAGATCAAAACTCTTTCTGCATTTCATTTTTAGGTGTCTCACTCCATTCACTCAGCTGCATTCCACTAGGGGCATGCCATAACCTGACGGAAGGGCCTTACCATTCATTCCCCTCATGTCTTGTACCTGCTGGCTCAGGTCTTTTCATCAATGTGTATTAAAGTCCATGACAGTCAATGTTTGATCTTTTAGTGGATGAGAGTCATTTCGGTCATTAAGTCTAGGGATTAGTCATTAGGTCTTCAAACAATGTCCAATAAAGCCAGCAAGGCCAGAGGGAGGCTCTTATGAAGTTGTGATTCAAAGACTTTCATCGTCATGTTGATAGAATACGACTGTTCTTCAAAACTCTGTTTTGAAGAAAAGTCAACAATTTGTCATTTGTAAAAAATTTCAAAAGTTTCTCAGTGGATTTCTCCAAGCACAGCCCTGGTCTCCTTAGCCAAATTCCATGTCGGCTACCCCTGCAAAAAATCACCAAAAAATTTCATCATTTTAGTCAAAGAAATCAAAAGGAAGTGTGAAAAGCAGAGTTGTATTAATTGTGAAAAAGTGTCAAAGTGAAAACATTACAAAATGGGTTTTGGAGGAAGAAAAAATCAAATCCAACTCTTGCAACATATTTCTCCAAGTTATATAAATCATTTGTGTCAAGTTACATTCAAGAAATCTTATTGCAAAGTCGAATTTGGAGGTTGGAGAGCAAACTGCCGTTTGGAAAGGCCGTGACTATGTTAAGAATTGGAGCGCGACGCACAGGTGGAGTAGCGCGGCGCACATAGAGCGCGTGGCACACTAGGGATATCTACCCAGTGTTAATTTGAATAGGCGCGATGCACATAGAGAGTGCGGCGCATTGGGTTCTTGGCACGACGCATATACACAGAAGCCTGATTTTGGTTAGAATTTGCAACCAATCGCCTTCAATCCCTTGAATTTGCCAGGTGGGGTCAATCTCTTAGTGTTTCATCCATTTTTATGTTAGTATGATGATTGTAAATGGCGGCTTATGGTTGCACAAAAGCTCTTAAACCCTACCACTTAAAATCATCAAAGCAAATGCTGTTAGGGTTACAAAGTCATTGTGTTGGTGCCAAGGTTCTTCCCCCATTTCATTTTTCCTTCTTGCCCTCATTCCCTTCTTCCCTATTCCACTTTTTCCATTTCTCCCTATCCTAAAATGCTACTAAAATCCTATTCCCTATCCCCTCTGCACATTTTTCAAAGGTAAAACCCCAAACCCTACCCCATATAAATTTTCCTAACACCCCAAACCCTACCCTATATAAAATCTCCTAAACTCCCTACTCCCTAAATAAAATTCCTCCTCATAGTCCCTAATCCCTTCATATTATTCCCCTTCCTAACAATCCCTTGTTGCATTTTCCCCTTGGTGGCAGATTTCAACACATCAAAAAGAGCAGTTCAAGCACAGTTCATACACAGCAGTCATCTTGTCTTCAGGGTATTTTGTATAGCAGTCATGGCATCTGAGCATTCATCGGACTATGAGGTGGAAACCCAAAGTGACTCTCCCTTGGAAGAACAGGCACCCTGGAGGCCTCATAAAAGTGGCAGACATGTGAGAGAGGAACCGACCACCCTTACAGAATTGCAGGCCTATCCTCTTGCTATGTCATGTTTTCAGCATCAGTCATGTTATGAGTTTTGTCAAAAGGTAGCTAGTGTCCAATTTCATCATGAGTTGGCTCGTCTTTTTGTGCTGCACTTGCACGGAGATCAAGCTATCTTGGCTAGTGTCACCTTCACACTTACACCAGAATCTGTCTCATTAGCAACCGATATACCGAACATTGGTGAACCATGGCACAAGAAACAGAAGATTGACTGGCAGCATTATGAGCCATACATCAAAACCAGTTTCTTAAGGCATCTCAAGAGAGTGTTCCCGTTCCGATATCTAAAGGATGAATATGCTCCACTAATGAGATTGATCATGAAATATTTCAGCTGTGAGGGACGGTTCTCTCGTCTTTATGCTTACCACATCAGGTTTCTCATGCATTTCACCAGGGTACAGATGATGAACATTCCGTATTTCATTTGCCGGAACATAGAGAGGATGACCACCTTTATACAGTGCAAAACACCTCAGCAGCAACTTAACAGTGTCTATCATTTTGCTCTTATCAAGATTTTGGTGGTTCATCAGCTTGGATTGCAGGGCATCACTTGGGATGATTTCATTTCGCGTGATTTCTTCAGAGCTTCACGGGGAGTATCAGAGGTTAAGCATGAGGGTGAACCTTCTCATCGGTATGAGCACCATGAGATTGCTAGTGTGCTGGTTTTCATCACATATCAGAAGGGCACCAGATGTTTGTTTGTAGCGGCAAAGCGAGTGTTATCTCCACCTGGGGTGGAAGGGGCCTCACTTCCTCCATCAGCATCACAGGAACAAGACAAAGGCAAGGAGCCAATGTAAGATGAGGGGCCTTCAGGTGAGCCATCAGGTGAACGAGAGACTGAATTTGTTCTCCTTCATGATGATGATACAAATATGGATCCACCAAGTGCACAGCTTAAAGAGATCATCCAGGAGCAGCAAGAAGAGATTCAAGCCGTGTCCCTTGATTTGCAAAGAGCCAAATGGAACATGAAATATCTGGAGTAGAGGAACAAACAGCTTGAGGATCAGCAAGCGATCATGGAGCTACAAAACATTCGCGAGAATCGCCAAGCCGCGCAAAGGAGAAGAGTTGAGCTCACGTCATTGGAGCAAGAGATTAATGAGGATCGGGAGGCCAATCTCGAGAGAGTTAACATGCACTTAGAGAGGCTGCTGGACAAGGCCGACAAGGACCATGCATTGCTGAGACACATGGCTTTCCACTACATGGCGCGAAACAAAGTGTGCAAGGCCTGAATCAGGAATTTGAAGGCGAAATTGAGGAAGGCAATCAAGAAGAAAAAGAGGCAAAGGGAGCTCGATCGACTTTAGATATTGGCCGAGGCCTCTTTAGCCCAGCATAACACTTGATAAGGAAGCTCCATCCCAAATTTCAAGAAATTTGGGGCATTTTTGGTGTTTTTGGAAATTTTTGTGCAAAAAACAGGGTTTTTCTCCCTGTGCGCTACGCCACTTGGCGTGCGCTTACACTAGGGAGCTCCAAATGACAAAAGGTTTGAATTTTTGGATTTTCCATGGAAAATCATGATTGTTGGTACATGTCCAAGAAGTTTGGGCCAATTTTGAGTCCTCAGGAGGTCAAAAACACCCTAAAAATGACCTCTCTGCCCCTATTTTGACACACAGGAAGCAGTCTTGGGAGATTGCAGTTTTGAAGGGGAAAATGGGCACCAAATTCAGAAATTCCACTTGGGTTGGAAAGTAGACAGATAGGGATTTCCAACAAGCACACTTGGGCTTAATTTGGACTTCAGAAGGTGCCTCAAAACCAGCTCCAAAGTAGTGCGACGCATACAGTTTTTGGCACGGTGCACAGAGACCCAAAGGCCAAAATCACTCCCGCTTTGTGAAATTTCGATTCACAATTTTCTCCAAGTGGGCTCGCTCATTTACAATAAATTTTTCCCGGCATCAAAGGCAAAGTTTAAAAAGCATTTTTGGCTTCTATCCAAGTGGCCAAATGAAGGCGAACAGCCACCCACAAAATCTATGCTCATATTTGCTTTTTTCTAATTGGTCTTCATAGAAAATTAAATGTAACTGCTGATGGTTGGCTCTTCATTTCCTAGGTTGATCGACCTTCTCATGGAAAAGCTTATTTATTGTATTGAGATTCATTTTGTAAAGGGTTGGAATTTCTAGGAAACTGTGGGAGAGAAACCCAGTCACTCACTGTACATTTTGACAGAGAATTAATGAAAGATTGCAGCTCTGGTTCATGAGATTCTTGTGGCGTGAGTTTAGCAAATGTATCTTCTTTATGTTTCATATGTATTTCGTTATGTTTCATATTTTCATTCATATTCATTTCCAGTGAAAGCTTTCTAAGTAAAAAGGTAGAATTCAGTGTGCTGCTCTGCCTTGGGATAGTTTTCACGTTCTATGTTTTCTTCTGTTGAAAAGGATTCATGTATTTATGCCCTTTTCACACTCTTAAACAATCTCTCCACTTCATGTTATTTCGAATCTAATTGCTAGACTTTCCGCCTGTCTTGCCTCATGAAATAATCTGCGTCTTTGAGTTAAATTCTCTGCTCATGTTGTTCCTTGGTCCCACACATCCCAGAAAACTCAGTCATTTGTCAAAATACCTCTATCACATCCATTTACCTAGCCTAAAATCAGTATTCATTTTTGAGTCATCTCAGACCCTATTGTTTATTTTCCTGAGTGTGACCCGGAGAGAGCCCTCTCCTATTCTGGTAGGGCTAGCTACCAGACCGAGCGTGGTTTGTGGTTACCCTGAATGTTTCCTTCCTTCAGCCTAAGGCAAATTTAGGTGCTAACACAATGTATTATAAATGTACATCTAAGTTAATAAGAAATGTAATTAATTGTTCTATCATTCATGACTGTTCACATTTCATGTGTATCTTGACATGGTATCAGAGAGAGTACCTTCCTAACCTACTCAATCTTGTGAAATCCACTGATTTTGTGGCATTTATGTGCATTTCAACTCTGGCATCTATTATTTTTTTTTCCATTCTTAACTTCGCATGTAAAATGCTCCTCCTCATGTGCACCTACTCTAACACTCTGAAATCTGCTTGAAAAACTTGGCGCCCCTCAGAACTGTGTTTTAGTATGTTATTCCTTTGCATGCATTGTTGCGTCCTGTCAAAGCTCTAAGTGTTGTTTCCCAGGCTCAAAAGACCTCTGCCATAGTGAGGTTGTCAAAAGCCTCTAACAATGAAACACCTCTCCTGAATAAAAAAAAAATGTTCCCTATCCTAAGCCTATCAGTTTTGACTCTATCTTCTCATCAACAGTTTCGACAAGGTTTCTTATGAACAAAAAAAATTCCTAGAGGTAGTACATTGGGTTTCATAATTTCTGCAAAGATTTTGAGAAACTTGGCACTTACTCAACGAGCTAACTTGTTCACCTAATCACATTTTGTTTCAAATTTGTGCTCCTAGATCAGGCTCTCCAGCGGAACCAAGTTAGGTTCGATGCTAATTCTATTAATAGGATTTAGGGAGGCTAAGAGTGATTCAATATTAGCACCTACTGGTACGTATTTCCCCATTGTTTGACACTCGAAATCACAGTTGAAATCATGCTTTCAAAGAATAGCTTCCTTGTCAAACCTCTGAGTGGTGTCAAACAAGTTATCCATCTGTACCTTGCCTCCTACTTCTGCGTTGCTCTACAAAACCAACCTCAACACCACCACTCTTTTCTTTTCTTGCTCCAATATTTATGAGTTGAGGTTCTTGAAGAATGCGTTGGTCATTTTGTTTCATGACTAAAAATTGGACTGAGATTGAGCCCAAGCAATACACCACCACTTCGGCTTTTCGGCTTTACCACGCAGGGTGATTGTGTTAAGTTTTTTGTTAATACATATAACGTTGGTGCAAAAGCTCATGTGTAGAATTACACAACATTATATTTGACACATAGTCCTTGTTTTTAATGGTCGTGTTGCTCCCATAGTCATACGTATTGCAGGCCTCCTTCCAAACAAGGCTTACCAACCACCATACGCTGCTTACCATTATCAGAAAGAATTTGCTTCATGTATTCTCGATTGCGCTCCGATTTTGCAATTCAAACAACAGTTCTGGAGCAAAATAAGACCCACGTTCCATGCTCATTATGATTGTGTCTGATTTGAGGACTTTGGTTTTAAGTCCATGGACTTCTTGGTTTCCCAGAATTGCATGATTTTGTTGGGTAAGCCAGTGATAGATAGAAACAAACCTGGTTTTTGAAGCCAACTTGTGAAAGTTGTGGAAAACTGTTAAAAAATGTGTGAAGTCAAGGCTGTAGAGGAATGTTGAGAAATGCAATGAAGCATGAAGTTTATATGTATGCAATCTTTATTTTTCATTCCTGGTATGAGCTTTGAATGGTGATATATGCATTAAACCTTAAAGTATATGCTTGTGGAACCTACGTTGAACCATGTGAAATAAATACCGTACATTTGGTCTTTTGTCGACTGAATGGTACATGTCATATTGGAGTTTGGTACATAGTTATATAGCAGAGTGGCCAAGTTTTACATAATATAGTGATTCTTTATAGAGGTGATATATTCATATTGTGCGCATACAACAAATTTTTTGTGCTTTATTCCCTTATGATGAGTAATTTCTCCTAAAAGCTCTGCATTAAAAAATGAGTTTAAGCAACATCCATTATGATTTCGATTTCGGTGAATTAGTCGATGATGTTTCCATTCTTAACTGAATTCTATAGTCTAAAGTTAAACGTAGAACAAGTTCTCCGACTGTAATCTCTCGTGAAGTCTGACTCTCTTTTTTCGCAACATGAGGGAATTTGAATATGTTGAAGTTGTGGTAGGCAAAGAAAAAAAGAATAAGGTTCTTGGGCTTCCCTATTGTTGCCTTGATACCTATAGTGAACACTTTTGGACTCTTTCACATTGAATTTCAAAAGTTGGAAAATTAATTTTCTAAAACCATTATTGTTTCCACAAGTACATTTTTGGTCATTTGTTGACATGATTGTTTGAACAATGGAGAAAATTCATGGATTATTAGAGTTATTAAGCACTCTAATCTCATCTACTGGTGGAAGCATAGTTAAAGTCAGCAAAGACACTCTCAGAGATATCCAAACCTCCCTACAATATGCACAAGAAAACATTGAATTTTTGCAGTTTGAATCATAGTTACAACAAGAAGAATTACAACAATGGAGTCATCATTCTGAACTTGTTTCTATTTAGAATATTGAGACAGACTCCCATCAGCATCAAGAATATAAATTTGAGTTTGAATCACATTCAGTTCCCAGTTCAAGAGTAGATTTGCATGCAGAAGTAGAAATTCAGCATGCACTTCCCAAGCAAATCATCAAACCTTGGGAGGAGCTTGTCAACTACAAGCACATAACAGGTCTTGGATATGATAAGGAGGTGTCATTTCATATTCCAGACTATTCCGAGACCATTCAATTTAAAAGTTTTGGATTTCTTCATGACAGTTCACCTTCAAATGTTCCAGATTCTACTCCTCTTCCACAATAGCAACAACAGATTGCTAAATGCCAACACTGTGATCGAGTTGGCCATGTGAAAGATCATTATTTTTATCATCATCCATGCAACCATTGTGGTCAGCATACTCATTCTTCACATAGATGATTCAAAAAAAAACCTCCTGCAAGAACAAAGATTCATCTTGGATGGATCACTTCTTGGCAATGGGCTTCAACAACCAACAATACGTTTCAGTCATATGTCATAATTTCTTCTAGAATATTAAAAGGTATTATAGTTGAGTTTTCTCCATATTCTCACCTTGTATTTGACAGGAGGGGAAGCAATGGTAATATAAAAGCTTCAAAGCCACATCAAGACTGAGCCACAACTTGCCATACCAGATTTAGAGATGTTGCTAGGGAAAAATATTCCCCTGAGCATGCCTTCGGTTGGTGGTCAACCTTTAAACCATCTACGTGGGGTTGAGACCTCCTTTTTCCAGGATGAAGGTGTCCCTCATCAAAGCATTAGGAGAAATTCCTCTAGCAGAAGAATTCAACTTCTTTCCATATTTGGAAGAGTTCAGGGAACTGCACTAAGCGTTCCAGTGTTGGTGGTCATCCTTAAACCATCACCTTATACCGATATTTTAGAGAGCACATTCAACCTAGTGTTGCCATGCATTTTTGCACATTTTGTATTACAACTCTCTTCTTGGACTCATACATACCCCTTCGGATTAAGGGGGGGAATGTTGGACACCTAATCCTCTAAGGGTTGGTGTGGAAGTTGAATAGTCAAAGGGAGTCCAAGAGACCTTGGAAGATGAATCCAGGGATCACTCCACTGTATTATAAATGTACATCTAAGTTAATAAGAAATGAAATTAATTGTTCCATCATTCATGATTGTTCACATTTCATGTGTATCTTGACATTCATAGCTTGCACTGTGGCATAGAGCTCCTCGTTGTAGGTAGGGTAGTTAAGAACTGCCCCATGAAATGCTTTTGAATGGTAGCATACAAGCCTTCCTCTTGCATCAAGAAAACTCCCATTGCATACCCACTCACATCTATCTCCACTTCAAAGGGTCATTGCAATTATGGTAATGCCAGTCTAACTGGTGCTTGACTGATCTTCTTCTTTAGCTCCTTGAAAGCCTTCTACTAACCTTTCCCCCACCAGAAACTATTTCCACTTGTTGTTATGGCATGTAGCGGTGTTGCTATTGCTAAAAATGTGGATATGAATTTCCTTTGGTAATGTGCTACCCCAATGAAACTCCTAACCTCGGAAACATTAGTAGGCACTGAATATTTCATGATGGCCTCCACCTTGGAAGGATGTATCTTTAGTTATCCTCCACCAATCACATACCCAAAATACACCAAGGGTTGTTGTGCAAACTCACACTTCTTGAGATTTGTTAGCAGTCAGTGCTTCTTCAATGTTTCCTGCACCTGCGCCAAATGTGAAATATGCTCCTCCCAGGTAGAACTATATACCAGTATATCATCCAAATAGAAAATAACAAATTAATCTATAAAATGGCACAATACATAATTCATTAATCTCCTAAATGTAGTTGGTGCATTACATAGGCCAAATGGAATAACTAACCACCCATACAAACCTTGTCTAGTTTTGAAGGCAGTCTTCCATGTATCTTCTTCTTTGAATTGAACCTAGTGATATCGAGACTTCAAGTCCAGCTTGGTGAAGAAATTTTCTTACTACAATTGATCTAGTAGATCATCTATCCTGGGTAGGGGGTATTTGTTCTTGAGTGTGATTTTATTCAATGCCCTATAATCTATACACATCTGCTAAGTCCCATCCTTCTTTGGCACAATGATGATGGGTGACCCACATAGAGATGTACTTGGTCAAATGACACCCTGTTCCAACAACCACTGCAACTGTTTCTTCACCTCACTTGCTTCTATAAAAGACTACCTATACAACCCAATAGTTGGAAATGGGTAGTCCTGCAATAGCTGGATCTCATGTTCCACTTCTCTCTTAGGCGGTAACCCTTTGGTCTCTCAGAACACATCCCTATATTCCTGTAATAGATCCTCCATTTTTTTTTTGTTTCTTATTACACCCATCCAGGGATGCCTTGCCTCTTATTGACTCCTCTTTAGACTGACCTTCTCTTAAAAATAATAAAGCATACTTCTTGCTGGAACTAATCAATTTCTTGGCTTGGTTGAAACTTACCAATAAAATTTTTGGCTTTCCTTTATGCACGTTGATGATGAACAATTTTCCATCCTTGATGAGCCGATATTGATTGGATCTCCTCATGAATATTTCATCGTGCATGTACATGTATGGACTCCAAAACATGACTCCACATACGTAAAGGGGAACCACATCTATATCTACTTCATCAATAAAATTAGCACTAATAGCAAATCTAATTTTACATTGTTTTGTTACCTTCAACTCTGCATATTTATTTACCCATCCTAGTGGATATGGGTTTGGATGATCACGATCTTCCAACCCCAACTTATTGACTAGCTCTGCTGCAATGAGATTCATCTACGATCCTGAGTCAAAAAGAGCATCAATATTTGTCTTATTGACCTATATCTTTATATGGAAGAGTTTGGTCATTTCTTTCTCTTCCTATTGATGAAGGTTACTTAGATTCACCTCCTTCTGCACTAATGTATAGATGGTCTTCTCATCCACGTCTAAGCTTCTTTCAACTTGGTTGCTCGAATTCGTGGCCATATGATTCTTCTTCTTTTTATCTTTCTTCTTATTCTTCAGGTTTAGCTCTGGATGAAATTTCCAACACTTCTTCTCTGTATGGCCATCAATGTTGTAGTGGTTGCATTGGTTTCTAGGATCTTTTCACTGGTGTGTTATGGTTTTCATCTTTTTATCTTTCCCCTTTTTTGCTTCTTCTTCCCCTCCTTAGAAATGTCATGTTTCTCTTTCTTCTTCGATCCACTTGATTGTGCTCTCTTTAGGCCTATGTTTTCTAGGTATTGTGCCTGTACACAAGCCTCATCCACCGATTTGGGCTTGAACAACATCAATTTCTCATGATGAAGAGTCCCCAAATAATTGAGTACATCTGGGTTCTTTGGATAGATACCCAACATTATAGCCATCTTTCTGAATTCCATGGTGTACTCTTGCATGCTTTGGCCAGACTTTTGCCTAAAGTAATGCCACCGGATCCACTAGTCCTCCATGTACCTAATGGGATAAAACTATGACCTAATGAGGGTTTTGAAATATTCCACTTAGTCACTTAAGGTTCTCCCTCCAACCTTAGGGTTTCCGTGTAGCTTTCCTACCAAGTCAGTGCATGACCCTCTAATTTCAGCCATGGGAATGAGATCTTTTGTCCTTCCTCAATCTGATGGATGCTGAAATAAAATTCTAGTTGCTACAACCAATGGTTCAGCTTAAGAGTGCCAATCTCACCATGGTATGGCTTGATATCAAAATTTGCTTCCATTTTAAACATGGACTGATTCACGACACTCAAACTGGATTAATCTTTTCCAAATTTTTTTCTTCAACAAGTTCTTTGTTTCTCCGCGATTTTCCGATCCCTGTTTAGATTTCTCCTTTGCATTTGAACCCCCATATTCTCCAAATATCCCCAGCTTGCTATTCAAGTCCACCATGAGGAGGCTCGCATTGTGGTTGACATCTGCGACTTGTTGTTCCATCCATGTAAACCTCACCTTTGTAGGATCACAAGGTTTGTTTACAGATTCATCGACCATGATTAGGGTTTTATGATTTTTAGCCCTATTGATCTAGATCCATGTAATTTCCATAAAATACCCAAAGAAACATGTTCTAATACCAAATGATCTATAAACTACAATGGATATTCCACTGGATAGTTCCTCACAACATATTTGATAATAAAATATTAAAATTCGGAATTTCTACACTTTTACAGTTTTATTAAACTTTAAGATTTGTAAAATTAACTATAATTAGTGCATGCATGTGAATGAAAATTATGAAAAAAAGTAGAAAAATGAAAAAAATAAGCTCACACACACACATAAGACACAAAATATTCTCTAGCAAACCCTTTCAAGAGAAAACCCAACTAGAAGGTGAGGTCGCTTCACTCTCTTTCTCTGTCTGGAAAAAAAGACTGTAGGTACAAAGAAGGAATGATTGTGGCCCATCGGTTGCTACAATGCACAAATCCTCTGTGGACTCTAACTCCTATCTCTCCTGGCTATCTTTTCTCAACTATGGAACAAAATTTTCTCAAAATAATGGAATGCCTCTTCCTCCTAGTGGTCCGATTATAACACACCCTGATAACCTACTAGTGGTTAAGTTTGACTACATCAACTTTTAACTAGAGTTACAATACAAACTCTTATAGAGTCTCACGTGGCTAACCCCTTTTCCATGAATAATGGAAGCTGACGCGACATCTTCTCTAACTATAGGTGTGAAAATAGGAAGGTTGACTTTTGAGTGGCATAAATTTTGCATATGGACTTCGATTGACGCGCTTCTTCAACCATTGGAAATATGTTTGTGTAGGACAACATGAACAGGTGTTGGGTTACAGAGACATATTTTTACCCCCAAAAACATCGTTTGATGCCTCAAATTGCTCTCGGAAGGTTTTATACCCCTTTCACCAAACTGGGTCTCGCCGGTAAAAATGGTCCCATGAGCTAATTCCTCCACTTTTTCCACTATGAATATATTGAGATGGATGAAAAACAATATAATGATCCAATCTGGATCAAGAACAAAAAATTCAAAGAAACCAAAGAAAAAACATGTGTGATGATGCCAAAACAATTAGACAATCAATCTTAAGATGCACTTCAAATCCTCGATTGTCCTGTATATTTATAGCTTCTGAAGACCACCTCAGCCCAATGGTTACCATGGGCACAAATAAATGTTTTATTTGATGGTTTTCCAACCAAAAATGGACTATATTGTTTCTCAAGAAATAATTTTTAACTGGGATGCTTGGACCATAACTAACAATCGATGACAAAAATAATCCTTTTGACATTTGATCCACTACTCCAATGATCAATGTGTTCACATTATCAGACCATTGACTAGATCAACAATATTTATGGACCAAATCAAACCACTATGATGAACACTAGAATTATCAATGCATTCACAACTATGAAGAGAATGATCATGGGACCAAATCCATGGATTAGATAATTAATGATGACCAAATCACATAGGTGGACCATAACCAACTCAATTAATCATTTGATCACTGTATCAACACCATAAATTTTGAAAATCAATTGATCAATGCATTCCTTAACCACTTCAATTATCACTGGATAATTTCACTCACACCTTTGAAGCAATGAATAGATCCACCAAATTTGTCCACACAAATAGTATGGTAACAGCTTGAGTGTTGTAGCAAATTCTGGTAACTAAAGTTTTGTAACATGCCATCACTTGAGATAATAAACATACCACCTGATTAGTGTGCACAAGTTGGTTGACATTCAACATCAGTGCTAACCTAACTAGAACCATCCTACCAACATCGTCCCACTTTTGCATTGATATCAACCTACAACCACAAGCACCAAACTTGACTTCTCCTCTACAAGATGGCTGATCTTCATTCCTTGCTAGTGGTTACATCACTCTCTCCCTTTGACATCAATTGAAAAGGGTGGTGCAATCTCCACTAAAACACCATGAACCACCACTGAATACGTCAGATTAAACCAATAGGAAAGGTTGATACCAATTGATTAGCTTGATAAAATAGATCAACTACCAATATGCCTTCATACCAACAATCTCCCCAACTTACCTTCAAGTCTCTAGTCAACACCTTGCATTTCTTCTTTGCTACTTTGTTGAACATGCTCTTCATGAACATTTGAATGGGGTTGTTTATGATACCAATTGTTATAAATGAAACAATAAAACAACATGGTTGTTACATCATTGCACTCAAAAGGAAAAAATGGATTGACTCTTTGACATGCATGCTTACATCAAGTGTTACTCATCCAATGGACCAATGGGTTCATTATGACCCATGACTAATGGTGCATAATGAGATAAATGGCTAAATAAAAATATTCATGGTTGTTTTTGGCATTATGACAAATGTGTTTTCCTTGATGGCACCTACTTAATAAAGATCTCAACATGATAACAGGATAAGTATGCAGGCGAGTACATATGTAACATAAAGATTGGACAAAACAATATTAGTTCATAGATAGAGGAATGATAAAAATAAATTTTGAAGAAGCATACGTGGGTTCCGTGAATCAAATCCGCATACATACATGATTATGGTGAAGAAAAGTCACGTACAGTTCCCGCACCATGGTATTCTAAATACCAAGTGTCTTTACCATGGTATTGGCCCATAGTAATGAACGCGGCAATAGATATTTGATCCCATCAAAGAATATCATCGGCATGACCACAAAATTGGCTTAAGATATTGGCTAAGGCCTAATCTATATAAAGAGATGGAGATCAAGGCGCTAAGTGTGCATGATATGGGTTATTGATGAATTGTTTAATCTAAAATAAATGTGCACCCGAGAGTGTGATGATGGATCAAATATTAAAGATATGAAATGAATACACATTGAATAATCTAATTATGGGTTGATAAACCTGTGATGATAATGTATTTTACATTGTATGTCGATATTTGGGTTTGATGTATGCTCTATTGTGCAGCGAAGGTATGATTCAATAATTACATATATGTACGTAGGTTTTCTTCAGAAAGATCATGTACATATGCGAATCTTCTTCTAGGTAGTCGCGTATCGATTCTGCAATATGTGAAGATCTGTACGCGGGTATTCTTATTTAAAGGTGTGTACATATGTAGAAGTGTCTTATAAGGGTCACGTACATATGTTAAGGTTTTGTTGAATATGATGTCTGATTAGTCTTGTTGTGTTTATTGTTGTCTGTCGATGAAGTTTTTCATGATGATCTGAGTTCGAAAATGTTGATTGAGGTTGAGCTGATTATGTTATGAAATGTTGAATAGTAATGATGATCTGTATTTGGTTCAAATATATGTGACAAGGTTAGTATGTGTTTCAATGATTGATTTCAGTAGTGCAGTGATTTAGTTTCAAGGTTCAGTGTTTTAAGATCTGTATGTGGGTTATCTAAAGAGAAAGTGCGTATATACGTGGGTATGTCTCATAATAGTGGCATATATATTCTAACATAATATTGACCAGGGATTGCAATGACAAGATCTAGTTTATGTGATGAACAGTAAGTAGTATGACATTCTGATGAAGAGTATACAATGATTTGAGATGATCTAGCTACTTTGTTTGTTTGAGATTCAGTAATTGGTTAATTCAATTATTTGATGATTAAGTTGATTCAATGATTTGATACAGTGTTGGCATTATGGCACAGATTTGGAGCTATGGCACAGGTGTTGTCCTTGATGGCAACTCTCTCTGGTGACAGATCTCAGTTCAGGCTTTCAGAATGAAGGAAAAGTCATATACGCAGGTTCACCTAGACTAAGGCACGTATACACGCGTTGTTGGATGTTACAAAGGCGCGTATGCGTATACATGCACTTTCACGCAAGGAAAAGCACGTATATGTTGGAGAACTTACCTTTGGCCCGTGGTAGTTAGTCCTTGGTATTTGAACCTATGGTTTTGGACCATGGTATCTCGTCAGAAGTGTTGATCCCAAGTATTGGGTCCATGATATTGTTTTATTATGGTTTTGGACCATGGTATTGTGAAAGGCCTAAGACTATAAAAGGGGAAGGAGATCACTTGGCAAAGGATTATCTGAATTAATTGAATATTAAAGAAGTGCTAGATCTGAAATATTGGTGATTGGGGTTATGGTGCAGATCTGGATCTGAATGAAGGAGGAACCTTAGCGCAAAGAGAAAGATAAGTTCTATTGATGGGTCATAATCTTAAGGCTTGAATGATAGTATCTTTGTATGATTTTGATCTGTTATATGTGGCGCATGCTTGATCTATAAATCTGATACTCTAGGCTAATCAGTGTCTGAATTTTTGAAAGAGTGAATTATCCTTTATAAATCTATACGCAGTTTCAGTGAAGCGAAGGCACGTATACACGTTGTTTTGGTAAGGGAAAGAGGCGTATACGCAGGTTGGCTTTGACACAGAAGTGTATACACGTAGGTTTCTGAACAGTGAAGTAGTGTACATCTCTTAATTTATGTTCTAGCTGCTTTTGTTTATTGCTGTAGTGGTCAAGGTTCATAATTGGTGTGTGGTTACAGTTACTATGTTCTGGGTACAGCTGTCAGAGAAGTGTTTATTTTGATTCAGTTTTGAGTGGTGAATAGGTGATTGGTTGATGCAGAAATTCTTGATATTTGATTGATGTGGATCCAGTCTGAAAATTTATGAAACGTGGTCCCTGGAAGAAAGAGAAGGTTGTAGCCTTCTGTAGGCCAGCACCTACGTACTAGTATCTTGGCTAGTGCAAGAGCTAAGGGGGTTGTAGCTCCCTTCCAGGAGAAGATGGAAAACGAGAGAGGGTTGTAGCTCTCTGCAGGTTGCAGCTTGTGTACTGGTAAAGGACTGCACCAGTACATTGTAAAAAGAAGTTTCTAATTAAAAGAAGATAGAGACGAATTGCAGCAGGTGGTTTTCACCCACATTGGGTTTCCACCTTATATCTTGTGTTCTTGTGTGTGATTGTCTTTTGCTCTGTTTTACTGTTTCTGGTTACTGGTTATTTGATTCTGATACACAGATTAACAATCAACATCTGATAGATAAAGTAAATTATAAGTTTGCATTGTATACGCGGGTTTCCTTCTACATAGTTGCGTATATACGCGGGTTTAATTAATTGAAGTAGCATATATTATCTGGATTTGAAAAAGGGAATATTTGACTTGATAATACTGATTCATCCCCCCCTCTCAGTATTATTTCTAACAATTGGTATCAGAGTGGGTCCTTCTGAAGAAGCTTGATCGCTTGAAGGAAGATCCATCATCATGAGCAACTACAAGAGAGAAGCATCTATCAGGCCACCAATTTTTGATGGGACAAACTTCGTATATTGGAAGGTAAGAGTTACTGCCTATCTTCAATCTCTTGGTACAGAAGTATGGGATATCATAGATACAGGGTACACTTTTCCATCAGCAACTCCTACTGATCCGGCTGAGAAGAAGAAATATGAAACAAATGCAAAGGTTGTCAATACTCTATTAGGATGTCTATCCCAATCAGAATTCGTCAAGGTTATGCAGTATAAATCCGCAAAAGAAATATGGGACAAGATTGTTCTGAGCTATGAAGGAGATGAACAGGTAAAATGAGCAAAACTTCAAACTCTCAGAATTCAGTATGAAAATCTTAGAATGCACAATGATGAAAGTGTGGCTAACTATTTCCTACGTGTAGATGAGATTGTTAATTGTATGAAAAATTTGGGTGAAGAAATAAAAGAGGTTGTTGTGGTTGAAAAGGTCCTAAGATCTTTGTCCCCTAGGTTTGAATCTAAAGTTTCTGCAATAGAAGAAAAAGAGAATCTACGAAACCTTACCATGTCTCAGCTGCACGGAATTTTGACTGCTTATGAAATGAGGAAAGGAGGACCATCAGACAGGAGAGAAGCTGCCTTCAAGGCTTCAGGCAAAGGAGATTACTATGAGTCAGGACACATGTCAGAAGAAGAGGAGGAATCAAATTTTGTCAAGAACCTTCAACGGGGTGCTGGAAGATTCAGAGGTAAGTTACCTTTCAAATGCTTTGCTTGTGGAAGAGTCAGTCACTATGCTGCCAAATGTCCTCATAAGGATAAGATTGACAAGGGGAAGGAACCTGTTAGATGGAACAAGAAACAGAATGCAAATAAGAAAAGCTATTACACTCATGAAGATAGTGATGGACTTTCAAATAATGATGAAGATGAACGAGGTAATAATTATAAACTTTTAATGGCTTTTGAAGATGATGATTACATGGATGTTATAGATGAAGAAGGTCTTTATGAAGAGATTTCTAAACTCAAAATTTGTTTAGAAGAGAAAAATGTGATTATTGATTCTCTGCAATGTCAACTAGCTGAAAGGGAAAAACATCATGAAAAATTGGAATGTGAAATTGTGGGGCTTAGAAGAGAGATTGAGAAAACTAAAGCTCTTAATCTTAGATTTGTTAAAGGTTCTGAAACTCTAGATGAGATTATCAATGTGCAGCGTTCCCCACTAATCAAGACAGGTCTGGGATACAATGAAGAAGCATCTCAAGCGCAGAAACCATCCACATCAAAAAGTTATCTTGATGCAGCAAGGAGGAATGAGCAAAATGGAGATCACCAGGTAAAACAGGGATGATTTACATCAAGAATAAACAAAGACTACCAGGTAAATCAGGGGCAATCCATCTTAAGGATGAACAAAAGCTACAACCAGCCACAGGTAAAATCTTCTCAATTTGCCTCAAGAATGGATGACAATAGAAACTACAATCATTTGGCTGGAAGATTTGATAATCGTAGGAGTTTCTTCAATGGCCAATGTTTCTCTTGCCATAACTTTGGTCACAAAGCAGCTCAATGTGTTGCCTATAAGACAATCATGACTAGAGAAGCTCAAAAACAAAGAAGTATGACTGGAATCATGAAAAGGACCTATAACAACTTTTCTGCCCTTGAAAATGAAATTGAATGTTCTATTTGTAATAACTTCGGTCATGAAGATTCTGAATGCAGGAGTAGGTTTCGAAAGACAACTCAGAAGGAAAAAACCTCAAGTGCCAAAACATGGAGAATGAAGGAACCGCAACCAGAAAGATGTGGGATAGCTTTATATGCAGAAGGACAGGAAAATCAATGGTACATCGATAGTGGATGTTCGAAGCATATGACAGGTGATAAAGAAAAACTTCAATCATACAGTGCTTTAGAAAAGGGAAAGAAAGTTTCTTTTGGAAATGATACCCTTGCAGTCATAAAAGGAAAAGGCATTGTTCAGTTGAAAGAAAGAGTCAAAGCTGGAAATGTTTTGTATGTTGATGGCTTGAAGCATAATCTACTAAGTGTCAGTCAGATGTGCGATCAAGGAACTGAGGTAATATTTCGATCAAATGGATGTAGTGTTCGTGATCTTGATACAGGAAAAACAGTGATCAAAGGCATAAGAACTCCAAATAATTTATACATATTTGAAGAAGGACAACAACAATGCTATTTGAGCAAAAATGATGAACACTGGTTATGGCACCAGAGGTTGGGGCATCTAAGCTTTTCACAGATAAGGAAAGCATGCAAGTACCAAGCAGTTCGTGGTCTTCCAGACATCAGAATTCCAGACAATACAATATGCAAATCATGTCAGTTTGGTAAGCAAACCAGAACTAACTTCCCTGAGAAGGAAGGATCAGCTAGCAGGCCTCTTGAACTAGTCCATACAGATGTATGTGGTCCATCTAGGAAAAGGTCTCCTCGAGGAGAAGAATACTTTATATTATTCATTGACGACTTCTCCAGGATGGTTTGGATAGGACTTACGAAGCACAAAGACGAAGCCTTCGAAAAATTCAAATCTTTCAAAGCCTTGGTTGAAAACGAATCAGATCACAAAATCAAGTGCCTCAGGTCTGATAGAGGTGGGGAGTTTACCTCAAATGAATTTTTCTATTTTTGTGAAGAACATGGAATAAGAAGGGAATTCTCTACAGCTAGGACTCCTCAGCAAAATGGAGTAGTGGAAAGGATGAATAGAACAGTTCAAAAAATGGCTCGTGCTATGCTTGATGAGTCTGGAACTCCCGCAACCTTCTAGGGTGAAGCTGCATTTGCTGCGGTTGTTATTCTCAACAAAACAAATGTCCGGGTGAACAACACTCAAACTCCTCATGAGCTCTGGTATGGTGAGACTCCTTCAGTAAAACATTTCAAAATCTTTGGAAGCAAATGCTATATTAAGAATAATGATGAACATCTTGGCAAGTTTGAATCTAGAGCAGATGAAGGCATTCTCCTTGGTTATTCTCCCCACAACAAAGCATATAAGTGTTACAATAAAAGACTTGGAAGAATTGTTGACAGCATTGATGTAGTGGTTGATGAAGAAGGAAACATTCCTAGGCAAGTAAATTATGAAAATATCGAAGAAGATGAAGACCATCCTTCAAATCAGACTGATGATGAAGAAGAACCTCAAGAGGCACCAAAAGAACAGATAAGGATAGAAGAGAAGACTCCATCCAGGTACGTTCAAAGAATCATCCAGAATCTCAAATTTTGGGGCAGAAAGAGGCAGGTGTACAAACAAGAAGAACAATTGCAGAAGCCTCAAGCTATTTGGCATTGCTCTCCTCCACTAAACCACAAAATGTAAAAGAGGCATGCAAAGATGAATCTTGGGTCAAGGCAATGGATGAAGAACTTGAGCAGATCGAAAAGAATAACACTTGGGAGTTGGTTCCTAGACCAAAAGATAAGAATGTCATAGGGACAAAATGGATCTTCAAAAATAAGTTGAATGAAAATGGGGAAGTGATTAGAAACAAGGCCAGACTTGTCTGTAAAGGGTATGCTCAACAAGAAGGAATAGACTTTGAAGAAACTTTTGCTCCTGTTGCTAGACTTGAGGCCATCTGAATGTTCCTTGCTCTCTCAAGCTTTCAGAAGTTCAAAGTATTTCAAATGGACATGAAATCAACCTTTCTGAATGGAGACTTAGAAGAAGAAGTGTACATTGAGCAACCATATGGTTTTATTCTTAGGAATGATCCAAATCTTGTTTGCAGACTAAAAAAGGCACTCTATGGTCTTAAACAGGCTCCAAGGGCTTGGTACTACCGTTTGGACAAATATCTTCATCAACAAGGTTTTTCAAAAGGATCAGCAGATAGCAATCTTTATATAAAAATTGAAAATGACAATTTGCTAATACTTGTTGTGTATGTAGATGATATTATCTTTGGCAGCAATGAAGAAGCTATGAGTCAAAGCTTTGCCTTGGTGATGCAGAAAGAATTCGAAATGTCTTTTCTTGGAGAACTGACATATTTTCTTGGATTGCAAATCCAACAAAATGAAGGTGGTATCCTTTTGTCTCAAACCAAGTATCTCAAGCAGATCTTGAAGAAATATGGCATGGAAGATGCAAAACCAGTATGTACCCCCATGGTTACAGGATGCAGCCTCAGTGCAAATGATGAATCAACAACAATGCATCAATCAACCTATAGATCTATGATTGGAAGTCTACTTTATTTGACAGGTACCCAACCAGACATCATGCATGTAGTGGGAATAGTTGGAAGATTTCAGGAAAATCTAAAGGAAACTCATCTTCAGGCAGTGAAGAGAATTTTCAAGTATCTTCAAGGAACTCAAAACTATGGCTTATGGTATCCTAGAAATACAGATCTCACTCTTCATGCTTATACAGATGCAGATTAGGCTGGAAGCGTGGATGACAGAAAGAGCACAAGTGGTGGTGCATTCTTTATGGGTTCCAGATTAGTATCTTGGTTCAGCAAGAAACAGAGTTCGATTGCTTTATCTACAGCTGAAGCGGAATATGTGGCTGCTGCATCTTGCTGCACTCAACTCCTTTGGATGATGCAAACCTTGCAGGATTTTCAGATCACTTGTACACCACCTATCTCCATCTTATGTGATAATACAAGTGCAATCAGCATTTCAAAGAACCCAGTCATGCATTCAAAGACCAAGCACATACCGATCAAGTATCACTTTCTCTGGGAACAAGTGTTGGAACAAAAGGTCAAATTGGAGTATGTTTCTTCTAAGGAACAAGTTGCTGATATTCTCACCAAACCACTGCCCAAGGAAACTTTTGAATACCTCAGACAGAAGCTGGGAGTAGTTGATGCATCATCTTGCTGTTAAATCTTGTCTGTTTCAGAGAAAAATGGGTGTACGCGAGTTTCCTGAGGAGGATCTGCGTACATACGTCGTTTTGTGCAGAGACAGTTGCGTATATGGAGGCTTGATGGATTTCAGTAGGGATAGGCTCTGGTTGAAGATAGTCTGAGATGGGTCTGACAGAGACCATCTGGCACAAGTTCAGGGGGAGCATATAAACTTCTAATGATGCATTTTTGGCATTATCTTTGAAGCTTTTGATTCTAGTACACAGCTGTTGTTGGTTTCAGGTGGAACAAAGGCAGAGGGAGAACAGAAGGAAATCTTGGTTGCTGATCTGAATGGTGATTGACAGATGCTGCTGATATCAGTTATTGGTGACTTTCATAAGTCTTGCTCTAGTTATTTCGTCTCTATGTCATGTATCTCTTTTAAGGTGTCAAGGTCATGTAACGGCCTATTTTGGTTTCCCCACTATGCCTGGGATGAATACGTAATGTACTTGGTTGTCATATGTAAATTTCTGATGTATCCCCACTTGGTTGGGTGGATGATTCCCACTTGGTTGGGTGATGGATGTATGTATTAAGACTTTTTGTGATAGGAAGGTCCTTTTTGATGTATAAGTCATGGTTCTTCTTAAAGAACATCTTTTGCAGATCTTGCCTACAGTCAAGGGGAGCATGGTCAGCACAACAACACAGAGATTTCAGCATGTACTCAAGGGGAGCACAACTCTTTGCCCTTGATGACAGAGGGGGAGAATGACTTTGAGGATCTTGGGGTTGCCATCAAGTCCAAAGGGGGAGATTGTTGGCATTATGGCACAGATTTGGAGCTATGGCACAGGTGTTGTCCTTGATGGCAACTCTCTCTGGTGACAGATCTCAGTTCAGGCTTTCAGAATGAAGGAAAAGACATATACGCAGGTTCACCTAGACTAAGGCGCGTATACACGCATGTTGGACGTTACAAAGGCGCGTATGCGTATACACGCACTTTCACGCAAGGAAAAGCACGTATATGTTGGAGAACTTACCTTTGGTCCATGGTAGTTAGTCCTTGGTATTTGAACCTATGGTTTTGGACCATGGTATCTCGTCAGAAGTGTTGATCCCAAGTATTGGGTCCATGATATTGTTTTATTATGGTTTTGGACCGTGGTATTGTGAAAGGCCTAAGACTATAAAAGGGGAAGGAGATCACTTGGCAAAGGATTATCTGAATTAATTGAATATTAAAGAAGTGCTAGATCTGAAATATTGGTGATTGGGGTTATGGTGCAGATATGGATCTGAATGAAGGAGGAACCTTAGCGCAAAGAGAAAGATAAGTTCTATTGATGGGTCATAATCTTAAGGCTTGAATGATAGTATCTTTGTATGATTTTGATCTGTTATATGTGGCGCATGCTTGATCTATAAATCTGATACTCTGGGCTAATCAGTGTCTGAATTTTTGAAAGAGTGAATTATCCTTTATAGATCTATACGCAGGTTCAGTGAAGCGAAGGCGTGTATACACGCTGTTTTGGTAAGGGAAAGAGGCGTATACGCAGGTTGGCTTTGACACAGAAGCGTATACACGCAGGTTTCTAAACAGTGAAGTAGCGTACATCTCTTAATTTATGTTCTAGCTGCTTCTGTTTATTGCTGCAGTGGTCAGGGTTCAGAATTGGTGTGTGGTTACAGTTACTATGTTCTGGGTACAGCTGTCAGAGAAGTGTTTATTTTGATTCAGTTTTGAGTGGTGAATAGGTGATTGGTTGATGCAGAAATTCTTGATATTTGATTGATGTGGATCCAGTCTGAAAATTTATGAAACATTGTCCCTGGAAGAAAGAGAAGGTTGTAGCCTTCTGTAGGCCAGCACCAACGTACTAGTATCTTGGCTAGTGCAAAAGCTAAGGGGGTTGTAGCTCCCTTCCAGGAGAAGCTGGAAAATGGGAGAGGGTTGTAGCTCTCTGCAGGTTGCAGCCTACGTACTGGTAAAGGACTGCACCAGTACATTGTAAAAATAAGTTTCTAATTAAAAGAAGATAGAGATGAATTGCAGCAGGTGGTTTTCACCCACATTGGGTTTCCACCTTATATCTTGTGTTCTTGTGTGTGATTATCTTTTGCTCTGTTTTACTTTTTTTGGTTACTGGTTATTTGATTCTGATACACAGATTAACATTCAACATCTGATAGATAAAGTAAATTATAAGTTTGCATTGTATACGCGGGTTTCCTTCTACATAGTTGCGTATATACGCGGGTTTAATTAATTGAAGTAGCGTATATTATCCGAATTTAAAAAAGGGAATATTTGACTTGATAATACTGATTCACCCCCCCTCTCAATATTATTTCCAACATACAGTTTTTGGTTTCAGTTTTGGATTTGATATTGGGCTTAAATTATGGTAGTGGGTCTAGTCTGAAAATTGGATGAAAGTGGCATATAGGTTTGATGTTTTGGTTCAGGTGGATCCAATATGAAAATAATGAAACGTGGTCCACAGAGGTTTTGAGGGTTGGAGCTTTCAGTGAGGAAGTCAAAGCTTCCTTCCAGTGGTAGCTGGTAAATAAGATCAGGGGGTTGGAGCTCCCTTTGGGTGGGCGTTGGTAAATGCGATTAGGGGGTTGGATCTCCCTTCTAGTGGGTGCTGGAGAATTAGAAAAGGTTGTAGCCTTCTATAGGTTGGTTCCTTCATGCTGGTATGATTCTGCACCAATACAATATTAGAAGAAGTTTTTCATTATAATAAAAGATGAAGACAAAGACGACAACAACGTTTGTTTTCTCCCACATTGGGTTTCCACCTAAAAATCCTGGTGTCATGTGTGTTGATGTGTTGCTTATGTGTGATGTTTTATTCTATTCTCATTGCACATGGTTACTGTTTAATTAGTGCCTAATGAAGTACTAATACATTGTATCAAGTTAAACAAATCATGAAGTAACTGAAAAGTTAGTTAACCGAATATACTCTAGTTGTTTGCATAACAATTGCGTACATATGAAGGTTTTGTTGGGTGTGGAGCCTGATTATCTTCTATATTCAAAGGTATCGCCACATTGGACCCCAATTTGAAATGGGGGCGACAACGCCACCCGTAAAATATTCACTGCAAGGGGGGTCCAGGGGGGGCGGCTGCGACCTTTGGGAGCCCCCCCCTGGCGGGGGGTTTCGAGGGCAGCACCCCTGAAGCTAAAAACATCTGTAAAATTGCCTTGTAAAAGTATAGTAATTTCTAGTCAATCTGGGCCGTTCATTAGGCAGATGATCTGATGGTAGAACTTATGTTTAGTTTAGGGTTTTCTGCCCTAGAAGGCAACCCCTCTCTTTGTATGAGGGCATTGTATTTGAGGCTGCATAATAGATGTGTATTCTGTGAGCGAGATATAGAGAGGTGAGACTGTGAGAGAAAACAAAGGATATTACAGCGGATCTGTTGTAGGTTGTGTCTCTTCATTTTGCTGGATAATAGAAAGGAAGGACTGGCTCTTCGGGGTGGACGTAGCCCAAACTGGGTGAACCACGTATATCTGTGTCTCTCTTGTTTTATGCGTTTTCTGTGTTTATATTTCTGCAATATTTTATGTGTTCCATTACTCCGTAATATATAATTTTCTAACAGGTTTACTTCAGTGTAGTCGCGTACATAAATCTAAATAAGAAAATAAAAGTTTAAGTGCATTTTTAAAATACTGATTCACCTTCCCCCCCCCCCCCCCCCCCCCATCCCTCTCAGTATTTTTCCCAACATTTGTAATAAGCACATATGACTGATATATAACTCTCTTGTAAGCATGCCTATCACCATGACTCTCTCTCCACCAAAACTTTGACAAATGATATCGAATTCAAAGCATACATGGTTGTATAATGAATATACAGGGATGTATAATGACTACAACATGACATACAACATCCCACATATGGTTGAAACATTACTCCTATATTTCTCCAACGCATGCCTGGATACTAATACCACTCAACCAACTAACCCAATAATGAAAACAACATGTTACAAGGTTGTAATATTGCACACACATGCATTTTTCATGACTGAACCAAGATGATCCACTACATGTCATGAAAAAATATTACTCATCTAACATACCAAGAGTAACATACATATGGTTGAACCAAGACTCTCTTCAAACATGGAAACTCAACCAATGCACTAAATGATGAAACAACAATGCTACATGACTTCTAAAAGCACATAAGAGTGCTTTAAAAGAATGGAGCAAGATGACTCTCTTTGATGCATCTTGAATGACTCTTGCTCCCAAATATGAATCATAATAGGGTTACTACCAAGTGATATGACCTTGATACCCTAGTAGTATTAAAGGCTACCCATGAGATGATTATATACATTTGATAGATAGGCTGATCCCGCGGACCTGAATGTGAAAATAGGCTTTGAGTCACAAAACACTACTAATGGTACAATTTGATCTTCATTCTTCATGCTTCCATATGCTCCCCTTGAGGCTATACACCTCTCATCATTTCTACAGTCTTTTAATAAATATTCTTTATGTGCAATAAACTACAGTTGGGACTGTATTCCCCTACTTCTCTAGTTGCTTCTCCTTCTTCCACGAGATCTTAATAAACTGCTTCTTTGCTTGACCATTCTCCAGATTGTTGACATACTCTATATTTGCTGCTCCTTTTGACTTTATTTTTTGCTCATGTCAGATCTCTACCTTGGATAACGTTTTCCTCCATTCCGTTTGTTGGATTTGCAACAAGTGCCCTTATGGGCAAAAATGTTACAAGAAAAACAATAACTATTAAAAAAACTTTTATACCTGAAGACCAGTCCTATCTATGATCTTGATCGCTTCCTTACTCATGTGTGGCTTGATTCATATTGCTTTGTTGAGCCTTACTGTTGCCTATATCAAGTTGACCATTAATTCCCTTATTGACATAACCTTTTGGATTTGTTCATGCTAGAGCTATGAGATATGAATCTTGTAGTTTTGATTCTGAGTTGTATTGTATCAAAGTCTTGTCTTCATTAGAGGAGAGCATTAATCATTTATAATTTTTTCCAGAGATTCAAATGCCTTTACCCACTTAAGATTCAAATCTAGTTGAGATTTTATTTTCTTAGAATCTTTCCCTAGGGCCACAATTAGTAATTCCAACTTCTCACAATGCCTCTCTTTCTCTTGAAGTTGTTTAATGAGAACTTATTATGCCCTTTTAGCTTTTTTTGGGTGAGTCTGTCATTACCAAATTTGAAACTCCTAAAAAAACTAGACCTTCGCAAGTCTTTTCCTATTTCCGTCAGCCAAATTTAACCTCCTAGGATCGTATTCAAATCCTTATCATTTATTCCTAGTCATATGAAAAATAAAGAATTAGTAAAATAGATCAAATGAGATTTAAAGAATAAGGAGTGAGGTTAATGACATAAGTAACATCATTTAAAAATGTCATAATCCCTAGATATGCATATGTATTATTTTATTATGGTGTTAATTTTAATAATCACATATAAAACACAATAATTTTAGAATCACTAACTAATGCGTATCAATAAATATAATTAGCATCTGTATTCCTAATTAAGAACTCCTAAAAATGGGAAAACATTGTCTACAAAATGGGGAATAGATATACAATGGATTATTTCTTATATAAATCTATTAACCTCCATATATTTAAAAGAGTTGACTTTCCTAAATAATGTAACACCAAATTTAAAAATAATTTATTTAAATTTATAATTATTTTAAAGATGTGAACCTCAAAAAACATATAAATAATAAAAAACATTACGATTAAACTCAACACCCTCTCCCTCTATTATTCTATTCTAATGCACTAAATATCAATAACCAAAGTATATTTTTAAAACTATTTATTAAAATGACCATTCGACAAACATTTGGAATCATTTATTTGTAAATGCTTATTAAGAAAAATATGTGAATAATGTTGAACGAAGTCTTATGTCAAAACATTTATCAATCGTTTGATATTAAATCCATCGTATTAAACTTAAGTGAGACCCACTCACCTGACATCACATGTGATGGTCGTGAGGCTGGAGAACGATATTTAACTCACCTACCACTCTCCACCCGATATCAAATGTGAGCCCTTCATTAAAAAATTGATCCATGGTTGGATTCCATCGGTTGAGAAGAGGGTCGTTAACCCACCTCCCATTTCTCACCTGACATGAGATATGAACCATTGATTAAAGGTGGATCCCATCTCTAGGTTCCTGCACATTAGCTGGAAAATTGAGAGCCTCCACATTCAATGATTAACATAAATATGATTTCATTCAACCTTATGAAAGGTTTATAAAAATGGATACAATTTTTTCGGTCGGAGCTACATTAACTTATGAGAATTCACATGCCTAAAATACCTTTTAGGACTTGAATATTTTCCATATAATTTGAATGCACTTACTTGATTTACTGAGGAGGTGAAATGCATTCCAGAATTAACTATCTTTAGTGAAAATTTGAAGGACATTTACCCAAAATTATTATGAAGAATTGAATTGAGAAGCAATTAAATAGATTTAATTATAATATGTATTTTTAAGATTTAAGGTTTATTACAAATTGGTTGATTTCTTTGGGGATTTGTCCAAATAAAAATGATCTACTTGAGAATATTTTGTAAGTTAAGGATGAAAAAGGTTTTATACAAGGACAAGTTGGGAGGAATATGAGGTACATTTATGGTTTTTACTCATGCTTTTCCCAATGGAATAATTTAGGAAATAAGGTAAGGAAAAGACATTTATTGCATTCGCAATTTGTTATTCGATTATTTAAAAGACTAACTCCTATTTTATGTTACATAAGTTATTAATTATGGAATGATTATAATATGGATTAAATTAATTCTATGAAAGACTATATGAGGAGATTGTTACAATCAATCAAGCCAAGAATGCATGGATTCCTAAGTTCAAAGTCAAAGGGGTAAGAACTAAATTTTAAACGATCCTTGAGAGAGGAATAATGATTTTCAAAATTATTTTTTATTTTTATTTGAACAAGTAGTTAAAGGACAGTTATCAAATAGTTAGAAATAATGATTTTCAAAATTATTTTTTATTTTTATTTGAACAAGTAGTTAAAGGACAGTTATCAAATAGTTATCATAACTTCTGTATAAAAAAAATTATTTTCTCATTTGAAGGAATTTGAGGGTCCAATTACACTTATTGTAAAAATGGATCGATCTCCAGAGTTTTTGGAGGTTTTATTATATGCCTTTCTAAATAATTTTTTATTTATGTGTCCCTATTTTCTCTTATTTTCCTTATGTGCTTCTGATTTAAATTTGTGGGTTGTTCTTTGAATTGATCAATTACAATTTGCTAAAGGTTTATTGATTCATATATTGTCATTGATACGCATATTATCTGGAATATATGGATTAAATTATTTAGTTGAATTGTTGTTTAATTGGATGTGCTAGTGCGTGACACTCCTTGTCTAATTACAATTTTTCTTAAATATTATATCAATGCACACTTTCTATTTCATTTCTGTTTATTTAGTTAAATGTACCCATTCATTTCGAGAAAATTAACAAACTAATAACTGAATTGAGCATTATTGGTTTGTTATTACATTAATGAACGCATTCCCTGTAAATATATACTATTGATAGATTGCATGATTTCTTCTATTTGTTTATGTCATGTTGAGAATCAATACAATACATGATATTGATTTCTAGCTCACTATTATTATGACGAATCATACAATTCTCAAAAAGTTGGAATACCTTATGTTGGTATTTTTATTTTTTATTTTATTTTGCTTTCATTTTTATTTATGTGCTATTCTTAATTACTTAGGTTGCATATTTGAATCCTTTTTTGACTGGCAAGACCTTTGTTATTATAATATTCAATTTTCACATATATCTTAATCAATCTTCCTTTAAATGACACACTTTCATATCATTAACCTGACCATATTTATTTTTTGAATTAGAGAATATATTTAAATTATATTACAAATAATTCCCCCTGTGGTGAAAGGGTGGCCAACCCTTGTCACCTAAAGCTGGAGGGATTTAAAGATTCAATGAATGTGTTCTCAGGTTGTCCTCAGTTACTAGGACAATATGGGAACCAACAAAGTATTTATCAAGGTGATTTCTTCAAGAAAACTATTCTCTTTGATTTATTGGTCTTTGTTTATATTTTGAGTCTGTTAATTTCTTTCAATGCATTCATCAAATCAGTTGTTTCACAATTATCTAATTCACTAGCCAACTGATCATCAATAACCATGAGAATTTTTTAATTAGAGTTAGAGTCAAAATTTTCATCTACCTCATCATGAGATGTATCTTCATTATCTTCATGAGAATAAAAACTTTTCTTCTTAGAGAAAATCCTTTCGGCATTTTTCTCAAAGATGTTCTTTCCCTTCTCTTCCTTATCAACATTACCTTTGTATGGGAATTAAGTTGCAAAATAGCCTATCCTTCCACAATTAAAACACTTAAATGGAAGCCTACCTATGTACTTTATGGTTCCCTTTTGTAGCTTTCTGACGAAGTTTGAATCCTCATTATCCAAGATATAGCTAGTTCTCTCTGATTTTTGTTTTTGTTTGCCTTTGATTGTAGCCTTGAAAGTAGCTTATTTGACTTCATATTGGTCCCCTTCTGTCCTAATTTCATAAGCTGCCAATATTCCATGGAGCCTTTCCTGGGATAGCTGGCTCAAGTCTTTCATTTCTTCAATTGCCGAGACTTTGGAATTGAACTTGGGAGTTAGTGATCTTAGTATCTTTTGAACAATTTTTTAGTCCTCAAACTTATCACTATGACCTTTCATAGTATTTTACTACTTCATTTACTCTGAGGAAAAAGTTAGCAACACTTTCATCTTCATGTGTCTTAAGACTTTCATATTGAATTCGATATGACTGTAACTTTGCAATTTTTACCATTGTATCTCCTTCATATCTATTTACTAATTTGTCCCACATTTCTTTAATGGTTCATATTACCTCACTTTTTTAAATTATGATTTTTCAAGAACTCCAAGGATGGCATTAACTGCTTTGGCACTGTTCTCATCTTTCTTCTTTCCATCTTGATTTGATGGAGTCGTCTAGGGTATTGGTACCCATTTTCCACTGCTTCCCAAAAGTCAACTCCAAGAGACCTTAGATAAGATCTCATTCTTATTTTATTGAATGTGAAATTCATCCCATTAAATATATGAGGCTTGGTAGAGAAGACTTTGTCCAGGTTACCCATTTTGTGGGATCACCCTTCTAGGAATCAAGTTATTTCTTGAAGGACCTTCATTGATTCCAATTGTTAGAAATACTGAGAGGGGGGTGAATAAGTATTTCTTGATGAATCAATTTTTACCTAGATGTTACTCTTCTTTATAAAGCATTAACAGAACATGCATAACATAATGAGAAGATATATACATGAACATTATCAATCATGAATCATGAATAGTAAACATTAGTAAGCACATCATTAAACACACATGGACACCATATATTAGGTGGAAAACAAAAACTGGAAAAACCACCACTGTTTTTGTCTCTATCTTATTCTTATTATTATAAAGAAAACTTCATTTTACATCTTACATTGGTGCAAACTTCTACCAATGCGCAGGCTCCTACCTATTGGAGGACATCGCCTCCAATTGTTTCTTCAACTATCAGTGGAAGGAAGCTACCATTCCTTGCACCAGAAGGAAGGTACTTCTCCTTCACTGAAAGCTCTAACTCTCAAATTCTTGTGGATCTCATTTCAAAATATTTCACACTAGTTCCACCTGTAACAAATATAAATCATGTAGGCCACATTTCATCCGATTTTAAAACTGAACCCACTTGTAACTTTCTACTAAGAAGTTGGATACTCAAACTCTTGCAACCCAACAATCAATCTTTGCAAAACTCCTCAAATCAAAATTTGATTCAAAGTCTCTGTTCATAGAATTCATAATAAAAAAATCAAATGTATTGTAATATAAATGTCCATGAACTATCAATCAACCTCTAACAACACATCAACAACATATAACCATACTATGATTCTTGACAATATAATGCCTTCTCAGTCATCTAGAACATCAATACAATTCCAAACCCCAATAGCATTGAGTTCTCTACACAAACATCAACAACATTTTGTCAAAACCAATCTCAATACTTCTCATAGAATCCCTTCCATATAATACCTCTCAACAACAATTGACAATACACTAATAGTGCCAGACCATAGCACCAATACTAACAACTCAAACCCTAGAAACATAGTAGCAACATGCATATGAAAATGTAAAAAACGCTCTTTATTCACTCAACTCAACAACATGACATTATCATTGGCGACCCTGCATAAGTCACTTTTCTAAATACATCTTTGTCAAGCATTATATTCCTACAAAAAGAAATATTATGCCTTCAAAGTACCAAATCTAATGACTAAACTCTCTCAGCCAAG